>JAWZYV010013952.1:1200000-1766779 GCA_038373885.1 Cheiracanthium punctorium
TCGTCCGCCATCTTGCTGGTAGTTAAGTCGAGCGATGGCAACGGCTGCCCTTTTTTCAGCATTGGGAAAGGGTTGCGCCTCAAAGGGTTAAATAGTTTCTTCAGCAGGAAATAAAAGCTCCAAGAGAATCCTTTGCTTCTTAGCACGTTATTTCCATTAACTCAAAATTAAAAAGAAGCTAAATTCTTCAGCAGGAAATTGTACTCAAAATTAAAAAGATAACTTAAACTTGAACGTTTATTTTTTAAGTGTGATTATCTTTTATTACAGTACTTATGCTGTTAATTTTATTGTAGTTTAAATGCATGTGATCATAAAAGCAAAAATTTCACTTTATCACGCGTCACGCCTTCCCCATTCGGCGGTTATATCGCGTCTTCGGATATATCGCATATTTTTCTAGTCTTCCGAAAAGTACGATATAACGAAGGGCTACTGCATGGTAAAATTTATATGCAGGTAGAGGATTTCAAATCTGAAGAGGAAAAAACAAAACAAAACAAAACAAAAAACAAAAAAAAAAAAAAAAAAAAAAACAGATAGAGAGAGAGAGAGAGAATACGTAATTTAAATCTATGCCCAGGTCCTTACATTCATATTTAGGGAAATTTTGCCCGTACAAAAGAAATTGCAAACACAAGAATTTCAATATTGGAGCGACATATGTATACAAGAACTTTAATATTGGAGCGATATATGTATATATATATATATAATATAAAATAGCTCAACTTACGTAATATGGAATCCCAAGTGAAGTATTAATTGAAAGCACTTAATAACAGATATAATACGTAACCATGAAATTAAAAATGAAAATTCAGAGGCTATAAATAAATTTAAAACAGGGCAATCAAAGCCAAAATATGGGAAAAACATGCTATGTGCAATCACGTGGGCTTAAGCCTTATATATCCTTATAAATAAAAATGAAATTCTGTTTGTTTGTTTGTTTGTTTGTGGATTTGATTCGTATACAAATCCACAAAAATGGACCTATCAGCCTGAAATTCGGCACAGATGTGTAAAATAATATAGAATAAAAGATAGTCCACTTTAAAACTTTGAAAGTCCACCCGTTCCCGGAATTTAAGAGATTTTTTATGTTCTCCACGCAAATAGCTTTCCGTAATTGTAACCCCTGTAGTCAAAAAAGTATGAAATAAGGATCGTGGTTGCCATGTGTGGCGATTTTGCCGAATAAAATGTTTTAAATTCTCAATGTAAAAATAAAAGAATAATAATGATTTTTTTTGTTAGTTTATATTCGTAATGTTATTTTTTTTAAATTATAATATCGTGTGCATGGGAAATCGGAGCAGGAATGAAATGTTTTATGCGCAAAACAACAAGAATTGAAGATTTCCGAGGCTAATATGTTAAAATTTTTTAGTTTGGCGAAAAAATAAAATGGCTCAAATGCCGAGAAAGTGAGTTCTAGCGGTTTAAACTGTTTCCGGCTTGGCGCAATTTACTGAGAACTTAAGGAAACGGATTTTTGAAAACAAGTGCAAAGGTTTTATTAGAATACAGCGTTAAATTTTAAAAATCCGTGAGGAAATAATGCAGTTATTAAGGGATTTCAAGCGATCTATCTTCAGCATTCTCGCCAATTGAGTGCATTGATTTTAGTTGGGGGAAATCCGCCAAATTTCAGAAAATTGAAATCTTCGCATTTAGTACATCGAGGTAACAATGAATGAAACATGTTATAGTTGATAATTTAAAAAATGAGGCTGTATTAAGGGATTCCACTTTTCAAAAAAATGCCTGGCGGTCGAACCATTTCCCATTTTGATTGCTGCTAAGTCAATGCTTTGAATGATTCCCTGAAAAAACTCTTGCAAAATGGCGTATGTTGGCACTTTGGCGAGGCTTAGATTTGAAACTGGATTTTATTTGAGACTGGTATCTATATTAATAAAACAATGTGTGTAAACTGTTTGTTTGTCTGTGTCGCGCGTAGCTCGCAAACGGGTGATCGTAGACCTACCAAATTTTGAACGGAAATTCTGCATGACAGGTCCCGACACACCTCGAAGCGATTTTTTCAAAATTCGAACTATTTTAGGAAATATCGAAAAAACGTATCGCAAAAGGCTAATTTTTGCTTTCCTCCATTTCGTAATTGTAACCCCACAGTGCATTAAGCGACAATTAAGCTTATCTAGGTTGCCACATTCGGCAGTTCATTAAATGATTCAGACTCTTGAAGTAAAATTAAAAGAATAACGATTTTTTTTATTTTGACTAGATTATTTGTAAGGTTGTTTTTAAATTAAAATATTGTGTGCATGTGAAATCAGAGCGGGAATGAAATGATTTATACTCAAAAGAAAAATAGAATTTGGAAATTTTCCGAAAATAAATGTGCAACTTTTTAATTGGGCGAAAAATAAAAGGGGTTGATGTCCGATTTTGTGGAGGATTCTAACGCTTGGCGCTATTTATCGTAATTTAATCGTCTGCTATTTGGGTTATGAATACACCTGCGTATAAGTTTTTGAAATTTTCATTCAGTTGGAACAGGGGCGTAGGCACGGGGGGGGTTAGGGGTTCATAACCCCCCCATGAGAAATTTTTTGCCATATAAAATGTATATTCTTCACTCTATTATCATACACACGTATACATATATATGAGTTGTAGTAGTCGTAACCCCCCCCCATGAAAAATTTCTGGCTACGCCCCTGAGTTGGAATTGTGCATTTTTCTGAGCAGCTTTTCTGCATCTATTTCTAATATATTACATTCAGAAAAAAGGATGTTAGAAATATCAATTTTAATTTTGTTTAATCACACTCATGAATAATGATACACTTTCCAACTTAATAAAAGAAGGAACGAAAATAGGGAAGACCCATGGATTATAACTCTTTTTATATATAGCACTTTAGTGCGTATTTAAAATCTGAAAGTGTGACAGATTTTCTGATTCTAGGGCTTGGCGCAATTTAATGAGAGGGTATTTTTAAAAACAAGCGTAGGTAATCTTATAAATAAAAATGAAATTCTGTTTGTCAATTTGTTGATTTGGGTAGTATACAATTCCACAAAAATGGACCTGTCAGCCTGAAATTTTACACAGATATATGTAAAGTAATATAGAATAAATGATAGTCCACTTTAAAACTTTGAAAGTCCATCCGTTCCTGGAATTTAAGAGATTTTTTATGTTCTCCACGCAGAAAGCTTTATGTAATTGTAACCCCTGTAGTGAAAAAAGTGTGTGAAATAAGCATCTTGGTTGCCATGTGTGGCGATTTTGCCGAACAAAATGTTTTAAATTCTTAAAGTGAAAAGAAAAGAATAATAATGATTTTTTTAGTTTATATTTGTAAGGTTATTTTTTTAATTATAATATGGTGTGCGCATAAGAAATGAGAGCAGGAATGAAATGTTTTATACGCAAAACAATGAGGATCGAAGATTTCCGAGACTAATATGTAATTTTTTTTAGTTTGGTGAAAAATAAAATGGCTGATAGGCCGATTTTTAGAAAGTGAGTTCTAGCGGTTTGCACAGTTTTAGGCTTTTTGGCGTAATTTACTGAGAGCTTAAGGGAATAGCATTTTTGAAAACAAGTGTATAGGTTTTCTTAGAATACAGCATTAAATTTTAACTATCCGTGCAGAAATAATGCAGTTATTAGGGCATTTCAAGCGATGTAGCTTCAGAATTCTCGCCAATTGAGTACATTGATTTAACTTGGGGAAATCCGCCAAATTTCAGAAAATTGAAATCTTCGCATTTAGTACATCGAGGTAACGATGAATAAAACATGTTATAGTTGATAATTTAAAAAATGAGGCTGTATTAAGGGATTCCACTCTTCAAAAAAATGCCTGGCGGTCGAACCATTTCCCATTTTGATTGCTGCTAAGTCAATGCTTCGAATGATTCCCTGAAAAAACTCTTGCAAAATGGCGTATGCTGGCACTTTGGCGAGGCTTAGATTTGAAACGGATTTTACTTGAGACTGGTATATATAATAAGACTGGTTATAGATAAAAATTAATGTTGGTATGTGTGTAGGAGGTTGAAAAACTCAGCACCGTTTCACCGATCACCATGAAATTTGGTTCACCTAAGTCTTTTATCATGGAGAAGGTTTTTATGCTATCCGTTTTCCTCTAACTTGCCACTAGCTGGCGCAGCAGAACGTCGAATTCTATTCCGTTTAGCCGTTTGCTATGCGAATATCGTCCAACCAATTTCGATGAAATTTGGTACACGCGGATATTAGAACACGGAGAATATTTTTCACTATCCATTTGCTGTAACTTACCGCTAAATAGCGCTGCAACGCATCAACTTCTATACAGTTCGACCGATCGGCATAAAATTTTTTATACTTACACATTTGAGCACGAAGAATATATTCTAACTGTGTTACTATTGATGTTACTCACCACTAGGTGGCACTGAAATGCATTATTATTTTAAATCGCCACTAGATGACGCTGCAGCAGGCCAAATTTTTGACCATTCAAACGGTGGCTATGAAAATCAGTACTCATAGCTATTTGAACAATGAGAATATTTTGGCGTTATCCATTTTCCTATAACTCGCCACATGACGGCGCTGTAGCAAATCATTACTTTAATTAACCACTAGATGGCCCTGCAGTGTATCACTTCTTGACTGTGCGAATGATCGCTATGGAAATAGGTATACATAGATATTTGAACACGGGGAAGAGTTTGGCACGATCCATTTTCCTATAACTTGACACTAGATGACGCGTCAACACATGAACTTCAGGACTATTCAGCCGATCGTCATGAAAATTCGTATGCATCGATATCTGAATGCGAATAATATTTTCGCCCTATCCGTTTTGCTAAAACTCGCCACTAGATTGCGCTACGCCGCATCGCCTTCTGCACCATAAAAACGATTGCCTTGAAATTCAGTATGCATGATTATTGAACACAATATAACGCGATATCCATTTTGCTATATCTCTTTATTACAATAAATAGTAATCACAACAAATATTAATGTCAAAAAGTTCATTCATTCCCGTGCGAAGAACGGGTACTTCAGCTAGTCTTATAAATAAAAATGAAATTCTGTTTGTTTGTTTGTTTGTTTGTTTGTGGATTTGATTCGTATACAAATCCACAAAAATGGACCTATCGGCCTGAAATTTAGTACAGATATGTAAAATAATATAGAATAACTCATAGTCCACTTTAAAACTTTGAAAGTCCACCCGTTCCCGAAATTTAAGAGATTTTTTATGCTCTTCACGCAAAAATCTTTCCGTAATTGTAACCCCTGTAGTGAAAAAAGTGTGAAATAAGGATCGTAGTTGCCATGTGTGGCGATTTTGCCGAATAAAATGTCGTTCGTATACAAATCCACAAAAATGGACCTATCGGCCTGAAATTTAGCACAGATATGTAAAATAATATAGAATAAATCGTAGTCCACTTTAAAACTTTAAAAGTCCACCCGTTCCCGGAATTTAAGAGATTTTTTATGCTATTCACGCAAAAAGCTTTCCGTAATTGTAACCCCTGTAGTGAAAAAATTGTGAAAAAAGGATCGTGGTTGCCATGTGTGGCGATTTTGCCGAATAAAATGTTTTAAATTCTCAAAGTAAAAATAAAAGAATAATAATGATTTTTTTTTTGTTAGTTTATATTCGTAAGGTTATTTTTTTTTAAATTATAATATCGTGTGCATGGGAAATCAGAGCAGGAATGTAATGCTTTACACGCAAAACAATAAGAATTGAAGATTTCCGAGGCTAATAGGTAAATTATTTTAGTTTGGCGAAAAAATAAAATGGCTCAAATGCCGATTTTGTGAAAGTGAGTTCTAGCGGTTTGCACAGATTTCGGCTTGGCGCAATTTATTGAGAGCTTAAGGAAATAGATTTTTGAAAACAAGTGCAAAGGTTTTATTAGAATACAGCGTTAAATTTTAATGATCCGTGAAGAAATAATGCAGTTATTAAGGGATTTCAATTGATCTATCTACAGAATTCTCGCCAAATGAGTACATTGATTTAAGTTGGGGGAATTCCGCCAAATTTCAGAAAATTGAAATCTTCTCATTTAGTACATCGGAGTAATGATGAATAAAACACGTTATAGTTGATAATTTTAAAAAATTCGGCTGTATTAAGGGATTCAACTTTTCAAATAAAGGCTTGCTTTACTTTTTCGCGGTCGAACCATTTCCCATATATTATTGCTGCTAAGTCAATGCTTCGAATGATTCCCTGAAAAAACTCTTGCAAAATGGCGTATGTTGGCACTTTGGCGAGGCTTAGATTTGAAACTGGATTTTATTTGAGACTGGGATATATAATGACACTGGTTATAGATAAAAATGAATGTTGGTATGAGTGTATGAGGTTGAAAAACTTGAGCACCGTTGCACCATGAAATTTGGTTCACCTAAGTCTTTTATCATGGAGAAGCTTTTTATGCTATCCGTTTTCCTCTAACTTGCCACAAGGTGGCGCAGCAGAACGTCGAATTCTATTCCGTTTAGCCGTTTGCTATGCGAATATCGTCCAACCGATTTCGATGAAATTTGGTACACGCGAATATTAGAACACGGAGAATAATTTTCACTATCCATTTTGCTGTAACTTGCCGCTAAATGGCGCTGAAAAGCATCAACTTCTATACCGTTCGACCGGTCGGCCTAAAATTTTTTATACTTACACATTTGAGCACGAAGAATATACTCTAACTGCGTTCCTTTTGATGTTACTCACCACTAGATGACACTGCAATGCATTATTATTTTAACTCGCCACTAGATGACGCTGCAGCAGGCCAAATTCTTGACCATTCAAACGGTCGCTATGAAAATCAGTATACATAGCTATTTGAACAATGAGAATATTTTGGCGTTATCCATTTTGCTATAACTCGCCACTTGACGGCGCTGTAGCAAATCATTACTTTAATTAACTACTAGATGGCCCTGCAGTGTATCACTTCTTGACTGTGGAAATGATCGTTATGAAAATTGGTATACATAGATAGTTGAACATGGTCGCTATGAAAATCAGTATACATAGCTATTTGAACAATGAGAATATTTTGGCGTTATCCATTTTGCTATAACTTGCCACTTGACGGCGCTGTAGCAAATCATTACTTTATTGAACCACTGGATGGCCCTGCAGTGTATCACTTCTTGACTGTGCAAATGATCGCTATGAAAATAGGTATACATAGATATTTGAACACGGGGAAGAGTTTGGCGATATCCATTTTCTTATAACTTGCCACTAGATGTCGCGTCAACACATGAACTTCAGGACTGTCCAGCCGATAGTCATGAAAATTCGTATACATCGATATCTGAATGCGAAAAATATTTTCGCCGTATCCGTTCTGCTAAAACTCGCCACTAGATTGCGCTACGCCGCATGGCCTTCTGCACCGTACAAACGATTGCCTTGCAATTCGGTATGCATGAATATTGGACACAATATAACGCGATATCCACTTTGCTATATCTGTTTATTACAATGAATAGTAATCACCACAAATCGTAATATCAAAAAGTCCATTCATTCCCGTGCGAAGAACGGGTACTTCAGCTAGTATAATATAAAATAGCTTAACTTACGTAATATGGAATCCCAAGTAAAACATTAAGATATAGCCCATAATAACAATTATAAAACTGAAACCATGAAATAATAATTGATAATCCAGAAGCTATAAATATTGTAAAAAACAGAGCTATCAAAGCTAAAGAGAAGTGGGGAAACAAGCCAGGTGCGATCACGTGGGTTTAACGGTGTTGTTTGAAAAAATCATGTGAGTTTGGTACATAAATACAAATAAACTAATTATGCCAGGCACTTCAAAATTTTGGAACTGTCTCTTTACAAGCTGTACTACATACTGAAATAAACGATCAATCTGTATCAGTTCCAAAACTTTTAGAAAAAATTCTTAAAAATAAGAAATTTTCGCAAAACGTGTCACTCTGAAAAATCTTGCAGCTACGATCCATGTTTAAGACTTTTTTCTGAAAATTTCACAAAAGCTACAACTTTTTCCCTTATTGCAGTGTGTAAAGTAGCTTATGTAGAACCATCTGGAATTTTTTGGAGACCATGGTGCTATTAGTTTATTTAAATTTGTGTACATGTAGCCTAATTGTGTAAGCCTGACATGACGAACCCAGGAGTGGAAAATTGAAATGCAGTACTCCATTTTCAAGTACCACCGTACTCGCATTTCAATTTAAAGTAAAAAAACAAAAATAGCTAGGTTTCTGCAGATTACCTGACAAAAGGAGTCGCTTATATATATATATATCGTCAATTATCAGTTCTTCTTGTTACTTAAGAGATGAAGCTATCTGTTTAATTAGTTTCTGTTGAAACCCAAACTTTTTATTTATTTATTTATTTTTTATTATACAACTTTTGAACAGTTGGATCTACCTCTTTTTTTGCAGCAAGCCCTTCAATTCGAGGTTTTGCAACGATGGGGGCCAACAAGTTAAAGCAGAAATTGAAGTACATGTGCAAATGGGAAATAAAGTGTCCTATAACCCTTTAACGCGCAGTGTTCCCGCTCTGGGAACACCAAATTCTGACGTTCTGACTGTTGCCAGTTACGAAGAATAGATTTAATTTCTATAAAAATAGTTGCGGGTGACATAGCTCCAAGAGAATCCTTTGCTTCTTAGCACGTCATTTCCAGTAATAAAAAAAAAAAAAAAAAAAAAAAAAAAAAAAGGTCGCGGTTATTTTTAACAGCACTGACATCTGCTGAAAAATGGAAGAATGCGAAGACAGCTGGATAGATTGCCCAATGCTGAAAAAAGGGCAGCCGTTGCCATCGCTCGACTTAACTACCAGCAAGATGGCGGACGATCGAAACGTTCATCGCGTGCCACAGATCTAGAAACCCTTTTTTGACGACAGCTGGCTGTGCGCGGACACAGCCAGCTGTCGTCACTGGTATAACTGGCTTCCATTTATCCTTTCTTATAATGTAATAATACAGCTTGCGTGAAGCTGCATCCCAAAAATTTCCTATTTCCTGACACAATATATTTATTTCAGAATACGTTCATAAACCAGGCGATTATTTCAGAATGATAGTCTTAGCACAACGGATGAGGCACATTTTAGTAGAATCTTGACAACTGTGGGCCCTGTTCAAAAGAAGAAGAAAAAAAAAAAGGCCCTCACGATAACTTCTCTTCTAAAAAATATGATTCCTACATTCTGATAACAAGGACGTGCATAAGGAAGGGTGTTGTTCAAATAAACTAAATCTCCCTCACGGACCTTATACACAAAGAAAAATAAACTAATTGCGCCAGGGACTCGGAAAAATTCTGTATGATTCTTCACAAGCTGCATTACACACCGCTATGAATGATGCAACAGTGTCTTTTATGAAACTTTCTGAAAAAAAATTCAACATGGAGTTGCACAGCAGAAATTTCCCAAGAGTCACATATCCTGATAATTTTTTTTATTTTTAAGAATTTTCTGAAAGTTTCGCAACTGATATAGGTTTATCCTTTATTACCGTTTATAGTACAGCTTGTAAAGAGGTATTTTAAAAAATATGAAGGGCTTGACATAAATTAGTTTATTTGTATTTATGTACCGAAATCGCATGATTCTTTAGAAATGCCCCGTTAGGAGAGGGACTCCCCCCCCTCCCGCAATTCCGCTTTATTTTAACAAAATGATAAAAATGAAGCCTTCTGTGAAAAATCTTACCTTTTCCATCGTTTGGAGCCCCCCCCCTACCTTCGAAATTGTTTTCTGGATACTTCGATGTCTAAAAAAAATTTAAATATCTTTCTTTCCATTCCAAACACAAAATTTTATTTTATTCTAAGTAGTCTGAAATAAAAGAACATGTATGATGCCAGTGCAACGGCATGTTGAAACGTTTTATTGACTTTGAAAAAATTTTTTTGATTAAAATTAATTTATACAGTCGTAAATTTTTCACTGTTTGCGTTTCGTATATGTTAAAAATAATATTACTTTTGAAAAGTTCAAATCTTTTGTAATTTTTCTGTAAAAATTTAAAAAATGAAAATATGAGCTTTTTTGGTCCTGGCCATTGCCTCTTTTCCCTGCTGGTAATGAGGCACAGTTAAAATCTACTATATCTCAGGTGCTAAAATATTAGTTTAGAAGAGGCGCTAGAAATACTATTAAGGGGTTAGGGGTAGTCAGAATTTTCAAAAAATTGATTTTTTTTTTTCATTTTCTTAAAGTATAGTATCTTAAAAATATTCTCTGAAAGTTTGAAGTGAATCTGACAAATATCTTTCGAGTTATTTAGCGAAGAATAAAAGGCTCTCGAGCGGTCTAATATTTCCGAGAACAATTAGCTAGCGGCATAATTCTCTCTTACCTCCTGAAGTTTTAAAAGCAATCAAGCCTATTTATGAAGATCTTAGTAATGAAAATTTACTTTCAAGATGTGTAGGTGGATTTAATCAAAATAATAATGAGAGCTTCAACCAACTATTGTGGAAAATATGCCCAAAAACTATCAATACTAGTTTTACCATTGTTCAAATTGCTGCATACGTAGCTATGAGTATATTTAATGAAGGGACAAAGTAATTATTAGTAATAACGAACACACTGGGACTTAGTTGTGGGCCTAATTCGCATCGGTATACTGAAAAAACCGATAGTGCACGTGTAAAAGTAGCTGATCAGCGCGCTAACGACAACACTCGCGAAGGTAGAATGCGACGTAGACAACAACAAATTCATGTTTTAGAAAGTTCTACAACGGCTGAAGAACTCTTATATGGTCCAGGAATAGATGACTCAGTGTAAGTATTGAAATCATTCGTATTACTGTACATCAATCGACTGTAAAACTTTAAATGCGTTTTTCTCAAAACTATGTTTTTTGAACTGATGACCACTGTAAATCGAAAACCGCTCGATAGATTTGAATGAAACTTATACAGCTTTTAGAAAACATAAAAAGCTAGTGCCTGATCGAAGGATTTTTTTTTTAAACTTCGATTTTTTATAAACAATTAATTGTTGGTTTTTTCCCGAAAATCTGCACAAAAAATTTCCAGAGACCGCCATTTTGTTAATTTTGAAAAAAAAAAAAAAGCTTCGATCAGGCACAAGATTATCTATCCATAAAAATAATCTTTTTTGTTTCATTGATTTTAAATGAATCTCCAAGGAGCTGTAATGGTCACCGCAAGGACCCATTATTAAAACCTGTTCAACTTAGACCGCCATAACTTGTAAAATAATTATTATTATTTTTTGAAATTTATGTGATGTAATTTTAATGTATGATGAAATGATACTATGTTTTTACTTATGTGAAATAAACTTAATTACTAGTAAAAAAAAAATAATAAAAACTGGCATTTTTTCACGCCTCTGACTACCCCTAACCCCTTAAGTTTGGTTAAGGACTTCGCTTCGACTGACAGACAACTAACTGTCTTAGTACTTCAGAATCACTCGGCCATAGCATGTAAATTATTTTGTTTAAAAAAAAACTGCTCTTTAGCAGGGCGTAGCCAGAAATTTTTCAAGGGGGGGGGTTACGACTACTGCAACTCACATATATGCATACATGTGTGTGATAAGGGAGAGAAGAATTCACATTTTGTATGGCAAAAAATTCTACTTGGAGGGGGGGGGGGTTATGACCCCCCCCTTGGCTCTTTATATCCGAGTATTAATTATACACCATGTCCTTATTTAATAACAAGTGTAAGTACTTATACTAAGTAACTAAAACTTTTTTGTGTGAAAAATATTTTCGAAATAGTTTGAAGACAATCTTTTAGAATAAAATCTTTTAATTTTTTAATCCATTGGCAATTCTATATTTTTAAGAGATTTTTCACTTTTATTTCTCAACTTTACAGAGGCCTTTAGCGAACGCCCCTCAAACTTTAGCTCCTACAGCCACCTCCGTAGGTGAAGTGAGCTGCACGTGCTGAAACGTGCAGCTCACCAAACGTGCTGTTTGGTTACGTAGGACAGTGGGGGGAAAGAACGGGAGCAGGCCCTGGTAGGTGTGCCTGTGTCTCATTGTAATCTAAGTGACCAGTTGCACGCCACGAAATCTTCATCGTCCCTCCCTCCGCCAATTGGCAGGGGACTCCAGAATTTCTACTGTCCCTCCCACCTACCTGGTATAGTGTATATGAGGAACCCCAGGTGTATCAGGAGTCATTTTCGTATTTATGCTTGTGAGTGAAAGTATCTACTTGCAAAATGTTTTCTGCATTAGTGCGACGTGCTATACGGCGTGTTATATGGCTCTTCCAATATTTGTTCGGAATGTCCATAGCGAATTCTTGTGAAGACGGCGAACGCAGTCGTTCTGAATCGGATTATCTGAAATCAATTGAAGCTGATTGTGATATTACGAAGTCTCCGATGAAGTCTTCTAGTCCAGGCGGAGAACACAGTCTTTCTGAATCTGACTTCCTGAAGACAATTGAAGCTGATCGTGATTTCAAGAAGTCTCCGATGAAGTCTACTTGTGATGGCGAGCAAAGTCCTTCCGAATCGGACTTCCTGAAGTCAAATGAAGCTGATTGTGATAGAGAACATAGTCTTTCTGAATCGGACTTCCTGAAGTCAATTGACGCTGATCGTGATATGAAGAAGTCTCCGATGAAGTCTACTTGTGATGGCGAGCAAAGTCCTTCCGAATCGGACTTCCTGAAGTCAATTGAAGCTGATTGTGATATGGTGAAATCTTGTGCAACCGGCGACCACAGTCCTGAATCGTACTACCCGAAGCCTATTGGAGCTGAACGTGATAAGACGAAGTCTCCGACGGAGTCGTCTAAAGTGGACAAAGAGTACAGTCGTGCCTATATGGCGATTCTGGATATAATTACCGCTAAAATTGAACCTGACGTGATCAAGCACACATTCAACGTGTATCCTTACATGTATGAGGACTTACATAGCAGCAGAACCACGATCAGAGACAAAATTGATGTTCTGGAGTTTCTAGATGCGGTGCAGATACTGAAGAAGGTGCAGTTCCTGGAGACGGTAAGCAATTCATATTTACAGTACACTAAGGAAAAGTATGAGTGGTGATTTGATTGTTTCCTGTGTGTTCATGAATGGTTAGATTCAGATTTTGCATTTTAATAATTTTGTAAAGTTACTTCCTCTTAAGTGTATCCTAACTTAAAGTAATTTTCGATTTTATATCATTTATATTAAAAAAAAAAGTCCTTCGCTGTGCCTTTGAATATACATTTAAATGCCCTTTATAAAAAAGAATCGGGAAAGCTCTTCATCAGCTAACTAAAAACGAAAAAAAAAAATAATTGAGTTATAGGTAACTTTTAGAAACTATTGAAACACATGGAATATAATTGCCAATTGTTTTCCTAAACATGGCATGCTCTGAAAAATACTTCCTGGCGTGAGAGTTTTCCGCTAATCCGCGGAATTGTGAGGATTTGTTTAAGATAAGCGAATTTTTTAGGCTTTTTTTTTTTCAGATCGACAAATACTGCTCTTTGTTTATTATAAATTTTGGCAGTAAAGATTTCATTCAGTATGCTCCAACATTTCAGTCTTTTCCCATCCGTCTAGAGAACGAATATTTCTCCGTTACTTTTTTTTTCTTTAAGTCTCCAATCTAATAGATGTAAAATTTAACTCCAAATTCAAATTTAACAATTTTTTTCCGTGTATAACTTTAAAAAATAATAAATAATTTCTTTCAAGTTATTTAAGCAAGTGATGTAAAATAGTAAAAGTTGAGAAAAGAAGAAGAAAAAAAAAAAGAATGTTCTGACTAGGGGTGGGGGGTGCTTTTCAGATGTTAAGCCATTATACTCTTTTTTGTATGTGAAATAGAACTGCTTTTCCCCCTCTCTTAATGTATTTATTATTGTCAGGCATGAGGGTTTTTCGCGGAATTCCGCGATTTTGTTTATTTTAAGATCGAATGCATGTTTAAGATTTTTGGGCGAAAAAACTTACCCTTATTTAAGATCCCCCCCCCTTTTCAAATAAAATACAAGCAGGTTCAAATGTGAATAAAAGTAATGCTAGATATCTAAAAAATTAGCATGTTCATATGTTGTTTTTTATTTCAATTTACAAATATATGTTTATTGTGATTTTAATTTATTCTTTAAAAAAATGTTTTGCGTAATTTTCTGTTGCCCCGAATTTTATTTCTGGGAATATTTTCTGCTGTGTACCGAATTTCGCCTCGCGTGTAATTGTTCCTTTTCTCATTTTCACCGCTCGCATCCCCGAGTTACATAAATTATGTGTTTATTATTTGATTGCTTTTTAATTAAAAGTTACTAATTAAACTTTATAATTTTTCTTTTAAGGAATATATATCTTAAATGTAATTTTTTATAACTGTGATTTTAATTTTTATTTTTTATAAATATTGCTTTGAATAATTTTCTGTTGGACCAAATTTCCCATAGCGTGATATTTTTTGTCCTGTCCCGAATTTCACTTCGCACGTTAGTTCCTCCCCCACAGAATTTCGACACTTTCATTCTAGTTTTTTTTTCTTTTTTTTTTTTTTTCTGGAAATTTCATAAATCTAATAGATGTAGTAATCCAATCTAATAGATGTAAAAATTGACTCCAAATTCAAATTTAATATTTTTTTCCCCGTGTAATATATCTTTAAAAAATAATAAATAATTTCTTTCAAGTTATTAAAGCAAATGATGTAAAATAGTAAAAGTTGAGAAAAGAAGAAAGAAAAAAAAAAAGAATGTTCTGACTAGGGGTGGGGGGTGCTTTTCAGATGTTAAGCCATTATACTCTTTTTTGTATGTGAAATAGAACTGCTTTTCCCCCTCTCTTAATGTATTTATTATTGTCAGGCATGAGGGTTTTTTGCGGAATTCCGCGATTTTGTTTATTTTAAGATCGAATGCATGTTTAAGATTTTTGGGCGAAAAAACTTACCCTTATTTAAGATACCCCCCCCCCTTTTCAAATAAAATACAAGCAGGTTCAAATGTGAATAAAAGTAATGCTAGATATCTAAAAAATTAGCATGTTCATATGTTGTTTTTTATTTCAATTTACAAATATATGTTTATTGTGATTTTAATTTATTCTTTAAAAAAATGTTTTGCGTAATTTTCTGTTGCCCCGAATTTTATTTCTGGGAATATTTTCTGCTGTGTACCCAATTTCGCCTCGCGTGTAATTGTTCCTTTTCTCATTTTCACCGCTCGCATCCCCGAGTTACATAAATTATGTGTTTATTATTTGATTGCTTTTTAATTAAAAGTTATTAATTAAACTTTATAATTTTTCTTTTAAGGAATATATATCTTAAATGTAATTTTTTATAACTGTGATTTTAAATTTTATTTTTTATAAATATTGCTTTGAATAATTTTCTGTTGGTCCAAATTTCCCTTAGCGTGATATTTTTTGTCCTGTCCCGAATTTCACTTCGCGAGTTAGTTCCTCCCCCCCCCCCCCACACACAATTTTGACACTTTTGTTCTACTTTTTTAACAGTGTTTGGTTTTTGACATGACAGAGGTGAAAACCGTCAAATACTTAATTTTTCTTTTATTTTACGGCATAGCAAAGCAAACAATGAATTTCTGTATAACTTTTAAAAAAACTACAATTAATTATAGTATTTATGTATGTATATAATTATTTTATTACGCTTTTAAATAAAAAGTAACTAAAAATGTAAATTACTAAAAGTCAGGGATGCCACTTTTCCGGCGATCGGCGGATTTCAAATTTTTATTTATTTATTTTTTTTTTTCATTCTGCATATTCAGCAGAATTTATCCAAAAATTTCACTGAATTTCTTTTTTTTTCCAGCGGTAATTAGGTATTAATTTTTAGTATCTTAGTTTCTTCAATCCTTTTCCATTCCTCTTGAAAACTAATATTTTTTTTAGCACTCCTTTATTTAAATCTCCAATGCTGTAAGAATAAAAATTAACTTCTATTTCAAACTTAAATTATTTTTTTGAAGGAAACCAGTAAAGTAAACAAAATTATGTACTTTTTTAAATGCTTTTCAGCCAAGTAATGTCTTTTTATTTATATTTATATTTTTTTTTTGTGCTATAATTTCCAGTTTTTTTATTTTCTTTATTCGTACGGAAATTCTTCTTTTTTCACTTAAAAAAAAAATCATGCATGAGTTTCTCTTTTTTGCTATTTTATGAGTGGCATCACAGTAAAAGTCATTTTGATTTACAGTCCCGCTGTATATATAGCCGTTTTGATATACAGCCCGTTTTAACGAAGTCCGAGAAACCAGAGAAATCATTTTGCTCTAACAAAATTTCGTTGTATCGATATTGTATCTCGACATTGTAATTTGATTTGGGTATTACCAAAGTCTTTGCTATTACGAGATTTTCGCTAAAATGGGATTCCACTGTATAACCTTCATGTCTTGATTTTCGAAGAAATTTAAAATCAAAATTTTTTACTTAAAAATTACTATTATCTTTATTTTCTTTATTAATTTATTTTTAAAGTTAAGCAACGTACAGCACCCAGGGATGAGATTCTTCAGTTTTTAGGCTGATTTAAGCTTTTTTTTTTTAATTAAGAGGAATTCTTTTTTTTTGTTTGTTTGTCATTTTTTCTCTGAAAATCCACTTTTCTTCTAGATTTCTAATAGTAGTTATTAATTGACTGCATAATATTTTCGTCTTGTAGCGTGCTCTGATGTTTTCCTTCTTAAAAGTTCTTTCGCATATATTATATACAAATATCTAATGTACAAATTTTTTACTCTCGTATGATTTCAGTTTTTTTTTTTTTTTTTCCACATTTCACTCATCCCTGAGCACCATTCTATTTTGTTATTGCTATTTTTTCAGTATCTATATTTTTCACGGTACACTTGCATGCCTCAATAAACTTTAAATATTTAGCCAAAATTTATAACTACCTCAAATACAAACTAATTAAAAAACCACTGCTACTTTATCTTATTTGAAGTTTTTATTTAATTAAAAATTCCCATTAATATAAACTAAAAATATATGCAAAATGACATTTTAGCAATCGCTGCTTCAAAGCGTGTGATAATTTATCAAGTTTCTTTCTTTTGCGTTCTTTCCTACAGCAGAGATTTTACAAAAGAATCCTAAGGCTGGAGAATTTATAGTTTGTCATTTCCATGATAAAAGTCAGAATTTTTAGAGTGTAATATGCATGAAACTTTTCATGATATATAAAATTAATAGAATATTTGTCATAAAATAAAATCTATAGATATAGTAAAATTTCATAAATATCATATCATTTATTTTACTTAAATACATAAAATTCTGAAATAAACATTGGAAAAATGAAAATTTCTTAATTTTTTAAATTAATCCAGTTATATTTTCTTAAATATCTTTCATAACTTTTTTTCAAACTTATTGCTTTAAGATACAATTTATATTTAAATTATAATTAACTGAAATAGAACATAAATGCAATGTTACCAAGGATATGAGTTTTTGACAGTTTTCAACATTTTTGACAAAGAGGTTTTTGATATGACGGTAAAAACCGTGATAAAATTCAGTAAAAGCCGCCATGCGTTAAAATCTTGCCAATCCTGATCTTAATCGATACAGGTTTATCGTCGTAACTGTTGCAGTTGCAGAGTGTCCTAAAACTTATGAAGAGACATCCTTAAAATTTAAAAAAAGTCTGTACTTAGTTTGATTACATTTAACTACAATAAAAGCTGAAACATTTCACCATTTCATGTTCAAATTAGCGAAAATTTTGATTATTTGTAGACTTAAGAACCTTCACTGTTTGAACATCTTTTTATTCTATCTGTAATCTCCATTTAAATCAGAAAAAGCACTAATGAAAATTCCCCCTATAACGGAAGTCTTTAATAAAAAACTGTTAATCTTTTTAGTGTGTGATAACTAATACTATAGTTTAACGATTCCTAAAATTCTTCAATTTAGGAACTCTATTAATATTCTCTCTCTCTCTCTCTCTCTCTCATTCTGTTTAATATTTAATACTTTATTGGTATAATTAGTTGTTCATTGTAAAACTGTAAAAGCCATTTTGGCCAGCAAGAGCTTAAGAATATTTTTTTTTTCCATCTAAGAATATTTATAAATGAAAATAATTCTCTTTGTATGATTGCCAACAATCAATATGAAATAGACTGGGATTTTCTTTTGAATTTGTAGCCCCCCCCCCCCTGTTACTCAGCTTTTCCCATTTTCCGACCCTTCGGAAGAAACCCTTTGATCAAGACTATGTTCATGAAACTGACAACAATTTTAATGTTAATGATATATATATATATATATATATATATATATATATATATATATATATATATATATTAATCATTTACAAAGTCATTGTGAGTCGTAAGAGTAATTTTGATTTTCATTCCAAAACAGAATTACAACATGAAAATTTTGTACATAAAAAAAAAAAAAAAAAATCAGCGTCCCCACCCTCCTCCTGAGAAAAAAATGAAATGAAATGTGGTATTACAGCCAACTGTCCACGCGAGGGATCTGGGCCAAGGAGGTATTGCCCTTCGTGGGTGACTTTCTAAAGGGTCCTAAACCGCATTTAGGAAAATAAAAAAGGGAGAGGACGGCGTCATCTTGCGTGCCGTAACTCCCTCGCTTTAACTACCCTAAAATATATTTGATGAAAAGTAGATCCTGGCAATTTCAACGCTTGTCCTGTTTTGGATAATAAGGCTCGGCCCTGAGTAAAATTCAATTCCCAGAATTAATACGGGAAAAAAAAAAGAGTAAATGACAAAAAAAAAATGTCATTTACTCTGTCATTTTACGTGCTTTTTCCTTAGGGCAAACTTTCTTTCTTAGAGCCCCCCTCTCAATCTTTCATTTGCCTTCTACCCGAGCCAAAGAGCGAAAGGAATTTTCGATATGTCACTGCTTTTCAGTAAGTAAACAAAGATTCACGGAGTCTGAGGAATGTCTTACATATTGCAATCCTGTTTTCAAGAGCGAGCAAATTTTATTAATTAACCATTTGAGGAGTAACCCTTTCCCAATGCTGAAAAAAGGGCAGCTGTTTCCATCGCTCGACTTAACTACCAGCAAGATGGCGGATGATCGAAACGTTCATCGCGTGCCACAGATCTAGAGACCCTTTTTGACGCAGCTGGCTGTGCAGTTCACCTTGTTTCAGGTGAAATAGAATTTTATATCTTAATACATTAAACTTTGATTCAAAAGGGTCCTCATAACTTAAAGACGAGTGAAATATTAATTTGTTTCATTCTTTTCACTGCATGAGGGGGGTACTTTAATGCAGAGATAAAGAAATAAACCGGTATTGATCGAGGATGTGTTCTAAGGAATAAGGAAAAAATTACGTAGTACACATTATTTTACTTTGCATTTTATGAAATAGCCTACTCATGTATGAAAAATAGCCTGCTATAACAAACTATATATTTTTAAACCTGGAATTTTACCTCTTGATAAATATCCGAATCGAAACTGCGTAATTTAAAGGGACTATTAAATGTCCTTCTATGGTAGTGTTTTATAAAAAAGAAATATATATCTTTCTGTAACTTGCGAATAAAAGCGTTTAGTCTGTTATGTTTTCTGTTAAACATAGGTTTTCTATAGTCACTTTTAAAGTGTTCAGTTAACATATTGAACTTTCGATTCTGGTAATATCTTGAACCCAGTTTACTGCATCCAATATTTTAAGTTTTTTAAAGCACCAATGTGTGCACAAGGACATAGAAACTGCCAGTGTTTATTGATTAAAATTTTTTTAAAACTTAGTTTGGAGATGAGTTTTTATTTTTAATGTTTTTTAATTCACTGTTTAACCAGTGGTGGCGCTAGACATTCCCCGACGGGGGGTCACCACTCCCCGACGAGGGGGCACAAATATACATGTACATATGCTAAGTGGCGTATCCAAGAGGGGGCTTTGACCCCTCTCTTGGATGACATTTTTGTCACCAAGTATGGAAATTCGCAACTATTTGCACCACTTAAAAATATTTTACTTTAGAAATTGATTTGTTCACAATAAATCATTTTCTAAACTAAAATATCCAGGATCCAGATAAGTTTAGAGAAGATAGAGGACAATATAATGTTTTGTATTGTGAAATATTTCCAGGAATCGGATCGATATACATAATCGGACACCCAGGCCCCGGATATTTTCAAAAACCACTGCACAATCTTTCCTGGTAGATTTAAACTGACCCTAATTAACTTATCTCAAAATCCTTTTACATTACACAAATATTTCCCCAAGGCCTCAGCAAGCAAAAAATTTCGGTGGGTGGAGGGGATCTGTAGTGCTAAAATTAAATTAACTGATCTCTAGAGTCAACGCAAATAAACTGATAATGCATTTACTGATATTTTGGAGAGGGGGGGGGTCAAACCCACATGATCCTCCCCCCTGGTAATGGTCTTGCACGTTTCTGTAAAATCTCGAAAGCTACTTTTAAGAGTTCTTCAGGTTAACGCTTAAAATATTTCATATGAATGAAATTCTTTGAAAAAAGTTCAGCGAAGAAAGTTCTACGCATTTTTTTTTTCCCCGCAGAAAAAATATCAGAAACAAAAGTTTTTTGTGCAAGAATATTGCTGTAAATTCACTGAAAATTTATTTTATAAATTATGCATGACTAAATTTGCACGCTTTTACACAAATTGCAGTTATTTTTATAAAATTAAGAGATATATGTAAATTTAATTACAGTTTAACTTCGATATCTCGAACATCGAAATTCTTGATATCTCAATAAATGTGTTTTCCCTTACAAATTAAATCCCGCCCCACCAGTGGCATATGGGAGACGGAAGGTGCCTGGTTCGAAACTAGGTCCGTCCGCCGGCCTAACCGTTCGGAATTTTCCGAAACTTTGCATAAGTACGGGTTAGGACCTCTTAGAAAGTCCCCCACGGAGGGCAACCCCCCCCCTTAGATCCCTAGCGTAGATAATTGGCCTTAATCTACATTTCCATTTACAAACTGATTCCCTTTAATTTCAACTCGTTGTTATCTCAAAAAGTCTAGTGTTTCTGGCCAACATGTTTTGCTGTAAAAATATTAATCGAATTGTTAATTTATGCAATATTAATATTTTAAATCACAATAAAGTGAGAAAAATGCAATTGAAAGGTTTATAGGTAGAATCACTTTACAACAAAAATTTTCTTTTGAGAAAAACGATTTTGAAGGCGCGCAGTAAAGTGGCATACCGAAACTTTATCGCTTGTTTCTACGGCTTTAAAATGATTCTGCTTCCATAATAATTCATGTGGTGATGTACTTATTGAAAGCTAAAAGATGGCACCGTATCTCAATTTCGAAAAGAATTGTTGTGAAGTGTACCCCTGGAAGCTTCAGTTAATAATAATAATAATAATAAATTATAAAAATCTTCGAAAGAGAACGTAAATATATACGCTATTAATTTGTTTTATAAAGTCAGGCACTCGTGAAGAAAATTAACCACTTTCTTTTAAAATCTAAAATAAAATAAAATAAAAAATATCGTCAGAAAAATATAATCGGTCAGCTTATAATTTGCCAAGACACACAAAAAAAAAATAATTATTTTTAGCGAAACTAACCTGGATAAAAATTCACTTTTTTGAAATACTCCAAGATAGTTTTGAACGAGGTTTCCACAAACGTGATGAATAATTTTATAAAGCAAGCTCATTTACTAATAATTCATAGTGAAAGTGTCACTTTTAAAATTTCAACATTAACGAAAAAGAGTTTAATTAATAAGGCGAATAACAAACATAAAATTAATCTGTTTAAAAGTTAAAGAGTTGAATTTCTGATCCATATAATTCTGTAACTCAAAAATCAGTTTAGAACACATGCTATTAGTTTATTTTAATAGTTTATATTAATGCTGGTGCCATCCATGGATTCAATAGCGATTTGTATAAAGATTCAAAATAAGGGAAGTTGCGGTGGCTTACGATACGCCACTGTATATAACATACAAATCTACACGCAAATATGAAACTTTTATTGTATTTATTTTATTTACTTTTTTACAGGATGAAAATGAAATTTTCGGAAAGACGATATAGACGCTGTATACCATAATTTTTATTTACTTTGCAGTAAAATGACTGAATTAAAATTCACAAAAGTTAGTTATTTTTTCTACAACGATATGAAAATTAAATTGTCAGTCAAGATTAATCAGTTTCCTCTAACTTATATTCCATTTTTATATCTATCCACAGCCATCTTCATACTGGACTGGAGAGGGCTTTGGTCTGTCAGAGGGGCTGGTTATTATTATTATTATTATTTAATTTTAAAAAATTTTCTTTTTTACCCCAAGCAAAATATAATAAATTCTAATTCGCTTGCAGCTGTTAATCTTCTTGGTGTGCATAGCTATGAACTCTTAGCTAAAGAGGGCCGGTTAATCCAGTTAGATTTCTCTATATAGTGCGAATTCTCACTCGTTGTATATGTATAAGTATGTTACCAAATAAACAAACTATGTATTTGACTAATTCTTAAATTACAAAAAAATAAAAATAAAAACAAATCTTACTGCTAAATTTTTATAAAATTAAAGATTAAATCGTGCATATTGTGTTCAATTGAATCTATTTATAAATAAAAAGTATATTTAGAATTTATTCAAATTTGCCATCTAAGAAACAGAAAAGTACTAATTTTTTTTTTTTTTTTTTTGTATTCGGAAGAAGTTAAAAGTTAAATTATCTAATTAACCACTTAGTTATAAAAATATCTTTTTACTTTCTCAACAGTTATAAGAGTTCGAGTAAGGATTACTGTGATAAAATAATTTGAAAGACATAGAATACTTATTTTATAAATTGCATAACACACTAACTTATAAATTAATAAAATACGACCAGTTTAAAATATTTCTAATTAAAATGAAAATTTTTAGTTAAAGTGTTTAAATATTCATAGGTTTATACATATTTTGAATGCCAGAGATGATGAACTGTAAAATAATTTTATAAATATTTTGTCATGTCAAATTATTACACAATTAAATATATATTTTAAAAAGTTTCCGTAGTAAACAAAATCCGAAATTTCTTATCGCCCGAGTCGTAAATCTCTAAAAAAATATCAATTAAGACATGAATTTTGTAGCTCTATGAATAAAAGTAATACAATGGAAATTTTATTTTACATTTATGACACAAAAGCGTTTGACTCGTGAATTAAAATACTGTTAATTTACATACAATTAGATTAAATCTGTGTTTAATTTAAATTTGCATTAATGCAATTTGAAAGTTTATAAAGACATACCTTTCGTCCTCACTCCAATTACTAAATCGTATTTGATAAATATACCAAAAAAATCGAAACTGCAACGAAAGAATATATTTAAAAAATGTATATCCTGTCCTGTAATTTAGCGGGAATGACATATAATGGGGTGAACAACATGTTACTTATCAATGGTTTAAAAGCAAGAGCAATTCATAGTGTTTAAAAGACCAATTAGGAGAAAATTTAGATTAATTTATAGAGTACTCAGACAGTTAATATAATTTAAAATACAATAATGTTGTACAACATTTCATAGAATCAGAATGTGAGGTCAAAAAGTCCGACTTCTAATCCAGCTTCAACTCAAAAAGTTATGACTCTGGGTCCGCAGCCATGATTAAAAGTGCACTCCAAACCATTACGAGCATCCATGTCTAAGGACATTTAATGATATATATGTATCATTAAAATGCTGTTAATAAATAAACTTTAAAGTAGTATTTTAAAATTTCTGAGACAGAACAAGTGACTCAGTTTTTGAAATATGTGCCTTATTTTAAAATTATTTTTATTTTTAAATAACGCAGAATGTGGTCATTCAAAATTTGCCCTCAAAATAGTTTCAATTATTTTTTATAAGGGGGAGGGGTGAGGGGCAAGGGTGGTTTTAGGACGAGGGCACAGGGGCGCGAATTCCCCGAGAGGAAAATATTTACACTAGTAAAAATACGCTTCAAATAAAATTGCATGTTCATGCAATTCTGAATTGGTATTCAAGCTTTGCACACTTCCAGAAAAATATTTCTGGATCCGCCCTTGGGCATAGTATATTTGTACAAATACATAACAAAAAGCAAGTGCTTAGAAGATATAATTCAATGCTTTAGAGAAATAAACTGACCATATTTTTAATAATAACATATATTAATTAAAGCTTTTAAACACATTTAAAATATATATATGAATGTAATTTACATATACCTTACTTGAACAGGCGCCAGTCGATTTTGTTTATGAAGATCTGAATTCTTAGTTAGCCTATGTTTTTTTTTTAACATAATCATTATCAAAAATATCACGACATAAAGCACACTGTACTTTATATCTTGTGCTTTTGGCACCACCGATGTTCATTTTAGGAAACATAAAGCCAAAAGTAAAATTAAACTTTTATACACTTCACAATGATAGGCTATGCTGCCGTAACAAGAAAAAAAAAATGCCCACTATTCCAAACTCTGTCTAACTCACTGGCACAATGCACAATAACAAGTGTTGGAAGAGTGATGTATTATGGGTTTGCGAAGAAAAAATAAAAATACACGGGATATTTCGACGAACCATTTCTTTCTTATCATTCTGTCATTGAGGACCAATAAAAATACAAAAACCGTATTTCTGGAAAAAAGAACATCCCCCATTTGCTTGTGTAAGCAAAGCCATACTTCCCTTCCCACGAAATTTTTTATCTACCCGACTGATCTAATTAACGGTCACTGTCTCCCCCATCCCGACCACCCACACCCATATTGTACTTTTCTATGGTGTCGGCGACAAAATGCACAATCGTTTAAGCAATTTTAAGCAATTAAAAGAGCCTCGAATAGAAAGTGGTCTTACACACATGTGGTCTTATAAATTTGTCGTTTGAAGAATAGACTGGCACTTTTGTTACCTTAAGATTGATGTCTTGCTGCAAATCCAGTAAAATGCCTCCTGAGAGTGGGATCACAGATTTCAAGTATACACTATTCTAATTTGAAGTCTCCCCCGCCGTTCATCAACACATCACAGTATTGGAAGATGCAGGAAGTGGCTGTTTTTCGACATGAAAAGGATCGCAGAGATGAATGAAAACAGAAAGTAATTTTAGCCATTATTCAGAAGTTCTGAGGAATATACCCCCCCCCTCCCCCAATGAGCTATCTCCCAGAAATGTAAACATTTCCGCTCCAATCTCCAATGCTCATTTGCCTTTCATGTGTATTTAAAAAGTACAAAATTAATTTTTTTAAATCGCAAAATCAAAATTAAAACTCAGCTAAAATATAGATTTCTTCTTATGAAAATTCCCGACGAATTAATCAAATAGCCCCGATGGGGGGTCACAAGTTCCCCGACGGGGGGGCACGTGCCCCCCCGGACCCCCCATTGGAGCCACCCCTGTGTTTAACGTGTCTTTAATAGATTGGGTTGGAAAAACTTTGTCCTGTTGATATTCACAAATTATGTAGGTCAATGAATTTATTAAAGTGATTTTATATTTTTCTTCTCTAGGGCCAGTACTTTGGTAGCACCTCAGATTTAGGAGATAGGTTTTTTACAAATGATTGCAAAAGTCATCTTTTTCAACAATTAAATGCAATGGACAACAACACACGCGAGTTGAATAATAGTGACTTGATTAATAGGAGGACTAATCAAGGTAAGTAAAATGATTGGTGTTTATTTTGTTTAAATAATTGTCTTTCCTATTTAAAAAATTAAAATTGGGACGGTCTTGTTTTAACTTGAATAGAGCTTATTCTTGTATAGATTCTTAACTTAAAATTGGAAGTCTCTAACGTTTTAAATTTGAATCCTCTAAATGAGTGTGTGATTATCCTAATGGCTGTTTTGTTATTGTTCTAAAAATTGTTCTCTGCTTAATCCTGATATCTACCTTGATCATGCCTATGCACGAGAATTTTGTTAAGGTAGCATGAGTCCACAACTTCTAATTTAAAACATCACTTATAATAATGTACTTGGAATTCTCTACCAGATTGTATTTGCAAACTTTTAATAAAAGTATAATTAAGCAGGGGTGATGGTTGTAAAATCATGAGACTTTATAAAAATTAATGTAGAAAATGTAATTATTCCGTTTTGAAAATAACCGTAGTGCTCTTTTTTAAGAAATAATTTAAACTTCTGAACAGCGTTTTAATGTATTAAATTGTGCTAGAGTAAACTATAGAAAGTGCCTCTTTCCAATAGTTCACGTTCATTCTACATTTAATCAATGACCCTATAAGAAGCCAAGATACCCTCACGAGGGGAGGGTGGAAACTGCTGAACATGTGGAATTTTGCAATACTTTTGTAAATTGGTTACATTTTGGCTCATTTTTGAAGGCAACTTTTGATGTGCTTCAGAATGTTTTCTGAAAATTGCACTAGGCATAAGACTTAATTTTGGTGGATTAGATGATTGAGCAATTTTATCTGGTTCATTTTTAAAGTTGTTAGTCCTGCAATGCCTCTTTTGAAGAGTAACTTAAGTGTCAAGTAGGAAATCTGATACTTTCTTGCTATAAACTATGAACAATATATTTGGTTTATCATGCAATAGTAGTAGTGTTTTCAAAGCATGTATTTTATTGCATTGCATTTTTAATTTTAATGTTTACTTTGTTTCTTAAAATAACTTCTTAAATTTTTATTGCGGAATCGACAGTAGCAGATATATTTAATCTTGGAAGTAGATCCAATTATTCTGGTAATTAATTTTGCCATATCTTTCACTTTTGCTTTTTAATTTTTGTTTTTGTCTTTATATTTACTCTAAATTTACTTTTCTATTTTTACAGGCTCTGATTCTTGTGGTCTAGGCCTATCAAGTCTAAATGTTCCTAATGGAAGCTTCTCAAACAGTATTTATGCAGGTGGTTCCAATACGAGCTACAGCGCAACAAATAATCCTTTGGAGTCACTTAATTTTAGCAAAATGTATGACAGCAATCCACTTAGTAAGCTTCTGTCACAGAACTGGTCAAATAACACATCAAACATGAGAGCTATTCGAGCAGCATCGCCACAGTTATCATTTAATTCGTAAGTTAAATGTCCTAAATATTTTTGCTCTAAATTTTCATAACAAGTTAGCGTTCTGTAAAATGATTCTTGGAAGTCTTGATTCTTTAGGCATAGGTTGACGTATCTGCTTTAGGGGTCATTTAAAAATATTAAGTTCTTGCTTCTTTAAGATAATTGGCCTGTGTTTAGCTAGGTTTTGAGTTGTATAAAATGAAACTTCTAGACTTAATGTGTTTACTTCAAGCTTGCAAGAATTTATCAAAGTATTTGTATGCTTGGTCATCTGAATTTTCATGACTATTTTTTAACCAACAGCTTATATTTACCCTGCAGTCCCAGTCGCAGAAGTCTATGGCAGCATAGCTACAAATTCTGAAATAGTTTTAGCAAAATCCTAAATTTTAGTATGTCTATAAACTCGGCCTACCCTTCTCAAGCTCTTGTGGGTCGATTTTTTTTTTTGGCCACTTACTTACCACAGTACATATTAAATTTTATTTGAAATGCTGAATTCTTGGTTATTAAAACTGAAACTTCAGCAATAGGAATGATATATCCTCCAGTAAAATTTTGTAAAGCTCAAAAAATGCTATTTTAAACCCTTCTTAATTTAGAAATGCAGTAAAGTTCTCTGAAGTGACCCAGTTCATAAAGTATTGTCATTAAAAGTTAATTTTACCTGTGGTATACTGTCCAAAATAGGTGTAGTAAAGCATGTCATTGGTTATTAAAATGTGTTGCTTAATCTTTTAAAAACCTTTATGTAGTTTAGTTTTTTTAGTTGCATTCGGGCTTTGCCATACTCGTAAATTTTTTAAACTTCTAACTTAAATGTTAACTTTATCTTGTTTAGTTTTATTGAAATTGTGTTTCTAGTGAACAAGTGCTACAACAGCTTGATTTTATGAAGAGTTTTGACACATTTAATAGCTATATATTTCACTTGCACTCATTCTTAAACAGATTTGAAATTTTTAGCTTTAACAATGCTAGTCTTAAATAAATGCTTGAAGAGAAATTAGAAATAAATTTTATTTAAAAACTCATTTGAATGATTTATTACATTTAAGTTCAATCAAGCAATTAACTCTAAGATGGTGATTATAATTACTAAATCTTATTTTTAGCGATTGTCCAACAACTTTGGAACAAGCTTTAATGATGGGATGTGAAAGATTTCGTGAAAACAGAAGCTCGTCTCCTACAGAGTCTGATACCAGTGGAATTAGTAGCGTTTCTGAACTAAGTAGTATATCAGATCTGATGGTATGAATCTTTATTGTAACAGTATTTGAATTTAATTTGCCTATTTGATTCTTTGTATATGTCTAAGTGGAAACTCGTTACTCCTTTTTATTGTCAAAATAACTTTCTACTTGGTCAAAACTAAATATTGCTTATGTTTAATTTTTTTCTTCCATATTATAAGTATACATACTATAAGAAAAACTAAACATGGTTTAAATCTTAAACACAGTTTGTAATTATGACAAAATGTATAGGTTTTGAGCTTCAAAAAATGATTGAATATTTCTGGATTATGTTAGTCGCATGTTTTGGATACTTGGAGAGTAAGGCTTTTAAACTATCCATTTGAGCAATTTTCAGTAAGATTGTACATTCTCAAACCTTCACCTGAATGATTCTATATGTGGCTGCATATTATCCAACCTTACAAGCCTTATTTTATTATTTGATTAGCCTTATTTGATTTTGTAGTACAAATTTTAGTTTAAACAATTCTTCGAGTTATGAGAACTACAGCTCCTGAAATAAAGTTGGTAGGAGTGAGTCTGCAATTTGCATGGGTATTGGAGCTAATTAGGCTTTCTGTCAAATTTTGAACAAGTCATTCCTTAACCCTTTGGGTACATTTGACTTCGGAGAGACGTCATTCACTTGTTTTCCCCAGGAGCGGATGACTACGCTTAGTACCAAACTTGCTTTGAAAAAATCACACTCTGCATAATTATTAGTACTAATTGGTTTCTTGTTATAGCTTGACTTTATTTCATTTAGTTTTATTTTATTAATTTATTTTTGTTTTGAAATTCTAATTACTTGAAGACATCCTAATACTACATGTCACCAATCTTTTAAAAATTCTTACTTAAAATGAACTGCTTTTACATACTACTCCAAGCAACCAAAAATTATATCAGTTCCACATGCAAATATTTTCTCAAATCCGTACTCAAAGAGTTAAGTAAACTTTATTCACCAGTGTTTTCACAAGAACGCAAGAATCTTTCTCTTGCTCTAAAAATTTACTGAGATTTGCACACCCTACAGATACACTTCAATCTGTACAAAATTCTCACATTTCAAAAAATTCGAGCACTTTTCATAAAAAGGCACTTGAGCTTTAATTCTTAACGCAATGTAAAAACGGATTCTCAAGAACTAATGTCTATGGGGGAAAATTGCCCCAGGGACATGGTTGTTTCTCACGTGGGTTATTCTTATTGCATGTAACTGGGATTGACTTAAACTTGGCAGCCCAGTTACATGCAGTAAAAATGACTGAAAATCGTAAATAACTTAATTTGGGTGTTTATCTGAGGCAGGGTGATACCCATTTATAAATACCTTTACCCACTGCATATTTACCCAACTTACATCTATCGTGAGAAATGCTCACCCATATTTTTCCCATAATGAAAACCCTGTTCACTGAAATTCTGCCTACCTTTTAAATAACTACTAGAATTTAATCTTGAGTTGCTACCAGCAAAAGATGGCACTGTAACCACCCTCGAAACTTTTTGTTCTGGAACATTAGTCATATACTTCAAGATTCCACACATTCAATTTGCATTTTGAAAAATTTAGACATCTAAAAAGATCAGTGGCCACCAGTGGCGGATTTCCCAATAGGCGCATGAGGCGCATGCCTCGGGCCTCACAAATCTAAGGGACCTCAAAATTCGGGTCTCAAAAAGAAAATATATATATAGTTAAATTCCTGTTTAAAAGACAGGAACTTTGTTCATAGTTCCAGGGTTGCGACTAATGCAGGAAGTACTCTTGAACAATATTTTCTTCGGTGCCCTTTGTCTCTTTCCCTCTCCACAGAATTGGATCATAATCTAAATTAATACTTTAGTAGTCCCACCATGGCCAAGTGGATAAGGCACTCAAAATGGTAGACGGACGAAGTGTAAAGGTGCCGGGTTTGGGCCCCGTCACGTCGCTGTCGATTTAATGGTCTGGAGTTTTGGTCGGTTTTTTCGAGATGTAACATGAATACGCGTTAGAAAGTCCTCCGACCAAGACCCCCCCCCTCCTAGACAGGCATCTCACGCAGATTTGCCTTAATACACACGATACAATATAATATTTTAATAACTAATACTTTCAGTTTAAGTAATTATTGCTTTAATTCCGTATTTCAGTGTAAAAAATCCAGAAATGTTCCTTGCAAATAATGGGAAAAGGAAATCTCAAATATCATACAGAAAGTAAACATTGCCATATGAAAACTTTACATTTTTTAACCCATCCCTTATGCGAATATTGCTCTCAATATTCGCTTACAAAACACGAATTTCATTTAAAAATGACCAGAACTGTAAAAAAGTCCAGGAATGTTCCTTGAAAATAATAGGCACCTGAGGTGCCCTAAATTCCACTGCTGTTAAATTCTTCGTATAGTGCTTGTCCAAAAAAGAATTAAAATATGAAAAATATTGAAGTTAGTGTAGTAATTGTATAATAAACTTGTGTAGTAAAATAAACATATTAAATGATTTATTTTATCATTATCTTTAGTACTGGAGCATAGATTTTTTCTATACTTTATCATGTAAGCTTTGTTCTTTAATTGTTCAGTACTTAAATTATTTAACTGCTTTTTCAGCTGGTCTTATAGAAGCTTTTGCCCCTTTTGGACTAATAGGGATACTGTGGCCTGGTAAAGACAGCCGTAGTGCCTCTTATCCTTCCAAAGGTAAGTTTGTATGTATAATACAAATACTTAACTCTCCAGTTTGCAATTTAAGTATAAAGTTCTAAACTGCTTTAAACATGCAACTGCAGTTAAAGTGGTTTTTGTAGTTTAACCCATTTATGCCTAGTGTCCCTTTTTTGGGACGGCATTTTCGCTATTAGTCAAAAACGTTATTTATTTTTCCTAGCCTTTATTCATGAGTATTGAGCCTCAACTCTACAAAATATTTTAACATGACCCAGTAAAATGTATATTTCGATTTTTATGCATAATGATTTTAAAAGAAATCATCCCTTGTTCAAGAAGTTGACATCAGAAATTTATCTATTATTTCTGATATCAGTAAAAATCGAAGAAAGTTGCAAAAATATCCAGGCACAAATGGGTTAAATGTTGAATCAATGATGAAATGTTTGCTTTCTCTAGGCGTAGCCTTTCTGATTAAAAAGTTGTATTGTTACATGTCTAATAACTTAGCTAATATATAAATACCTCAATTAACTATTAGGAAGAATGCAAAACTTGCTTGTGTGCATTTTTGCATTCAAGCAAAATGCATTTAGATGGTCAGTTCTGTGCCAGTATCTTTCCCAAGTTGCTACTATCAAATAAAGGTCTCGACAGATATTTATCCTCCCATAAATATTTTCATGCAGCACTAAATTTTAATCTTCTGGAATTAAATTTTTAAGCCAATATTACTGCTTTACAAGAGACTAGCATTATAAAATGACTCACCTGCAAGAAATAAGTTTCTTGAATTTCTTTTTCATTTGGTTCCTTCAAAAATTTTCCTCTCATTGATGCGAGGATTATGGTTAGCAATTAGACTACTAGTTTTGAAAGTGTAAATGGCAACATTTTTATTTTACTTAAATTATAACTAGTGCTTTTAATTTTCAATGTCAACATTGAAGGGATTTAATGCTGAAAATTGGGCCATGTCAATCATAAGTCTTCTGCCTGCCATAAGTCACCTTCTTTGAATTTTTATTGAATAAATAAAATACCACAGTGCTTGGTGTAAGTTTGAGACTTCTGTCTTAAATTATTAATCTTATAAACATTAATACTTTTAGTTGAAAAGACTTGCAAATGAGAACTGATATTGGGAAGTCTTCCTTGAGAGTGCTCAAAATGGCCATTTCTTATATAGGCATACTTGCAAATAGCTGCCAAATTATTACAAATGCACAAAATATTGTTAATTAGACAAAGGAAAGAAAGGTAAAATAATTCGTATGAAAAAGTGTCAGTCATTAGTTGCATATCAAAATTAATAGATTTTGATTCTAGTGTTAAACAGTCAGATTAATAATGCTATTTTAATTGGCACTATAAAAGACTAGCATTAGTGACCACATTGCCTTAGTGCCATGCTAATCTTTAAATGCATGATCTTGTGTCAAAAACTTTAAAACATTGTTATCTTACTTGACATGAGGCAAGTGTGTAACAAATAGTGCAGTTGTTTCAAACATTTCCAACATTTATATTATTTGAACTTTCATAAAATTCTCGGTATTCATACTATATTATTTTCTAGCTGGATATAATTACATAATTTTTGAAGATGAAAAGCATGTAAAAGCACTATTACAAGCATGTACACATGACTACAGCAATGGTGGAAATTGGTTCTTTAAAATATCTTCCAGGAGAATGAGATCAAAAGAGGTGAGTTACAAGTTGTTTACTGTCTTCTGACTAAAACTTTTTATAAAATAAAAATTACTCGAAGAACCTAAACTAATTTAAACTGAGGGTGCAACAGCAAAATTCTGTAATTACTACCTGTAAACTATAATCTCTTAACCTGAATCGACATGTGGTGATCATCAAGAAATTTAGACGGAAGTTGGCCAGTTTTAGAAATTAAGATTTATTAAGCTGCCAAAATTTGCCAGGCTTTGAATTTATAAGTATAATTTGATGTTCTGCCTTAATTTTACTTGCATTAGGGTCTTAATTGTAGGTATAACACTGTTGCAAAGGCAATATCTGTTTAATTTGAATGTTCAGTTAACTTAATGTATGTACTTTAATTTCATTGATGCGCATTCATTTCATTGAATGTTCTCCAGTCAATATGCATTAAATGCCAGAATGTCCTGATCAAGGCACCCCCCTCCTGTAATTTTAAAAGCTTTTTCCAACAAAGCGCGGTACTTTTAAAGGATGAGAATTTTTAGTCGAATTCCACATTAAATCATGCCCAGTCTTGTTTTATAGCTGCCAACTCCATTTTAATCTTATTGCAACCTTGAGTTTCTTCTACCTTTTTTTAAGTTTTTTCTTTTCACTTTTTAAAATGAATCTGAAAGTTATGCAAAGCTAAGAAATCGGATCACCAATGCTGATTTAAAGAAGGTATGGTTTTGCATTAAAGAACTTCTCCCTCTTAATGAATTTTGTTTACATTTTTAATTAAACTAAATAGAATGCCCCAGTATAAGACACTGAACATAGATGGCTGAAGTATGAAGATCCAGCATTCTGGTTTACTATGCAGCTGTTGATTAAACAGTTTGTAATTTGTCAGATGTCTCCAATGAATATGCATTAAATGCCAAAATGTCCTGATCAAGGCACCCCTCTTCCCCGTAATTTTAAAAAGCAAGGACCTGCTGCATCCATTTCATTTTATTCTCGTGTACTTTTAAACTACAAAAATACTAAATGAAATTCAAGGTAAATTACCTTACAAAGGGCCAGAAAATAAATGTAGCTTTTTTTCTGCCTCCTTGTATCAAGTTGCTATAGAAACTAGATTCTTAAATCTTATTTTTAAGGTTGGATTTTTTAAAAGGACTTTTCATATCTGTCGGAGAATTTTATTCCCTTATTAGTCTATTTGAATGCTCAGTCTTTCAAACTAAGTATGGGTTTAAGATTGCAATAACAAAGGTTTCTTAAAAACTTAAAGCTTTAATTACTCATATGAATGATAATGTATTTCATTGTCCTGGAAATGCTGATAATGTATTTCAATTGGTGGTTAAATTAGAATATTTCTATCCCATAAAGATTGCAACTTCTGCAATCTACAAAAGTGTTTGCTTAGCTTAGTATGTATGATGCAGGTTTTTGTCCATATTAATGGTCTTGGCCCATGTGAAAGATCCTTGGAAAGTTTTGATTTTTGCTTGGAATGCAACATTTTGTTTCATTTGGATTTCATCTCTTAAATACTTTTCTCGGCCTTTCCACACTACAATATATGTATTGATTACACACTTAATTTGTACAAAATTTAGGAGCTGTTAAACTCTTGAACTGAATATTGAATGTACCCAAAGTAGCCTTAACAATGAATATTCTAATAGACTGATCATTGTAAATTCACAAGTTGCTTTTGTTGTTACTAGTAGTATGTTTACACAGACTTGCATGTGTATTTAAATTTTGCTATCATCAAAATATAGTGGATACTCTTGAAATTGACATGTATAACATTTAAGTGCTCTTTTCAGGTACAAGTTATTCCTTGGGTGATAAGTGATAGCAATTTCGTTCACTGCCCATCTCAAAGACTAGATTCTATTAAAACTGTTTTTGTTGGAGGATTGCATGGAATGTTAAATGCAGAAGGCTTGGCATTAGTTATGAATGACTTATTTGGAGGTGTAGTCTATGCTGGTATTGACACAGACAAATATAAATATCCTATTGGTAATTGCATTTCTTATTACTTTTAGCTATTGATAAATTGTTATTGAGAGCTTTTAATTTAGCTCTAGACATGAAGTAACTGAGAAATTTTTAATTGCAGGTTCTGGACGAGTTACTTTTAATAATCACAAGAGCTACATGAAAGCAATATCTGCAGCTTTTATTGAAATTAAAACTCCTATGTTCACAAAGAAGGTAAGATTTAAAAATAAATTGTTTGCAAATTTAAATGATTTATCTTTCAAACCCAGTTATGTCTATAAATTTCCTACAAAGCTTCATGTGAAAGCTGCAAGATACTCCTTACACTTAAATGCAACTTACACTCAATGAATTAGTGTTGAATGTCAGTAGTCCAATTCGCAAGACATTTTCAGCCATTAGTCTACTCTTAAAGTTATTTTAGTAAACTAAGGGGATTCTTGAAACAGCACAAATTTGGTTGGGGAATGATTTTGGTTGGTTGAAGGGCTGTGGAAGGTTTATTGCCACAAATTTGGTTGAAATTCAGTTTGGCCGATTAGAAGAGCTTGAGGCACTCCTGCCATGGTTCCATGAAGCAAGAGCATCGAACTTCCCAATTTCTGGGCTCCACCATGCCAGAGTGGAAGACTTGTAACATGGTTGACAGCTGAAGTGTAAAGGTTCTGCATTCAGGTCTACCACAAGGCTGTTGATCAAACTGTCTAGTTATGGTCGGTGTTCTCCAGATTTAATGAGACTACACATTTGAACTGCTTAGTCTTTCAACCAAAACACAGCCCCTCATAGACAGATTCCTCTCGGGTAGGGTTGCCATAACATTGTGTAACACGACTCCAATTTCCGGAGTGTTATTTTAAAAAAATGCTATTCAGGCAGAAAAGTAAGGAATGCAAAATTTACTGGCTTTGGCTGATTGGCTAGCGAAATTCAGAATATGGGAAATGTGTGTGTCACATTTAACATCTTAGAAAATCTGGATAACATAACATAAACGGTGTGAAAATTAAAGCTATCAACACTTTTTTAACCATTTTATTTAATTGTATAGTTTCTCTTTTTAAGGTAACTTTTTTGAATAAAATATAAAAAGTAAAATCTTTAAACACGTAAATATATTAAAACGTATGGAGTCCTAAGGCTGTGAAATGTGAAGGAAATTTTTTTCTTACGAATTTTGTTGAATGATAATCTCCAAGGACTAATTTTCAGTTCCGTGAAAATCGATAAACAGACCTATATCTAGCATTCTACATTTTCTGCATGACACAATGGAATGAATGCGTCATAACTTGCAATTAATTATGTGTTAACTTGCATAGTGCCTGTCCAGAAAAGGTTAAATATCCACTCGTACTGCTTGCGCACTTCCTTAACATTTAATGTCTGTTGCAGTTATGCTTAATTAGAAAGATTGGTGTTCGCATTGTTTCAGTTCAAATTGACATCCCCTTCTCACACAGACTACATGCAATTTGTTGCAACACGCACTTCTACTGATTTGGATGCTAGGGGCCATTTAGATTTGTTGTCTTGTTGCATGTAACATCTCAACTAGTGCAGTTTCTAAAATGAGGCCATTCACCTAACTTTACACAACCCCTGTATAATCATTTGATTTAAAATGGAATTAAAGTTGTAGTGCTTGCACATACCTTAAGCTGAATTTCTCCCCTCTGAAATTATCTTTCAAAATTTTTTTAATTTTTCTTAATTTTTAAATGTTGCTTATGTGTGTGTACCATAAACATATTCAAATTCTTCAACCTTAATTTTATTTTTCTATTTAATAGGTCCAAGTGGATCCTTACATAGAAGATGCTATTATCTGTTCAAATTGTCAAGTTCAAAAAGGGCCCATCTTCTGTAGAGATTCTGCATGCTTTCGTTATTTTTGTCGCAGCTGTTGGCAGTGGCAGCATTCTGTTGATTCGTACCGCAGTCATAAGCCAATGATACGCAATATAACAAACCGTTAGTTTAACTAGAACATGAGGCACATGCATTAGCTTTGAAAGCACCTGCCACTTATTTTTTCTCTCCCCTTTCCAATGTATGTTCATTGGAATATGTTTTTAATACTCCTGGCAGGTCCTCATTTGCTGTTCAAAGAGACTTTCACTGTTGGTGTAATGTTCTTCAAAAAAAAAGTTTGATCAGACGACTTAGAAATGTCTTTTATGCTAATACTCTGTACAAAGTTCCTTCTTCTATGCAAGAATTTTGTTAAACTGTGAGGAAATGACGTGATATTTTATGTTTTAACTATGACGAGAAGTCACTTGGATTTTCTTACAGCTTTCTAGTTTTATCGAGAAGAGCTTGTTTAATGGGATAGTTATTTTGGGGGCTACCAAAGAATTATTTTAATTGTTTTCTATGTTACCATAGCTGTGCGGGCTTTCAGTATTGCACATTGCTAGATTTAATGTGTAAAACATACTAGTGAAAAAATAGTATTTAACCCTTGGATTTTAAAATAACCTTTATCATGCAGCCTTTCTGGACTTTAACAAAGCATTTATTATGTGTACGTAGCTTTCTAACAAGAATTTTAACTGGAACACTTCTGGTCTGTGCTGTATTTTCTCTGCACTCAATACTTATGGCTGATGTTTACATTAGCATTGAATTTTATGCATTAAAACTTCTCATTACCTTTTTCTACATTTAAAAAGCTAGGTACTGGTTCATGTTTTTTAACCTTAAACATCGTTATTTAATAACACTTGTTCTTAATCGGCTGCGTTGGAAACGTCAGTCACCTTGTTTAATTTTTTCCTAGCTTTGTTTATAAGTGAGAATTTATTTAAGAGACTGTTCTTAACTTCATTGGAAAAAGCATTTGCTTTTTTATTTTTAAGACATTCAATTTTTTGTTAAATGGGTAGTGGAGATGTTCTTAACTACAAAGAAAATTTAACATTTAGTATTTTCTTCCATGTCCATGTGCCTAACTACTTGCCATAGATGTCAAGGATAGTCATTTGAAGTTCCTTGTGTATAGCTAGCCAGGAAACAAAATGGCCTCTCTTTTCTAGATTTTATCAATTGCCTTTAAAAAATCACTTGATGTTTAATGTGTGGCAGCACCATAGTCATGCTGTGATCATTTATTGTTAACGATATTTAACAAAGTGGCTATGATTGTATGATTGACTTTAATAATTTAAACTAACCTGAATATTTAAAATTTATGTCATTTTAAATGTAGCAACAACTTTTTTAATTTGTTTTTCAAAGGCACAGCAGCTTCTGTGTGCAATACGGGTACTGTGCATTCCATGACCCTCTTCCTTTGCATAAGTTGTTTTAATTGAAATAATTGTATTGGCTGTTTTGTTTTCAATAGATTAATAAAGCATTAAAAAGAAAAATAAGTGTCCTTGTTTTCTTGCTTGAAAAACATTGAATATTACAATATACCATATTAAACTTGCTAGCTTTACAAGCTTTAAATGTATTACATTTCTAATTTAAGCAAAAAAAATTGAATTTAAAATCTTCAAGATTATTTAAGTTATTTGAAGAAATGTGGCAATGTTTCGCCAACATGGTTGTAGTGTAGGTAGAAGAAATTAAGCACTTCACTTACACATCCACGCCACCTGAAACAATCTGTCATAAATTTCTATTTGTACGAGTGTAATTAGAACAACTTTCCTGACTACAATTCTGCTCATTAATATTTCAATATCTGCTTCTGTAATAATCCATTATAATTAAATCGAAAATGTTTAAATTATCCCATGATAATTTTTGTGAACTGATTAGAGCTTCAAAATCCTTAAATTTTATGTCTGGTTAATATAATTGATGGTTCAAAGTGTTTTGGAGAAATGTCCATCTAACTCAACTGATTCTATAGAAGTTCTTTTTCACTAGCCTGTATATTAAAACTTCCTACATTCTGAACCCCTCGTATTTTTCTGCAATTGCTACTTAAAATATTAATGCATCATTAAGAGAAATTTATTACTTTCAGAAAAACTTAAACATTAAGCGATTCTGATAAGAACAATGGATATGTAAAATGACTTCTCAATTTTTAATGTTGAATACTGCAATAAATAACTTTAGAAATCGTATCAATTCAAATCGTACTTGAATGCATGTGTTTATTGTAAAATTTTATAGCTTTTGGGAAACAAAATGGGTGTACCAAAGATGAATGGACTTTGATTTTCTTCCTTAAATTTCTAATCATTCCTTAAATTGCCTTGAAATACTAACAGGGATGCGTCGATTTAGTGTTGTGAGAATACGCTGCTATATGAGAACGAATGCTGCTCTACCAGGGGCGTAGCCAGAAATTTTTCAGGGGGGGGGTTACGACTACTACAACTCATATATATGTATACGTGAGTGTGATAATGTAGTGAAGAATATAAATTTTGTATGGCAAAAAATTTTCAAGGGGGGGTTATGACCCCCCCCTAACCCCCCCCCCCTTCGCTACGCCCCTGTGCTCTACTTGTTGCTTTTTCTCATAGTAACATATTCTCCAAACACTAAATCAAAGTATCCTTGATAGTATTACAAGTCAATTTAAAGGGCTCTAGTAAAGGATGTAAATTGGAACTTTCCTGAAATCGTATCAAGTATGTCCTTCAATGTTGTTCTTGCATTCATTAAGCCTGAAAAAAATGGATTTTTAATTTAAATATCTTTATTGCCTAACCCCCCTAAAAAAACAGGTCATACATGTGCATTGGCTCACTTAGAAACCTTGCTTTAAACTCTTAATGCATACCTGCCAACTCTACAGGATTTTGATGTCTCCTGATTTTGCATTAAAAGCTGGTTTGACATTTTGAATAATCGTCATATTTATTTTCCCACCAGTACTGAAAGATTACAGCTATCTGGGTGGGGGTGGGGGTATAATCCATAGATATTGACCAAAATACTGTGGTATTTTGGCCCAATAGTTATTTGTACTTATGTTGATTACTCATTTGTGAAAGATTCTTGGAAATCTGAAAATTAGATGGCAAACTGTTTAACTGTAAAATTTTGAATAGTTTTAAGAAATTTTGTGGGCTTAAAAGAAACATTGAAGTCTTATTTTACTTGTAAAGAACTCAGAAATAAAGAAATTCCAAATTCTATTTTTAACATAATGTTTGAAATTTCAAATAAGTTCATAAATTGTTATTACTGTATTGGTCGAATGTAATGCAGTGTTCTTTGTTGTTTTTTTTGGGGGGGAGGGAGGGAACTGATCAGTCTGACTTGTGCTAAATTCGAGGCCTAAATAAGATTTCTTCTAATTATCTTCAAAAATATCTGGGGCGTATTATATTCAGGCCAATACTGAAAAAGCAAAGTTCATTTAATAAATCATAATGGGGCAAGGCAACTTATATTTAAAAAGAAAGTTACACAGAATAGATGGTAAAATTTAATGTGCATTTTTTCAAAGTGTGTTCTGTGGCACTGAAAAGTAATTATCTTATAAGTAAAAATGAAATTCTGTTTGTTTGTGGATTTGATTCGTATACAAATCCACAAAAATGGACCTATCCGCCTGAAATTTTGCACACATATGTAAAATAATATAGAATAAATTATAGTCTACTTTAAAACTTTGGAAGTCCACCCGTTCCCTGAATTTAAGAGATTTTTATGCTCTCCACGCAAAAAGCTTTCCGTAATTGTAACCCCTGTAGTGAAAAAAGTGTGAAATAAGGATCGTGGTTGCCATGTGTGGCGATTTTGCCGAATAAAATGTTTTAAATTCTCAAAGTAAAAATAAAAGAATAATAATGATTTTTTTTTTGTTAGTTTATATTTGTAAGGATATTTTTTTAAATTATAATATCGTGTGCAAGAGAAATCAGAGCAGGAATGAAATGCTTTATACGCAAAACAATAAGAATTGAAGATTTCCGAGGCTAATATGTAAAATTTTTTAGTTTGGCGGAAAAAAAATGGCTGAAATGCCGATTTTGAGAAAGTGAGTTCTAGCGGTTTGCACAGTTTTCGGCTTGGCGCAATTTACTGAGAGCTTAAGGAAATAGATTTTTGAAAACAAGTGCAAAGGTTTTATTAGAATACAGCGTTAAATTTTAATGATCCGTGCAGAAACAATGCAGTTATTAAGGGATTTCAAGCGATATATCTTCTGAATTCTCGCCAATTGAGTACATTGATTTAAGTTGGAATTCCGCCAAATTTCAGAAAATTGAAATCTTCGTATTTAGTACATCGGAGTAACGATGAATAAAAGACATTATAGTTGATAATTTAAAAAATGCGGCTGTATTAAGGGATTTCACTTTTCAAATAAATGCCTGCTTTACTTTTTGACGGTCGAACCATTTCCCATTTTGATTGCTGCTAAGTCAATGCTTCGAATGATTCCCTGAAAAAACTCTTGCAAAATGGCGTATGTTGGCACTTTGGCGAGGCTTAGATTTGAAACTGGATTTTATTTGAGACTGGAATATATCGTTTGACCGATCACCATGAAATTTGGTTGTCGAACAGATCAAGCATGGCGGAACGGCAAATGTGCAAGTTTTCGCCATAGCAATGACATTGTAGTTTATTAAATACATTTGGCAGTCATAAAAGCTTTCTTTATTTCGGCGCTTTATCGCTTATTTCCTTAATTTTTAATTTCAAGCTTAAAAAATAGGGACGGAGCATGGACCCAGACAGCACAGCAAACTTGCAGCAAGCTTGATTTATCAAGTCAGTAAACTTGAATTAAGCTTGAAAATTTCAAGCGTGTAAGCTTAATGCAAGCTTGAATCAAGTGTTCTAGTTTACACTTGCCCAGCTTGCATTAAGCTTGACATTTCAAGCTTGAATCAAGCTTGACATAGCAAGCTTAATTTCAAGCTTAAAAAATTTCCTAAATACACGGGGCGCCGGTCGGCGAACTCGCCCCACATACTTTACTTTGCCACGCATTTTCCCCCTCTACGCTGAAATTTCAATTTAATTTAATCTGTTTCCATAACGTCTTCGCGGCTAGAATAGAACCCGGGACCTTTGAGTTGGGAGGAGAGCGCGCTATCCGTTCAGCCACCAAGCCTCGCGCAACTATCACTAAAGTTTGAAGTGACTTATCACGCCGTTTTCTGGCCAGATTGATAAGTGGGCGATGTGTTATTTGATTCTTTTATTTTTCCATGAGATGCATCAAAATTAAAATAATGTTATGTGTGATTTAGAGACTCTACTAATAGGGAAATAAACACAATATAAACTTAACAGCAGCACACGTTTTAAAACTTTCAAAATCGAGACAAACGGCTGATTTTGAAATCAATTTCGTAGTATAATTGTATTTTATTTTGAAGAATTTCCATATTTGGTTATATAGAATCTTTTTTTTTTTAATTCTATGGTCAAGTACATTTATGACTGATGATAAATTATTTTGTAGCTGCCGGAAACCGCCTCATTCTACCACTCATAAAGTGAAGTGTATATTAACTAATTAAATTGTGTTAATTATATTAAAATTTATTTTTAGAGCTAATTAATTAGTTAATAGAATTACTAATGTTAATTAGATGTAAATAAAACTAAAACTCCCCTCGTGTTACATTTCATAGGGGCTTATTATCCCATTCATTCCTTCCCCTTAGACTTTTCAATGTCCCATTCTCCTTCTCGCCTACAGCGATAGATGGCGCCATCAGCGCAATAATCAAGCTAATGGATTGAAATGTCAAGTATGTATTAATACGTCAAATTCAAGTCAATGTCAAGCTTGATTTAAGCTTACGTGCTGTCTGGGGATTACGATATGCTTTTAATGTACAGCACTTTAGTAGTGTTTTAAAACATGAAAGGGCTTTAGATTTGTTTTTTTCATATTTCTCTCCATAGAAATACACTGTGGTTTATTAACCACATTATAAACTCCTTCTTTATTTTGGCGCTTTATCTTTTATTTCTTTAATTTCTCAGTTTTCTATCTGATATTAGATCTTCACCATCGAAGATAGCGTGTAAAAAGTAAATAAAGCACGGAACGCGCGTTCGCCATTTGGCGGATTAAATTTTTTTGTCTCTCGCAGAATTCGCAGAAGATTTTACTATTTTTACTTCATAATGTTGGCGTTTATTTTCCTGAACCCGTATTTCCTCATGGAATGTTGTATGTCGCTCTTTCAAGGTTTATATCAAAAAATGCCGTGGCAATCAAGATCACTCACGATGAATCACCTGGACGTTCCGTGGTCGATGGTTGGACCCAAAATATCGTCTTTGGGTCCAACTAATTCTAATTGGGGTCTACGAAATACCCAGTTAGAATTTGTAACTGTAATCGTGCTCATTCGTCATTTAATATGTACTGTTCCTTTTTTTACTCAATAAAGATAGTTGACTTGACAATTCATCGCCATTGTACAGTTGTCAAAGTAAGAACTGGCGTAAAAACTTTTTGTTTACTTTCTGTCAGACGTCATGTCACGTCCGCGTCACTCTTCGTTTTTTCCTGTCCGTTTTGCCCAAGACCTCAGTGACATTCCAGCAACTTAACAAGCTCTTGTACAAAAGTTACATCATTAGCAAAATAGCTTAGGAATATATTTAAAATACCGATTATCTAGGAATAAACCCAACATCTCTCAAATTAACTTTAATAAGTTCTGTTGCAAGTGAGAGTTTTTCAACGTCGTATGGTTCAATATTCCAGACAGCACAGCAAATTTGCAGCAAGCTTGATTTATCAAGTCAATAAACTTGAATTAAGCTTGAAAATTTCAAGCGTGTAAGCTTAATGCAAGCTTGAATCAAGTGTCCTAGTTTACACTTGCCCAGCTTGCATTAAGCTTGACATTTCAAGCTTGAATCAAGTTTGACATAGCAAGCTTAATTTCAAGCTTAAAAAATTTTTCTAAAAAAAATTTCCTAAACACGACGGGGTCCGGTTCGCCCCACATACTTTATTTTGCCACGCATTTTTCTCTGTACGCTGAAATTTCAATTTAATTTAATCTGTTTCCATCAAGTGTCCGCGGCTAGAATAGAACCCGGGACCTTTGGGTTGGGAGGCGAGCGTGCTATCCGTTCCGCCACTAAGCTTCGTGCAGCTGTGACTAAAGTTTGAAGTGACTGTTGTCACGCCGTTTTCTGGCCAGATTGATCAGTATGGGCGATGCCGATAAGTTTCTTTTATTTTTCCATGGAATGAATCAAAATTTAAATAATGTCATGTGTGATTTAGAGACTCTACTAATAGGGGGAAATATAGAATCTTTTTTTTTTAATTCTATGGTCAAGTACATTATGACTGATAATAAGTTATTTTGTAGCGGCCGGAAACGGCCTAATTCTACCACCCATAAAGTGAAGTATATTAACTAACTAATATTTATTACTAATGTATTAATTTATATGTATATTTATTAACTAAATTATATTAAAATTTATTTTTATGGCTAATTAATGGAATTGCTAATGTTAATTAGATGTAAATAAAACTAAAACTCCCCTCGTGTTACACTTCAGAGGGGCTTATCCCATTCATTCCTTCCCCTTGCGTGTTCTAGTGTCCAGGTTTTGGGAGATAATAAAATAAAACACAACTCTTAGGAACTTTTCTTTATTTAATGTCCAGCGACAGATGGCGCCATCACCGAAGCTCCCTTTTCAAGCTGTAATCAGTTTGTATTCTAGGTTGACAGTTCAAATTGACTTCTCAAGCTTGCTGCAGGCTTAAAATGAATTGAACTGTCTAGCTTGTACTAATACGACAAATTCAAAGAAATGTCAAGCTTGATTTAAGCTTATGTGCTGTCTGGGATTACTCCGTTTGAAAACTACTGCGAGAAATAACCAGACTCAACTACTCGGGGTAAGAACGTGAAGTCACAAATTAAAAGTTGCGTGAATTTGTAGACTCTGCAACACAATTTAACGCCCTATTCCCAATTTGAACGATTCTAAATAGTTTCTCGAAGCTATACAGTTTGTTGTTTTACACGAGACTGGATCATGGAGGTGAATATTTAAATTGGGACAGGTTGGATACTTTCCACCACGTCGAGATGAAACATTTTACGATGCTAAATACGCCATTCTTACAAGAATTATGCTTAAAATATATAGAGAGCTGTTGTAATGCCAATGCATAAATTCTAAAGAATCATCAAAGAGTAGTAAGGCACCATTGGTTTAAAATATCTAATCTATTTCTTTAGATTGAGCATTAAAGAGGGAGAAACGAAGATAGATAATATTAATATAAGTAACAGGTAGTAATAATAGATTTGTTAGATTAATATAGATTAAAGCACAGTATATCACGTGAATAAATATTTCCTGAAATTAAAAGTGTTCTATTCATCATTTTTCAACGCGCGATCGACTTACAACTAATTAAACTATAAACCTACGTTGCGTTAATATATCCCGCGGTAGTTTCAACAAAAGGACTACTCGAACTTTTTTTTTTTTTTTTTTTTTTTTAAGATTTTATTTTCGCACAGGTGCGATTATATTTTAGAAAAATATTCATTTCCTACCGTGCGAAGAAAGGGCACGCAGCTAGTCTTATAAATAAAAACGAAATTCTGTTTGTTTGTTTGTTTGTGGATTTGAGTTGTATACAAATCCACAAAAATGGACATATCAGCCTGAAATTTTGCACAGATATGTAAAATAATATAGAATAAATCATAGTCCACTTTAAAACTTTGAAAGCCCACCCGTTCCCGGAATTTAAGAGATTTTTTATGTTCTCCACGCAAAAAGCTTTCCGTAATTGTAACCCCTGTAGTGAAAAAAAATGTGAAATAAGGATCGTGGTTGCCATGTCTGGCGATTTTGCCGAATAAGACGTTTTAAATTCTCAAAGTAAAAATAAAAGAATAATAACGATTTTTTTTTTTTGTTAGTTTATATTCGTAAGGTTATTTTTTTTTTAAATTATAATATCGTGTGCATTGGAAATCGGAGCAGGAATGAAATGTTTTATACGCAAAACAATAAGAATTGAAGATTTCCGAGGCTAATAGGTAATTTTTTTTAGTTTGGCGAAAAAATAAAATGGCTCAAATGCCGATTTTGAGAAAGTGAGTTCTAGCGGTTTGCACAGATTTCGGCTTGGCGCAATTTATTGAGAGCTTAAGGAAATAGATTTTTTGAAAACAAGTGTAAAAGTTTTATTAGAATACAGCGTTAAATTTTAATGATCCGTGAAGAAATAATGCAGTTGTTAAGGGATTTCAAGCGATCTATCTACAGAATTCTCGCCAAATGAGTACATTGATTTAAGTTGGGGGAATTCCGCCAAATTTCAGAAAATTGAAATCTTCTCATTTACTACATCGGAGTAACGATGAATAAAACACGTTATAGTTGATAATTTTAAAAATTTCGGCTGTATTAAGGGATTCCACTTTTGAAATAAAGGCTTGCTTTACTTTTTCGCGGTCGAACCATTTCCCATATTGATTGCTGCTAAGTCAATGCTTCGAATGATTTCCTGAAAAAACGCTTGCTCAATGGCGTATGTTGGCACTTTGGCGAGGCTTAGATTTGAAACTGGAATTTATTTGAGACTGGGATATATAATGACACTGGTTATAGATAAAAATGAATGTTGGTATGTGTGTATGAGGTTGAAAAACTCTAGCACCGTTGCACGATGAAATTTGGTTCACCTAAGTCTTTTATCATTGAGAAGCTTTTTATGCTATCCGTTTTCCTCTAACTTGCCACTAGGTGGCGCAGCAGAACGTCGAATTCTATTCCGTTTAGCCGTTTACTATGCGAATATCGTCCAACCGATTTCGATGAAATTTGGTACACGCGGATATTAGAACACGGAGAATATTTTTCACTATCCATTTTGCTGTAACTTGCCGCTAAATGGCGCTGCAACGCATCAACTTCTATACCGTTCGACTGACCGGCATAAAATTTCTTATACTTACACATTTCAGCACGAAGAATATATTCTAACTGTGTTCCTTTTGATGTTACTCACCACTAGATGGCACTGCAATGCATTATTATTTTAACTCGCCACTAGATGACGCTGCAGCAGGCCAAATTCTTGACCATTCAAACGGTCGCTATGAAAATCAGTATACATAGCTATTTGAACAATGAAAATATTTTGGCGTTATCCATTTTGCTATAATACTCGCCACTTGACGGCACTGTAGCAAATCATTACTTTAATTAACCACTAGATCGCGCTGCAGTGCATCACTTCTTGACTATGCAACTGATCGCTATGAAAATAGGTATACATAGATATTTGAACACGGGAAAGAGTTTGGCGCTATCCATTTTCCTATATAATTTGACACTAGATGTCGCGTCAACACATGAACTTCACAGGGCTGTCCAGCCGATCCTCCTGAAATTTCGTATTCAATTTTCGTCCTGAAATTTCGAATTTTCGTATCGATATCTGAATGCGAAGAATATTTCCGCCGTATCCGTTTGTAAAGAAGGTTATTTGGTTGGGCTGATTTAAATTTAAAGACTGCGTTGTGAAACATGATAATCCAGGTACGATGCACTTATGTTGCAATAAAATAAAAAGACGTTAAATACTGAAAAACTATTTTATTAAACATATACTATTGAAATATTATTATAACGGCGGTGGTGGCTCAGCGAAAATAAAAATACGTCCTATATGGACAGTGAAATTAAGGTGGAATCATTTAAAAATTACGCCAGCACAGAATTACACATTGGCGAGAACAATAACTTGGCTGAGATTAATAGCGCTAATTCCAGAGCAACCCTAACAGTTAATCCAATAAAATAACAATGACGTAATCGCGAGCAAATAATTTTAAAGTCGTCGCAGGGGAACAACCAAATAACTTACGCCAGCAGGATGCCAAGAAGAAACTCAAAAAGGCCGTTGATTTTGCAAACGGACGCAATATAATCTATTTTTAGCACACCGGTCTGAAGAGACGAAACAATTAAGAACAAAAAGAATAGTGCATACAGGGAAAAGTAAATATACATATTTAAAAACCGAAATGGCTGTAAAATGAAAAACAGAAGTGATTTAGAATTCTTGAATTTTGGATAGATTACATTAAAGAAAGCCAAAGTAAATGATTATTAAATTAGATATGTGATCTTCATCACATATATACTCCCCTCAACCAGGAAAAAAATTTTGAAGAAATTTTTTTTTATTAGTTACAATTAATGTCTTTAAAAAATTTTAATTAAATGCTCTGTTTGGCTGGCATAAACAATTAAGAAAATCTTAAACATATTCAGACAAAATTATACAATTGCAAAATTACTGCTGACCACCACCTAATAAATGTTTAGAGAAGAAAAAAAAATGTCATGACACAATAAAAATAATAACTGCTAGCAATACAAAAGTAAATGTCGACAAAATAAAAAGGGAGCATTTAGCTCACAATACAAAGTGGCATTTTAGCTCATCCTTTTTTTTTTTATTTAAATAAGGGGCATTTCAGCACACCCTTTTTTTTAAATAAGGGGCATTTCAGCACACCCTTTTCTCTTTAATTGAGCATCTCAAGCTCATGTGCACATCAAAGATATACTGCTTAAACTTGCAGAGAGTACTCAAAATTATAATTATAAACCAGCGCTGTTGAATGGTTTGCATATATATATATATATCAATAAGGCCTTTAAATATCAGAATTGTGCATCAAAAATACTTCACTCAATTGACAAAATAAAACAATATATTCAAATTATAATATGATACTAAAAAAAATTTTGTTTGTTTGGTGGTAATTTTTCATGCAGTTCTGTACCATCAGAATTGTAATAATGTTGTAAATAGTACATGACATAACAGTATCTTGACATACATATCTGTATATCAAAAGAAAAATAAGCACATCCAATTGAAAAAATTGTACTTGCACAAAATGACAATGAAAAAAAAATAAAGGAAATTGAATATCAATCTGTACAATACCATCAACGAACATCAATCTAAGTACAAATAAAAAAGGATCTCAGTAAAAGGTTTAAGTGTTATTGGACACTCACATATTTATTTATTTATTTTAAATTTTCAAGTTAGAGATAATACTAAATGAATCATTTAATTTTATTATTAATTATTATTTTATGACTGTGTAATTATTTACTTTAGAAGTCATCATTTAATAAGTGTTAAGTTTTAACTTTAAAAACAAAGATATATTAACAGACAGCAAAAATTCCTCATACACATGTGATAGCTGCTGGTCCAGCCAGACAATACACAGAAACAAACAGACATCCAAGTAAGTGCGGCCGTCACAAACTTAGGAAGCAAACATACAACACAAGCATACACTAATATATCAGTGTCTGACAAGGAAGTTTTTACGTATGTGAAAGTTGGAAAAGTAAAATGAAATTAATCTCAAAAATAGCAGGACAGTTAATTTTGAAGTGTATAATCTTAAAATATAGCTCAAAATTGAAGGTATTTGAAGTCATATGGTGGAAAAATCAACTAAATTATTTTGAAAAATTGAAGAAAAGAATGTGTCATTTAAGTCACCACATTAAAATTTTTTTTTTAAAGTGACAAAATTGTGAAAGAAAAACACAAAAGTACAAATAAAATGCACTAAAATGAAATTACAAAACAATACAATATACCCTAAAATTTCACTTATTAAATGTCTTAAGTGTTAATCTGATCAATACATAAACATTTTATTAGTAAAATATATGAAGAAACAACAGTTCACAAAAATAACTACAAATAAGCATATAACTAAGTAATCAGATAAATGTAAATACTCTGAAAATATATTTCAACTAATGTGGTATTTTATAACATTGTGAATACTTTTCAATTAAAGATGTATTAATTTACAGAAAGGTACACAAGAGATGTAAATAGTTCCCATTGTAGAAAGTGAAAAAAAAATGAGATATCAAAATAAGATGTTGTGTTTGTGTATGTGAACACAAAAGAGTGACAAGAGACATATACAATGTGTTTAAAATATTTTTGAAATGCACTACTGTACACCATAGTGAAAATGTGGAGAAAAAATGTAACAAATATTCAAAAATTTTGTGTGTAACAAATTGTGAATAATGAACTCAGAATGAGCAGTACATTAGTGTGAACATGTTTGTGTATGTGAACATATAAAACATAAACACAAGTGTGATGAAAAAAAAAAATCAAGTATGTGAAAAGGTTGAGAGTCAGTAAGTGTAAGCAATGTAAATAAAAACAACAACATGAAAAAAGAGTGTAATTGTGGACAAACACAGACTTCAAAGATCAGTGACTATTCAAGTATGAATCTTATTTGAAGTACAACAAACAATGTATGATATAGTGTATTTGTGAAAAGAAAAAAAGGTAATCGAATGAATACCACTATACCCTTCCAAAGAATGCATGTATTAAACAGAGGCATATCAATGGCAGGAAAGAAAACAATAAAACAGTGTATCTAAAAAATGTAAAAATGTGTGAACTGTACAACTTATGGTAAACATGTAAAATTGTATTAAAAAAGGCCAAAAATGCAGTGAAAAACAAAAACATAAAGTACTCTTTAAAAAGTATTTAAAACAAATAATATGTAAAAAATCAGTCAACATGAGGACTGTAAATAATAGCATGGTCAAAGAAAAAAAATGAGTAAAAAATGACAAAAATAGAAACAGTATATTGTGAGGTAAGAAAAAAAAAAAAACTGAAAGAATATGTATGCTGTGCCATGGACTTTAATATACAAAAATTCAGTGTGTAAGAGTGAGTAAAAAGTGTGTGCCTTGGAAAGGCCTTGCCATGGACTTAAGTAATGGAAGAGTGTGGAAAGAAATATAATTGAAGTCTTTCATGATTATAAAAAGAGTAAAGAAAAAATTAACGAAGTATGTGTACCTCATAGAAACTGTACAACGAGCATAGTAACGTAAAATATAGCACTAGAAAAAGTTCAAACATTATAAAGATCACTAGGAGGAATATTTAAGCAAATAAGAATTAAACAAATAAAAAGATATATAAACAAAACATATAAAGTAATAAGTAAAACTGATATTCATATTAAAAAAATAATAGGTCTTATCTTTTTGCAAAATTAATATGTAATTGAAAGTAACGCCATGTACTAAAATCTCAAACAACACTACATTTACTCTATTTAATACTTAAGAAAAATGCGCATTTTATATAAAGCACTTAACTTTCATAATTTAATTTTTAATGTATACATAACAGTAATGATGTAAATAATCATTTTTAGAAAACCTCAAAATTATGTAGAATTATTTTATACAGTATACATAAATACACCACTGAAACATTTCTTTTTTTTTACATATATAAAATTATCACCATTAAAATATCACTATATCAAAAATAATTGTTGAAACATTAAATTATTTCGTGTTCCTTTTCGGCACAGTTATTTCGATTTTGTGAAGTATCGACAGAAACACCACTTTTACCTTCAAATAAAATGTTCTCTATACAAAAGCAAAAAAAAACAATATTACATACTTTGTTACTTCTATTTCAATTTTTGTGTCACATGTTACACAGCTGACCAATGTCCAATCAGCAAAACTCCTTCATTTTCAAGGCGAAGTACGAGCGAGTACAGCACAAAAACAAAACAGAACGCCAAACAGAGGTGTGGGGATGACACTGTTTTTCTCTCACGTTCATTCCAGTGCACGGAGCTACGCACTACAGCCGAAGAAAATAACATATCGTACGTCACATGCCGGGGCGAACTAGTGAATTTTTTTTTTTACGCACAGAGTTCGGCTTCCATAATCAGTCTTCTAATCTAAGAATGCCGGGCAGAAAAATATTCAGTGTCATTACGTATTATTCGTACGCCTAGGAGAAACAAAACTGATGAAGTGACGCAAAACAAAACTGCACAATTCCGTAAAAGCACAGTCGGGACTCGGGATCCTTGAGAATATGAGTCATATGAAACACATGGTTGACACGAACACTGAATACGGCTAGAGATCAGCACAGCGGGCCGAGCACCAGATGAATAAACGGCTATCCACAAGTAGTAAGTTCTCGACCACGCCATTCTAACCCATTTGTGCCTGAATTTTTTTTTCTGCTCAATATTCTATTTAATTATACCAAATAGTATAAGATTAACATAAAAAATAGAAAAAAAATTATACATACAGAAATATTTCTTTATTTTATAAAAATTAAAACGTCCCAATTTTGGGACGCTAGGCATGAATGGGTACAGGTTTTTCACATTTTTGGATGAGATGAATCTTGAATAAAATATTTTTTGAGGGAGTAAAACATTATTAAATATAAAAAAATATTAACTTATTATGAAGATAACATTTAAAAAATGTCCTTTATAGAAAAATTAAAAATATTATTTTGTATGAAAGTCTTTGAAACACTTATCGTGCAATCCAATATTGCATTTATTGCACTTCCTTGTGGCCTTTTTGCCACATTTTCCACATCGTAATTGTGTCTTATTAACCACAATAAAATGGTTTGAACCATCATATCTAATGGAATCTAGCACTTTGCTCCTGCGTATTTTAGTGACAGGTCTGCCTGGTCCTGCCAGATTGTTTGCTGATTGTTGGAAATATGTCAAACAGATTTCTCTTCTAAAGTTAAGAAGATCCAGTGGCTTTGTAGAGGAAGATGGGCATAATCTATATATATGCCAAGCATTTTGAATGGCACTTTCTAAACCAAATACAAATAGTGGCCACCACCATTTTTTAGAACGTATGGAACAACGATATGCATTTAGATTCTGATCCATACGATCTGTTCCTCCCATGCACCGATTATACTGAGATACTATATAGGGTTGATCAATTTCTATTACTCTCTTTTCTGAGCTAGACCATCGCTTTGCTTTTACTATAGGAAAAACCCCGTGCATATTGGAACCTATTGTAACCACACTGTTGTCTCTCCATCTTACGATTATCAATTTTTTCAACACATCAGAATAATATTCATGAGAACCTCTGTCACGTTTTTTGAATAATTTTGCATTTTCCAGAGGACAGTCTTCAGTACGATTAGTGCGTATGGCTCCCGTCGCTCCAATATTTCTTTTGGATAATTCATCAATTAGTGCAGGGCTAGTAAATAAATTATCAAAGTAGAGGTCATAAGGCTTGTCTGCAGGTAATTCAGATATTAAATCTAATACAACAGATCCCCCCATTCCTACTCCATGAACGTCTGGAACTGTTCCAGCTCCCTGATAGGTTTCAAATTGGATTAGATATCCAAGTCTTGTGTTTAAAGACCAAACTTTGTAACCGAATCTAATGGGTTTACTTCTGATGAATTGTTTGCAGTTATGTCGACCGTAATAGGGTACCATACTTTCATCTACTGTGAGTTGTTGCTCCATTGGACAGTAAAGTAAGAACTTCTCATTTAACACTGTAAAAAAAGGACGAAGCTTTGATAGCTTATCATTCTTATTGAGCTTGCTATTATCTGCAAAATGTAGATATTGCAATATTTGCTCAAATCGATTTCTGCTCATCGAAGAACTTATTGCAATATTATTCACATCAATAGATGGATCCCAGTACAATCTTCTTCTCGGTAATTCAGCATAACCACTTGTTAAAAGAATAGCGATAAAAGTTCGTAATTCTTCACAAGTAGTTGTAAATGTCATACATCCTTTTTGGCGAGCGTATAAAATGCTTTGCTCCTTAATCAGATCTATCAAATCATTATCAAAAAACATCTCAAATAATGTTGTAGGAGACCAGTGAATGTTCAAAAAATTTGGCTTACTTTCATTCCATTTTGGTATTTGACTTACTAAATCGTCAGTTCGCCACTGTCTTTTGATATTTTGCTTTTTGCGTTTTTTGGGTGGTACGGCATCTTCGTCATCATCTTCAGATGATGAATCACCAACTATTTGGGTTGCAGCCCCTTTGTACTTTATATTAACAGTGGCTGAAGCACGCAATTGTGAACCAGTTAAATTATCTACAGACACTGCATCTTCCGGACCGCTGTCTTCATCCGTTAAATTTTCATTTATCGGAGGAGCAATAATTATATCAGCATTCATAAACTCTTCATCGTCAGACAATTCTTCTAACAAAGCCAATGCTTCCTGAACGGTTAAACTGACGGTTAAACGGTTAAACTATTATTACTAAAATTAAAATTGATAAGAAATGAAAAATATGAATATACGTATCTAATAATAAAATAAATAATGATTACTCATCATGAAAGGGCCTATAATTATTTATTAAATTATTGGTAGACAACAAAAATAAAGCACACAATTCTAAATTTTTTTAAAGAAAAAAATTAGAAAAAATCAATTAATGACACTAATAGTGTATATAAAAGCATTTTATACTAATATAAATGGCATAAACATAGATTTAATGCATTGAAAGCGAAAGAGAAAACACCTCCCCTTTCGTGCCTAGCGTCCCAAAAATGGGACGAAATATAAAGGCTCAAATTCGAATTAAGAAAAAGAAATATGAAAAAATGCAAAAACACGTATTCTAAAGTAATGTTTCTTCTAATAAATAATAATATTTATAAAATAATTGATAAATAAATAAATGAAATATCTTACCTTTTCTTACGCGCCATTTTGTTTCAAGAAAATAACCTTTGTGCTGCAATCAAACATCTATTTTACCTATTTATTTCTGAAAATATGCTGCCATCTATGAATGAACATTGAAAACAAATACTAAGGATAAATTTTGCAAAGTTTTGAAAAGCTGTGATAATTTCAGTTGTATTAGGATTCCTTATAAGAAAGCGTCCCAAAATTGGGACGCTAGGCACAAATGGGCTAAGGAGTAGTGACAGCGGGTAGTTCAGGCTGGATATATACAAGCTGGATACTACGCTTCCATTTGCAAAGCCACCAAAAAAATGCAGTAGCAGCAGATTTCCGTTCGCCTGAACGCTGACATCCGACCGTCCGAGATAATTCCATACGCTGTTTGCTAAGCCACCACCGAAAAATGCAACTTAAGTGCCTGGGTAGGCACCAATTTATGTAAAGAAGGTTATTTGGTTGGGCTGATTTAAATTTAAAGACTGCGTTGTGAAACATGATAATCCAGGTACGATGCACTTATGTTGCAATAAAATAAAAAGACGTTAAATACTGAAAAACTATTTTATTAAACATATACTATTGAAATATTATTATAACGGCGGTGGTGGCTCAGCGAAAATAAAAATACGTCCTATATGGACAGTGAAATTAAGGTGGAATCATTTAAAAATTACGCCAGCACAGAATTACACATTGGCGAGAACAATAACTTGGCTGAGATTAATAGCGCTAATTCCAGAGCAACCCTAACAGTTAATCCAATAAAATAACAATGACGTAATCGCGAGCAAATAATTTTAAAGTCGTCGCAGGGGAACAACCAAATAACTTACGCCAGCAGGATGCCAAGAAGAAACTCAAAAAGGCCGTTGATTTTGCAAACGGACGCAATATAATCTATTTTTAGCACACCGGTCTGAAGAGACGAAACAATTAAGAACAAAAAGAATAGTGCATACAGGGAAAAGTAAATATACATATTTAAAAACCGAAATGGCTGTAAAATGAAAAACAGAAGTGATTTAGAATTCTTGAATTTTGGATAGATTACATTAAAGAAAGCCAAAGTAAATGATTATTAAATTAGATATGTGATCTTCATCACACCGTTTTGCTAAAACTCGCCACTAGATTGCGCTACGCCACATGACCTTCTGCACCGTACAAACGTTGCCTTGAAATTCGGTATGCATGGTTATTGAACACAATATAAAGCGATATCCATTTTGCTATATCTCTTTATTACAATAAATAGTAATCACCACAAATCGTAATATCAAAAAGTCCATTCATTCCCGTGCGAAGAACGGGTACTTCAGCTAGTAATATATAAAAAAGGAATCTATATATAATATTAAAATGCTAAGGCAGCTCGCGACAGATCTTGAAGTCGTTTCTGATGCAGTTTGACCATGCCCTTTGACCATAATACTCTCCTCGACCAATCAGCAACCAGAATAAAAGCCTGTCTCCACACATAAGTACGGTATTTCATAAGATATTACGTCATATTAAAAAGCAAGTAAAAGAATTACGTCGAAATGTATTTCTTAAAGTTCATAAATTTTAAAATTGCTAATACGATCGCGTGGATAACAGGAGTTTAAGCTTTCAGGTGATGCCTTTTTCCGAAATGATATAAATAGCTGTATTCATTTGGCAGTTTTCTTTTGAAAGCATCAATTTTTGATGATGTCAGATTCTCAATCAATTGAGCACAATCACCAATCACTTTCGCCAACCTAAAATATCGCCGCACTTTGGCGAGTTTTACAGTCACGGGTTTGAGGAGTTATGCACGAGTTTCAACGCTCCCAAAAGAACTAGATGAAAACGAAAGGGAACAAATTAGCGATAAACGTACCAGTTAAGAATTTGAAGACACTTAATTATTAAAACTACATTCATTGGCAACCCCTCCCCCAACAAAAAAATACGTTTTACCCCGGCGGCGGTCCGCCAAGACCAGCAATTTTTCGCCAAGATAGATGCCGGACACATGAAATTATTGGTGGTTCCGAATATGATTGGCAACAGTTTGCCGGCGCATTTTCCGAAAAAATAATTTGTCGGGAATGACTGATTGGATAATACGTAAGTACCCTGGTAAGGGTAAAAGAAATCGTTTGAATTCTGTCTAACTTTTTAAAACTAACGTGACTAACTTTTTAAAATCTAAACACTGAATTTTCTTTCAGCTGCTGTCATATACCTTAGTCATGGCTCCCTGAGATAAGTACAGGCTCTCCAAAAAGCTCCGCTCTTTCGTACGAGCAAAGTTTTGCTCCTTCGCCGATTTGGAGCTACTACCTGACCCTATCATTGTTGCCAACTCTGCCGGAGAAAAAGTGGCTCAAATCAAAATTTAAAGTGTCCAGAAATGGCTAAAAAAATTTTCAAGTTGAGAAAAAAAAATTTCTTTGGCGTAGTAAGAGTTTTTGGTTCCTTAAAAAAAAAAAAAAAAAAAAAAAAAAAAAGACAAACCAATTTATGGTACTTAAATAAAAAAACACCTTTATTATTCTAATACTAGCTGAAGTACCCGTTCTTCGCACGGGAATGAATGGACTTTTTGATATTACGATTTGTGGTGATTACTATTCATTGTAATAAACAGATATAGCAAAATGGATATCGCGTTATATTGTGTCCAATAATCATGCATACCGAATTGCAAGGCAATCGTTTGTACGGTGCAGAAGGCCATGCGGCGTAGCGCAATCTAGTGGCGAGTTTTAGCAAAACGGATACGTCGAAAATATTTTTCGCATTCAGATATCGATGTATACGAATTTTCATGACTATCGGCTGGACAGTCCTGAAGTTCATGTGTTGACGCGACATCTAATGGCAAGTTATAGGAAAATAGATAGCGCCAAACTCTTCCCCGTGTTCAAATATCTATGTATACCTATTTTCATAGCGATTATTTGCACAGTCAAGAAGTGATACACTGCAGGGCCATCTAGTGGTTCAATAAAGTAATGATTTGCTACAGCGCCGTCAAGTGGCGAGTTATAGCAAAATGGATAACGCCAAAATATTCTCATTGTTCAAATAGCTATGTATACTGATTTTCATAGCGACCGTGTTCAACTATCTATGCATACCAATTTTCATAACGATCATTTGCACAGTCAAGAAGTGATACACTGCAGGGCCATCTAGTAGTTAATTAAAGTAATGATTTGCTACAGCGCCGTCAAGTGGCGAGTTATAGCAAAATGGATAACGCCAAAATATTCTCATTGTTCAAATAGCTATATATACTGATTTACATAGCGACCATTTGAATGGTCGAGAATTTGGCCTGCTGCAGCGTCATCTAGTGGCGAGTTAAAATAATAATGCATTGCAGTGTCATCTAGTGGTGAGTAACATCAAAAGGAACGCAGTTAGAATATATTCTTCGTGCTCAAATGTGTAAGTATAAAAAATTTTATGCCGATCGGTCGAACGGTATAGAAGTTGATGCTTTGCAGCGCCATTTAGCGGCAAGTTACAGCAAAATGGATAGTGAAAAATATTCTCCGTGTTCTAATATTCGCGTGTACCAAAGTCCATGGAAATCGGTTGGACGATATTCGCATAGCAAACGGCTAAACGGAATAGCATTCAACGTTGTGCTTCGGCACCAAGTGGCAAGTTAAAGAAAACGGATAGCATAAAAACCTTCTCCATCATAAAAGACTTAGGTGAACCAAATTTCATCGTGCAACGGTGCTCAACGGTGCTGGAGTTTTTCAACCTCATAAACACATACCAACATTCATTTTTATCTATAACCAGTGTTATTATATATACCAGTCTCAAATAAAATCCAGTTTCAAATCTAAGCCTCGCCAAAGTGCCAACATACGCCATTTTGCAAGAGTTTTTTCAGGGAATCATTCGAAGCATTGACTTAGCAGCAATCAATATGGGAAATGGTTCGACCGCCAAAGAGTAGCCAAAGAGAGTTATTTGAAAATTGGAATCCCTTAATACAGCCGATTTTTTTTTTAATTATCAACTATAATGTGTTTTATTCATCGTTACTCCGATGTACTAAATGAGAAGATTTCAATTTTCTAAAATTTTGCGGAATTCCCCCAACTTAAATCAATGTACTCAATTGGCGAGAATTCTGAAGTTAGATCGCTTGAAATCCCTTAATAACTGCATTATTTCTTCACGGATCATTAAAATTTAACGCTGTATTCTAATAAAACCTTTGCACTTGTTTCCAAAAATCTATTTCCTTAAGCTCTCAATAAATTGCGCAAAGCCGAAAACTGTGCAAACCGCTTGAACTCACTTACTCAAAATCCATATTTCAGCCATTTTATTTTTTCGCCAAACTAAAAGAATTTACACATTAGCCTCGGAAATCTTCAATTCTTATTGTTTTGCGTGTAAAGCATTACATTCCTGCTCTGATTTCCCATGCACACGATATTATAATTAAAAAAAAATAACCTGACGAATATAAACTAACAAAAAAAAAAAAAATCATTATTATTCTTTTATTTTTACTTTGAGAATTTAAAACATTTTATTCGGCAAAATCGCCACACATGGCAACCACGATCCTTATTTCACACTTTTTTTACTACAGGGGTTACAATTACGGAAAGCTTTTTGCGTGAAGAGCATAAAAAATCTCTTAAATTCCGGGAACGGGTGGACTTTCAAAGTTTTAAAGTGGACTACGATTCATTCTATATTATTTTACATATCTGTGCTAAATTTCAGGCCGATAGGTTCATTTTTGTGGATTTGTATACGAACGACATTTTATTCGGCAAAATCGCCCCACTTGGCAACCACGATCCTTATTTCACATTTTTTTCACTACAGGGGTTACAATTACGGAAAGATTTTTGCGTGAAGAGCATAAAAAATCTCTTAAATTCCGGGAACGGGTGGACTTTCAAAGTTTTAAAGTGGACTGTTATTTATTCTATATTATTTTACATATCTGTGCTAAATTTCAGGCCGATAGGTTCATTTTTGTGGATTTGTATACGAACGACATTTTATTCGGCAAAATCGCCACACATGGCAACCAGGATCCTTATTTCACATTTTTTTCACTACAGGGGTTACAATTACGGAAAGATTTTTGCGTGAAGAGCATAAAAAATCTCTTAAATTCCGGGAACGGGTGGACTTTCAAAGTTTTAAAGTGGACTGTTATTTATTCTATATTATTTTACATATCTGTGCTAAATTTCAGGCCGATAGATCCATTTTTGTGGATTTGTATACGAATCAAATCCACAAACAAACAAACAAACAAACAAACGAACAAACGAACAAACAGAATTTCATTTTTATTTATAAGATAAAACACACATTTCCAAAGTCAGCTTTATTAGGCGTCCAAACAAAAAGCAGTCCCATAATCTCTATATATAAAGGAAGATGTCCTGACTGACTGACTGACATACGATCATCGCCCAGCCAAATCTACCGGAGGTACAGACATGAAATTTTGGAAGCTTATAGGTTTTGTGCCCAAGGCGTCATTTAAGAAGCGATTTTTAAATATTCGAACCCAGACGGGGATGGCGACCCAAAACGTTCTTCTCACGTTTTCCTTCATATCTCAGGGGTGAAAAGAGATAGCCGTAAAACTCTTGCTTTAAAGTGTAACTAATAGGAATACCTAAAAGTCATTTTCAGGGTTTTTTAGAATTTTCATCTAAACAGGGTTAAGGGTCCAAAACGTTCTTTTCACATTTTCTTTCGCATCTCAGAAGAAAAAACAGATGCCGCAAAATTTTTGCTTCAAAATGTAACTAACGGAAATTCCTAAATAGCAGTTTCAGGGTTTTTAGAATTCCAACCCGAACGGTTTAAGGGGCCAAATCGTTCTTTAACGTTCTTTTCACATTTCCTTTTATATCTCAGAAGTAAAAAGAGATAGTCACATTTTAAAGCAAGAATTTTGCTCCTAACAGAAATACCTAAAAATCACTTTCACGGTGTTTTAGAATTTTCACGCAAACGCGGGGTAAGGGGCCAAAACGTTCTTTTCACATTTTCCTTCGTATCACAGAAGAAAAATGAGATGCCGCATAATTCTTGCTTTAAAATGTAACTAACAGAAATACCTAAAAATCAATTTCAGGTTTTTTTAGAATTCGCACCCGAACGGGGGTCAGGGGCCAAAACGTTCTTTAACGTTATTTTCGCATTTCCTTTTATATCTCAGAAGCAAAAAGAGATAGGAACAAAATTCTTGCTTTAAAGTGTAACTGACTGAAATAACTAAAAATCACTTTCATGATTATTTAGAATTCGAACCCAAGCGGGGGGTAAAGTGTCAAAACGTTTTTAACGTTCTTTTCACATTTTCTTTTATATCTGTAGCTCAGAAGAAAAAAAAAAATGGCCTAAAAATTCTTGCTTTAAAATGTAACTAACAAAAATACCTAAAAATCATTTCAGGGTTTTTTAGAATTCGCACCCAAAAGGGGGTAAGGGACCAAAATGCTTTTTGACGTTCTTTTCATATTTCCCTTGATATATCAGAATAAAAAGACATAGCCTAAAATTCTTCCATAAAAATATAGAGAACAAAAACGCCTTACAATCATTTTCAGAATTTTTTAGAATTCGCATCGAAACGGAGTAAAGGGTCCAAAACGTTGTTTTCAAATTTACCATCGTAGCTCGAAAGGAAAAGGAGATAGGCATAAAATTCTTCCTTTAAAATGTAGCGAATACGAATACCTAAAGTCATTTTCAGGGTTTTTTAGTATTCGTGTATAAACTGGTGTAAGGGCCCAAAACGTTGTTTTCATATTTGTCTTCATATTTCGAACAAATCTTAAGACAATCTTAAAAATCGTGCATTAAAATGTTAAGAACACAAATTCATAAACATCCTTTTCAAGATTTTTCGACCTCAAAAATCGGCCTCAAAAAGAGGTAGTTGATAAAAAAAAAGGTGTTTTAGCTCTTGAGTGCTGTTAATTTCAGACAAAATTTTGTCTGCCTGGTGGAAGGGTGAATGACTTTTTAACTGTTGCCAGATTAAACGTGAAAGTCGCGAAGGTTTGCCCGCCAAATTTGGCGTAAAAAAAAATTTAAGTTCCCGAAATTGGAGCCAGCGTAGCTATATCTTCCACGTTTGTCGAGAAATTGCCTAACCCTACTGTTTATTTAATCGGAATATTGGTGTCTATATTCATGTATAATAAAGATGAAGTATACTTAGAATATACCTGGCGAGAATTAAAACAGTTTTAGTAGGCGATTTTAATATAGATTTCGATTTTGAAGAAGTATTTTATGAAAAAGAAAGCCAAATACGACACGCTCGCGGATTATGATGCACATTCCAAGCAGTATTTAGAAAGATCAAGTATAGATAGAATAGGCCTAACGAATACTGTAAAACAGTTTTTAAGGCGATTAAATCTAAAAATATGTTTAATATTTATTTACTTATTTTCCATTTGTATTTTTTTGGTTTAACAATATCAATTCCGTGCGAAGAACGGGTACTTCAGCTAGTTTATATAATTAATTTAAATATAAAAAAAACCAAATCAAGTATACTTCAAAAATAGCTTTCGTACCAAGTAAAAAATAACACTTTTAAACATTGATACGAAATATAACAATCGTGCAATTTCCGTTTAAGTGGTCTGGCCATGTCAGTAAGGGACCATATCTAAGTTGAGGTCTGAAATTCTTATAATTTTCGATAGCGTGCGGAGGCCATCAATCTTTTTAATGGCTTTTCTTTCGTTCCTTACAAAGTAATCTCCCACCTCCCTAGGGTTGCAATATGCTGTGTGGGACGCTCCCGGCGAGGTTGGAAGCGTTAAAATAAGAATCTTGCTCCATAAAACTCATCTTTGGAATCGAAATCTATCTTAAAAGCGCCTACTGAAACTGTTTTACAATCTTCGCCAAGCATATTCCAACTATACTTCACCATTTTTAAATACTGTTTAGAATGGACATCATAATCCATGAGTGTGCCGTGTTTGTCTTTCTTGTTTCATAAAACACATCTTTGGAATTGAAATCTATATTAAAATCGCCTTCTAACACTATTTTACTATCTTCACCAGATATATTTTAACTATACTTTCCTAGTTTCTAGCCATATTCGGAAGATATTGCCAAGCTCAGCTCAGTTTTGAAGTTATTTTTTGGCAGAAAACTTGGAGATTCATTATCAAAATGGCAAGCCTTGTGCGACTTTCAAGATTTTAATCTCCCCCCCCCCCAGCCTCTGCATTATCTGGCAAACACATTTGAAAATATCTTCACCGTGACAGTTCATGTCTACAAAACCTGTCTATACAAATCATTTCGACAAAAACCTGGGATTGAACTAAATAGCACACCAGTGCTAAAAAAATAATTAGGAGAAAGTCAGTAAGCATGCAAGAAAGTTGAAAGAAGAATGTTGAAAGTTGATAGAAAATGCTTATCCATATGTAGATGCATTTACGGGAGCATAGGCGGATAGAGGGTGAGGGCGTAGGGGGCGCTCGCCCCCCTCCGAGGAAAATAAATTCACGCTAGGTAAATGGAGATTTTACCAATATTGAGTGGGTTTTACACTAGAAAAATCGAGTATTCACGGTTTGCGCCCCCTCCGAAAAACGTTTCTGGATCCGCCGTTAGCCATGTTAAAACATTTTGTGGAGTTAAGGCTCAACACTCGTGAATAAAGGCTAGGGAAAAAAAAAAAAAAAAAACCGTTTTCGACTGATAGCGAAAATGCCGTCCCAAAAAGGATGCACTAGGCATAAATGGGTTAAAGTTTTATTCTGGTTAAATGAGCTTTTCAAGTCAAGTGGTCCTGTAACTAAATTTTGTGCTTGGTTTTTGAAGATGTTTATTTTGTGAATTTCAGTATCGATTCTTGTGAATTTCAACATCTATTTTTGCGATTGTCATATCAATTTTTGTAAAAGTCACTTTTTTTCCATAAAATAATTTACAAAACAAAATATACGGTAAAATGTCAATGAAGGGTTGTTTTAATCGATTGCAATTTTGTGAGGGAAACATAAAGCGTGCAAAAAGTCTAGTCACACAGGAGTGTAGCTAGGTGATTTTGATAACTTTTGGCAGAAATATCCAAATTGCGCGTAACCCCCCCCCCCTCCCCGCAATCAATCATTGTCCTGAAAAGCTTGCCTATCCTCCCCTACAGATGTGCTATTTTGAAAATACAATAGTAAAACTACTTAACCCTTTGTCATTCAGCTGATATTGCGCCCCTGGTGCGGGTCAGCACCTCCTCTTGCTAATTACAGGCAAGAGTAGTTAGGAACTACGAACCTGTTTCAAGGAGAAGCCACTGCGCTGAAGAGTCATAAGAGACGGAGACTCGGATTAACACCGATAAGTTTAACCCTTTATATCACAACTTTAATTTTTTTTTAATTTAGTGGTGTGTGCAGAAACTGATTATAAGCACACTGAAAGTTTATTTTCCAGTTTTGTAATTCATGTAAAGTTTACTAACCAAAATGTTTTGTTACAGAGCACAGCAGAGCTTATTTTGACATTAATTGAATATATATAGTATGCCTGATAACAGATATGATACAGTTTAATCCGAGAACTTTTTAAAAAATCATTAACATTCTTGCAAGGTTGACCTACGAAAAACAGTAAGTGCTGCAATTACCAATAGCGAGACTGATGAAAAATAGTTTCACAATATTAATTCTTTCAAACTCCTCAATTTTTTGAAGTATTTTTATGCTCACATTTTAGAAAATGGTCATTTAAATACTTTAATGAACCGACTAATTTATACAACTTTAGTTTTTATCTGACAGATCTGCAACACTGTGATACACCACGTTAAATGTACCATTTCCCCCATAACTAGATTTTTAACAAACATTAGCATCCAAGCTAATTCTGTTAGATCAGCATATTTGTCACATTGCTGAATTTCCGTTTTTCTATAATTACGATTAAGTACTTTTAAAAATGCAGTTATCTATGTGCAACTAGCATTCTCAATCCCCGTATGTTTCAGTTAAACGTTCTTGAACCCTATTTTAGGTAGAGCGTTTTCATTGAAACTCATTTCTCTGTCAAGTGATTAATTTTAAAAGATTATCTGGCTTAGATTCTGATCATTATTCACCTTCAAATTTTATCATTGTGCAACTTTTAGAGTGAAGGCATTGTCAACCCCCCCCCCCATTTCTTGGAGTCCTTTGACTACAACCTTGAAGATACTTTGTTTCATAAAAGATTTACAAGTTTAACAAAATACAGAACTATCTGTTCCACCTCTCGAAATAGATTACGTATTTAAAAGTGCAGAGCAATCAGCTTGGAGACAAACACATTTAAAATACTTTATTGAAAATTCGGACAAACGTTAAAAGCTGCACAGACAACGAGTCAAAACTTTAAAAAGACGGCAGTAGATTTTGATAAAAGACTTAGGCTAGTTAATTCCATCAGTCTGGAGTATTCTTGGCAAGACTTTGGTGCTAGTTCATTCCAAGATTCTGGAAAATTTTCCCTCCACGTGAGCGCGGCACATACCAGTCTCGATACCATGTTAGATAGAAGTCCATAAAGTGTAAGAACGGCAGAAAGAGACAGGCGCAGATGATCATCCGATATTCAGGTCTAATTTCTGTATGCATCAATATCCACATCATGATAACCAAAAATACAATGGCTAAGCAAATTATATTTGCGTACTCTTGCACGTTCGCTGGTACGTTGATGGTAACGACACCACGTGAGTCCAACATCAGGAAATTTATCTGCCTGAAGTTTAAAGGAGAATATAATTTAGTACACAGCAAGTTATTCTGATCAGCAAAAAGAAAAATGAATAAACTATTCCGGACCATTCTACAGTAGGCAGAGTCCTAGAACTCCGATCCCAAATTTAGTTTTAAAATTTAAGTCTTGACTATGGTCTTTGTTTCAAAGAGCAGTTACGCGTGTACGCAGAAAGATTTTTGGGGATCAGCCGAAAATTATAGAGTGGAGCGTGAAGTTGGGAAGGGACGAAACCGAACACTAGTTAGAGGGATAAGGGACAGATTTAGCAAGGTTTGAGAGGGCCCATGCAGTTGTTAGAAACTACAAGCCTGCTTCAAAAAGATACCACTCCGCAGTGAATTCCAAGGACGCACTTTAGATTAACACAAATATGCAGATTTATACAATTTCCCCCCAAACAATATTAGTAACTAATACTTGCGTCCGAGCTAATTCTGTTAGATCGTCACATTTCTCATATTGCAGAGTTTTCAAGAATTGAAATATCCACCCTGAAATACGCAAAAAGTTAATAGCTACATGAAACTAGCATCCTCAATACTTGAGGTTTTCAATGCACAATTCAAGCTATTTTAGGGAGACTCGTTACAGTTATCAAGACTACAGTATTCAAATTTAACACCGAATTAAAATTTATTTTCACTTTTAATTACCGCTATGGAACAAAATCATTGGCATGCAGAAATCTTCGCAAGGGTTAAAGAAAAACAAATTGACAGAATGTCAAAGTGATCCTAGAAAAAACTTTTTCGGGAGTTGGGGGATAAGCCTCCTACCCCTCCTCCCGTATTCTCCACTGGAGACATATGTAAAGTTACAGCGGTATCTTTCGAAAGAAATACCCGAGGCGCTTTGTTACATCTAAAGAACAGAAGTTGAAGTTTTAGAAGGATTAAAAATTTCTTTACTCGAAGACTTCCGATTTCTAAGTGAAAAATTAAGTTGGTCATTTCAAACATAAGAATTAAGGCATGAATCTGAAAATTTGTAAACTAAAATATAAGCATCATGCAGCCAACTCGCTTTATAAGGAAAAATAACAACTCTCGCTATAATGAAGTTAGCTTTGATTTGGATGATCGAAAGTCAAAATATAGTGGACGAAACTGATTATAACATAACGAAGAACACTAAACTTGAGTTGCGGTTTTGTGAAGCTTCAACAGAACCTGTAGATTTATTTTAGTGATCATGTTAGCAAATCTGAAAATTACCCCTTCCCTCCACCAAAGAAATTTTAGCTTTAATGTTTAGTCTAAATTCAAAAAGGTGTTATTGTTATTAACTAAAAAGATTCAAGTTTCATACTAAATAGTTTTATATTGCTCCGTTACCGTTTTACCGACACCCATTATCTATTAAATTATATTTTAATGAAATCGTACTTGTTTACGAAGATAATTATAAGACACTTACAATTACAGTTATAAAGAGTTAAATGAACACAAATATTTGAATTCTGCAAACTACAATCATTAAAATGAGATGCGCATGCCTATAATGAAATTTTGAATTGTTTAAAAATTTTCACCGCGATTTTCCCCTATAGTTTGCGGATATTTCTTAGTTCATACTTACCGTACTCCTTAAGCTAAAATCCAAGTGCTGGTTAAACAATTTTAAAATCACGATACTATATTCACTTCCTACCTCTTTTAATAAAAAAAATTGTAATGACGTCTGCGTGACGTTTCCATTTAAGTTGCATTAAGTGCAATTAGCATATATTAGAATACTTTTACATGTCAGTTTGTCAATTTTTGCTTTTGCTTTATCAGTTTTAAAGTACCTTTTCTTAAAAACTTAACTTACTGCTGTAATACTGAGATATATAATATTACATATAACCCTCTGATGTGCAAATAAAGATTTCTCTGAAGCATAGAGATTGCATAATCAATCGCAAAAATTAATTAGCGTTCGTCGAATTTTTCTATTTTCATTTCAGGTGTAATAAATCCGATTCAGGGTTCCTACGAATCCTGAATTTGTTAAAATTCAGAACTTTTGAAAAATTGTCCTGACATATCCTACTATTTGAGATACTTGAAAGAACTTCTTTCCGTATTTCGTAAAAAACAGGACCTCTTTTAAAATAGCAGACCGTTTATGGACGATTTTTCAAAAGTTCGGAATTCTACCAATTACAGGAATTAAACGAACCTTGAGATTTTTCGCTAGTACAGTAATACCACGACTTACGCTACTCCGCCTTACGCAAAACCGGAATTACGCAGTTTTCAAATCTCGTCGGTGTGTCATTTGTTTCCTTCCAAGATAGCTTCGGTTTACGATTTTAATAACATAATTTGTTATGCATATGAATTATGGCCGCATTCGTAAACGCCAAACGAGTTACACTCGTGCAACGAGTTTCTCTCTAAGGTGTTCTTAAAGGTAACGGAGTGCATTCAGTTAATAAACTAGAGCGTTCGTCTATAAAACTGAGTGCATTTAATTTCATACTAAATAAAATGAGCACGGAGCAGGTTCATTCAGTTGTTGAGAAGATACTCTTGCTGCACGGAGTTTTCGTTTTCAAATGGCGTCCGTTGTTATGGAAAAGTATTTTACGTTTGCTGAAGCTGAAAATATTATTTTTTCAAGGAGGAAATTCATGCATGCGTTAGAAACTGCAACGAAGATACATAATTTTTCAAAGATAATCATTTTCTTGTATTTTTCATTTTAGTAAATTCAAAAAGGCATATTTTAGTGTTGAGATTGAAGTTGATTTAAACCGTCATTATCGAAATTTAAACTTCTCTTGATAAATATTTTTGAAAAAAATACAAGTTTAAGTTGAAATTTCTAAATCTTGATCAGTGGGCTTCAGTGATGGCCATTACTTCTTTTTACATCCTGTTGATTTTATATTGAGTATGTACTAAAAACTTCTCGATAAAAATAACAGCGACGAAACTGAATATATTGAAGTTGTTCGTAAAGGTAAAAAAAAAAAAAAAAAAAAAAACTGATAGCACTAAACTGCACTGAACAAACGCATTCCTGTTTTCTTACGTAAACTCGTGCAACGAGTTTGCCGTTTACGAATGCGCCCTATATAAGATTTTATTGAACATTCTTTTTTTTTTTAATTATTGTTTTCTTTCGTCTCTGACCTCAGTTAAAAACAAATTGTACATGCCTATTTATATGCGAAATTATACACCGACTTACGCGGTTATCGCTCGGTCCCACCTATCGCGTAAGTTCGAGGTATTACTGTTATATTCTTTTCCGGCGCTCGTACGTATCCTGGATTTGTTAAAATTCCGAACTTTTGAAATTTTGTCCTAAAATCGTGTGGTATTTTAAAAGTAGTCCTGATTTTTATAAAATACAAAAAGAAGTTATGTCGAGTGTCTCAAATAGTAGGACGTTTTAGGACAATTTTCCAAAACTCGGAATTTCAGCGAATTAAGGACCCGTACGAGCCCTGTTTTCGAGGCGCTGGTATGCAAAGAGTTGGAAGTTCTTGAAAATTTTCTGGCCTATTTTTCAGGATTAATTTATGTATTCTTTTTCCCTCTACTTTAACTCATTTATGCCTAGTGTCCTTTTTTGGGACGACATTTTCACTATCAGTCGAAAGCGTTATTTATTTTTCCTAGCCTTTATTCATGAGTATTGAATTTCACAAAATATTTCAACATGACCAAGTAGGATGTTGATATTTCAATTTTTACATATAATGATTTTAAAAGAAATCATCCCTTGTTCAAGAAGTTGACATCAGAAATTTATCCGTTATTAGTAGTATTATCAAAAATCGAAGAAAGTCGCAGAAATATCTCTCCACAACTGGGTTAATTTCTGACAAGAAAATTAACTCTTAACCCTTTAGTGAGCAGTTTTGTACATGTGTAAAAATGCATATCCATACACGCTTTCAGAAAAGAATTTGAGTGCAAGTCAATTTTCCTACGTCGGTTTTATTATAACGTGCTGTTCTTTATAAAAAGTAGATTATGTAGTGTGTACAGGCCTCTCAATTAGTCCTCCTTTTTTAAAATTCCTACCTTCATCAAAGTTTTATTTATATAGCCTAGTATTTTAATGGTTTGATAGACGAAACCTTAACATATAAAAGAACATTTAACAGCTGTTGAAGAAGCAGAACATTTTACTCTATTATTTATAAAGGTAGGAATTTTAAAAAACGAGGACCAATTGAGAGGCCTGTATGTAATAGATACTTCTAATATTTATGATCAGCTGCATGGTTTTTTTTTTTTTTTTTGTTTTTTTTAAATCAATCAGTTACTCACAATCTTAATATAGGAAATTTCTCTCATACTATCGAGTACTTTTTTGAGTAGACGTAAACTAAATATCTCTCTAAGACCTGATTTTTTTTTTTTTTTTTTTTTCGCTACACTCACACAAAAAAATATCTGAATGTAAGATAAATTTCTTAGTTTAGTTTTGTGAATAACTCATTAAGTTTTTTCGAATAACACACAACTCAAAAGACGTATGAGAAATTATTATTTTATATCTGATTCAATTCTTATGAAATATTAAATCGACTTAGAAAATATGTCTTACACTCGAGTACTTCGTGAGAAGATGTAGATTACCTACACAATTGTGTAAGTGAGGGCTTAAAGGAATATTGATATTTCTAGAAAATTTGGCTAATTAAAGTTTTTCCTTTTTCAATGGGCGGGCACTTGATCACTGGCCATTTTATTATGGGAGCACCCAGTGGGCGGCCAGAGTTACTCCCTGTGAAGGGATGGACAAGTTAATACCCATGCCCAAGCCGGGATACGAACCCGGGCACAATACGTGATAGAATTAGCCACTGCACCAACTGGGCGGCGAACGCAGTAGCGAGGAGTGTTAGCTAAATTTCCTATGTAAGTTTTTTGAATAACGAATTAACTCTTTAATGCGCGTTTTTTTTTTCTAGAAATGTCAATAGATACTCCCTCCAAAAAAAAAAGGATTCGAGTAAGAGATAAATTTCCTATTTTAGATTCGCGAATAATAATTGAGTTTTCGAAAAACGCACAACTTGACAGAAGTATGGAAATTCATATCTATGCACAGGCTAATTCATATTCTATGACAAATAATTTTTAATATACGAAACCAGAGAGACAGACGTAATGTGCGATTGTAAGCATTACTATTCCTCTTAACTTGTGTCGCACAAAGTAGACGTTTTAAATCTCAAAACAAACTAAATTATACATGGAGCAGGAGTACTTTTATTGGGTTCAACATGAGTTACTGCTTTTCATTTTATTGGCCAATATATTAAAAACTCAGTCATGTGGATTAAATGGAAATTTTACTTTTCTTTAACTTTACATATTTGTCAGTTTTTTTCTGTGGTTGAAGTGAAGAAAATTTTATTTTTCCAGATTCGCTTTACTTTTGAGCTCTTCTTAAAAAATCCGGCTTTTGAAGCTTTCGTCAGTTTGAATTTTATGATTCTACCACACAATAATCAAGCCGATAATAAGTTTAAGCAAGGCGTATCGCAAAAGTCCGAACATTTTTTACATTATTATTCCTTACAGTAAATGCTTAAAACTTTCACCATTTTGAATGCAAACATGAACACGTGGAACCAAGTTTTTTGACACACTTCGCAACATTGTTGGAGTTACTGACGAGATTTCTTCAGTCATGATTTGTTTCAATTCATCCATGTTTGCAAGGCTTCTCTAGGGAAAAACTATCTTTAAGTTAACCCCACACAAAAATCTAACGGGGTAAGGAATAATTAATAACGGAATGGTAATGGAAAAAGTTTGAATTAAAATGTTTTTATAAAATAAAGTTATCACAGGATAAAACCTTTTGTGCCTCCATTTCTCCTCCCCCCCCCCTCACAAATAAAATTGTAACGGTCCAACAGTGTAGCAAATTATTTCCCACACTTAAACAAGGTTCCAACTTTTTTTTTTTTTTCAAGTTGTAGAATAGTTGCCACATCCGTAATATTTAAGGATTATAAGAAGAACCAAGCCTCTTAAAATGATCAACCTGTATAAGCATATTTTTACAAGTATTTTATATTTTGAATATTTCATTTTGTGGGAGCCCTCTCTTCAGCCGAGTAACCCATCTTTCAATGCGGGAGGTTGCAGGCGCTTATGGTACGCTACTGAGTTTTAGAGCAAGTATTATTTTACCAAGGTATACCAAGAAACACGCATCTTTACGATTCTGAAAATATTGGAGCCCCAAATTAATCGTGTATCAGGCTCAACCAGGGCCCTTGCTAAAGGGGGGGGGGAGGGAGCCACCCCCCTGACACTCGCAAATTCTGTTAAATTTGGTAAAATTAGATAACTAGTTGGCAAACTTAGTGTTAATATTAGAAAAAAAAAAAGAAAACTGCAATTTACTTTCTATTTCTGGTACACTTGGTAAAATTACACAAATCCAGTAGGCAAAAGTAAGAAGATTAATATAGTCGATAAAACATTTTTTCGAAAAAACAGATATTTGACTTGGCAGTTTACAAAAAAAGGGGGGGGGGAGGATTTCTATAAAGTCGTATTTCTCAGCTGAAGTGAACTCCCTCCCCCAATCTATTATTTTGTAAATAATTTTTCGTTGACATCGTTGCATATAATGCGAAAGTAACTTATAGTACAGTAACGCGAGTACCTGGCAAACATGAAATGTACTATGTCATTTTAACCAAATTAATTACAACTGTATATTACTCTTTGAAGTGATCTAATCGAGTCCCTTTGTTAATGTAATCAATTTAGTATCGATTGACAACAACCGGGACAATTTACATAAGTGGCCAGGACACCGGGATCAGTGTTTGAAACCGGGACAATCCTGTGTATAAGTTTGAACGTGTGGTAAGCGTAGTCTTACCCTCATCTAGTGGAGCCAATAAATTTAAGATAAAAACTTCCCATACAGTAATTAATATTATTGTATAGTTGTGACACGCACAAAAATACCTATCAGCTGGCGTGTACAATGATAATGGGTGTCCAACAAATAACACCCCGATTTCAAAATTATAAATCTGAAAAACTAAGATAAAAGAATGCAGTAAACGGTATGCTTATTATGTAACTTATAAAATTTTTATACAGAAGTTTCAAAATAGTAGCTACAATAGCTACTGACATACGCATTCACAAATTTTCAGAGGAATTATGGACGTAATTTTAGTGTTGAAAATTTAAGAATTTCATGTTAAATCTCCGACAAGGGGATTTAAAACCCCCCCCTTGCGTGAGCCACTGCTAACAGATTGCTCTGCACGTCAAAATCAAGGGACGATCAATATGCATAAGCATAAATTCATTCTCTGCAAGCAGTCACAGCACAACCCAATCAAAATGTCCTTGCGAGAGACAGTTGGCATAAACGAATAATTAAGTTAATCATCAGTCCAATGTCTCGAGAGTGATTTACATGCCATACGAATCTCCGATTCAGGGTCATCCACCTTGTTGGGATATCTCCTATTGAGTGTTTCTTTCAACGTGCCTCTTTGAGAACAGTCAAATCGAGAGAAAACCGAGGCCATTCCATTATGGAGGCCTGCCATTACAGCGCCATCTGAAGTAGTTTTTTAGCTGCTAGTTGAAAACTTATATATAAAAATTTTTACAGCTTACATAAACATACCGTTTACCGCACCCTCCTATTGATCTTTGAGCTTGACATTTTTAACTTTGAAATCGGGGTGTTATTTGCTGGACACCCTGTATGAGTGGTGAAAAATGAAATTGTGTTAAAATATTAAAGCAAAGAGCTTGAAAAGTATTTTTATATCTACATTCTCCCAGGAGAGAAACTTAAAATCACCAAAGCAAAAATTATAGAAAGTTTTTTGGGGCTTGCTACAAATCTCCAAATACTGCGATCACTGTATGATTGAATTTTGAAAGTGATTGCAGTGCATTTTGTCAGCTTGTACTGGTTCCTTGAGACTTCAGATTTAATACCCATGTTCCGGAGCACAGAGGACTTAATTCTCCAGCAATGTATTTAGAAGGTCCACTGTCGCCTTAAAATAGAAGACAAACATCGTGAAGTGTAACTGAAAAATGGAGTTCAATTCCGAAGGAACTGAACGCATGGGAAAAAGTTATGTCAGTTAAATTTTAATTATTAAAATACAAAAGTATTACAAGAAATTTATTTAAAAATACATTGAAAAAATCCAGGCTTACAAAATTACAAATATAAAAATACAGGTCGCACAATGATTTAATATAAAATCCACATCTAAAACTATGTATCATGCTAAATTGCCTTAAGTCGTTTAAATAGCATTTTAGTACATATAAAAACCCAGGCTAAACCACGTCTGTTAAAAACGCCGAGTGAATGAATAAAAGCACATTCTCACTCACGAGACATTAAAAATTCTAATAGAAAATCAATGAGTCCGAGCATACAGCATTTTGTCCAGATGGTGCATCAATTTCAGTGCGAAATTGAGAGCTGCAAGAAAGACAATAACGATGAAAGTGGACAATAGCATGCTTTCGACATGTCTCACTTGAAACAGAACCAGTGCGACAGCAAAAGTCCAAAAAAACATCGTGTACAACACGAATTCCAGTTCTTCATCCATGCTTTGCTCGACCATCACTACCGTGCTACTGTTTCCTTGCAGGCTGGCCTTGTTCATAATGGTAACAATCAGTCGTGGCAGTTAAAACTAAAAATAAAGTGTCATGAGTGATTTCTGGTGCATAAAGTAAAAAATCATTTGTATAACTGAACATTTTCATGCAAAAAGGACAATTTAAAATAATTACCTGTAAACTAATACATTTCTTTCCCCTCTTCAATGCTATAGAGTTCATTTCGTCCTACGGAAATTTAGTTTCCAAAATTTTCTGTTTAAGGGCTATTTATTAATTATATTTATCAATAACCCTAAACTATTTTATCAATTAGGGACATAGCCGGAGGGAGGGTGTCCAACGGGCTTGGGCACGTCCGAAATTTTGGATTTTTGTTGATTGGATGTCAACAAATCAAGCATTTTTGGGGGAAACTACCGAAATATTTTTTTCCGCTGCAGTCCTTGTTATCAATCAATACGGAAGCAAAGCAACTGGATAACAGGCTTCAAGTTTTTAATTTTACTTTTGCAATTGGCTATTCGTGAGCATCATTTTTGAACTGTACAAGTACTCTACTGAGGTCACTGGAGTTCACCAATTTGTTGCGGAAACTATTCGTGGCATTGACACGTTTAATTGCTTTGAAGCTGTTCCTAAGATTTTTCTGCATAATCTTATGAAGGGTACGTGACACCCTAAAATGGAGATAGAAATATTCTATCTGAAATTAGTTCGCAATTACGAACCGAACTGCATTTTCGGTATTAGATCGAACTTTAGTAGCATTTCTGCCACGAGAATGCATCATTTTTTATCCCTATAAGCAAAGAACATAAAAATGAAATAAGTGAAAATGAGTTTGATTTCAGGCTGCTTAGAGTGGACATTAGATTTATACAGAGAGCTTGATACAAAGAAAAACAGCAAGCAGTGCTGATGATAGTGATGCGATGAAGTACGGCAAGAAAGCGAAAGGTCAGAATAATAAACTGAACGTGACAGTGATAGTAATACTGCAGAAGAAGTCTAAATTTGAAGAAATACACTCGAAAATACCGATAGTAGCCGGAGACACCTGCACGACGCACTTGCTCTTCGATAAGAAAGAATCGTTGACTTCTTTAAAAAAACTGTTTTACTAATGAATTAGAACGAAAGTTTTCCCGATACAAATAATTACTCTTTAAAAAAGTTGGATTGGGAGGGGGGGGGAGAAGTATCTGCGTACTGGATATGGCAAGCTTTGCACAACGTGACTAATGCGAGAACTTATTGAACTTGTAATAAATACAGAGACAATGCATGCCTTTGGCAAATTTACACGAGTACTCGTCTCTGATATCAGTTACACCTTTTTATTCAAACAAGTTTACGCGAGTGATTCAACCAAAAGTTTTTGGATGCTTCAACTTAGAAAATCCCAACGCAAGATTAAGGTTTAAAGAACACGTTTACAGCTAGTAGGCCGCTTCCTTGATTACATAAATTCTAAATATTTTAAGTATTTTACTCCGAGAAGAAATTTTTCGTGGATGAGTCCACTATGGTATTCAAAGAGGTCGGATTTCCTTTACCACTTACAACCCGAAGAAACTTAACCAAAAGGGTTGTCAGAGTTTACGCGATGACAGACTGATACTTGTTAAATCTTTGGTATCTTTCATCCTTATGGAAGTTTGACAGTGGAGAAACTGATAAAGTCCGAACTTCTGGTATGAATGGAAATACCGTTGCACCTTAACCCGACGCTGCTAGAGAAAATGCCTGCTTCTCAAGGACACCGTATGTTCACCGACCGGTATTCTACAAGCTTTATCTTGGCCGAATAAATTATTCAATTCGTTCTATATTTTTTATATTTATGGATTCCTTCTTAAAAATAAAGGCAAACTTGCAGCATTACTGGTAAGGCAAGCTCATTTTAATAAAGAAACCTTTGAGAAAAATTCAGCCTTTTCTACCGTTTGGACCTTCTCCGAAATTTTTTTGGGGATACTGCACTTTTTGTTCCACGGTGTTTTAATTATGCTCTTTCGTGTTATCCCTTATTGCTGTCTTTAGAAAATCCATGCAGTTTCGCGCCGGTGATCAGTTGATTAAATAATGCAGGCATGAAGGACGAATTAAAAGGGAATCGTAGGGGGCGACCTCCCCGTACAACATAAAATTGATGTGTATCTGAATCTTCCATCTAACCTTCACCCACAAACTAACCCCTCCCTCCAGCCACAAAATTGCATTAATTCGTCGCCAGCAGGCATGCAACAGTCACCCTAAAGTTACATAATTTCTTTCAATGAGTTATTTGCAATGGATTAATAGTTCACTAGGCCCTAACGTGGGCAAGTGAACATGGTAGATGTATGGAGTGTGGAGGTCCCGGGTTCCGACTTATGCGGACAACGATCTAACGGTCCGAAGTTTTAGGTGGTTTTCTCAACCTGTAGCGTTAATACACATTACAATTCCCGAAAAAGTCGTCCGTCCGAAGCAACCCTCGTTTGGCAGATAGCCCTCGAGTAGCTTTGTTTAAATACACAACATACAGGGTAATTCAAAATGCATCACCAATATTTGGCAGGGATTAGGAAAAAAGGATTGTTTCACATAGGAAAGCATATGGGCGCATACAAAAGCATAACGGTGTAGAGGGGCGCTTCGTGACCACAACTCGAAGTCGCACGTTGTACTATACATTAGTTAAAAATAAACTTCACTGGCAACAGGGGTTTCTTACATAATGTTTTTCGTCAATCCCATGCAAAGAAGCCGATTGGAGATAAATCCGGCGACCATGGTAGCCTACAAACCGGTCCACTGCGACCAATCCATTGAGCTTCAACATTTCGCAAATTATGAGAGTGGCAATTTAACCAAATAATTTGGAGCTTTGAAAGGATTGGTCGCAGTGGTGCTGTTTGTTGGCCATCAGGGTCACCGGATTCATCTTCGGTCGACTTCTTTGTATTGAGTGTTAAGAAGAAACAATGTATGAAACCCTGTTGCCGGTGAAAATTGTTTTAACTGTGCTATCGTGCAGCCTGTAATGGGAGTTGTTGACACAAAGTTCTCACTAAGTAATGAAGGCCTACACCAGTATGAGTTTGCGCCTATGCTTTCCTACATGATCCTGAATAATCTTTTCTTATTGCCCATCTCATTACCAATTAGTGATTATTTTTGAATAGCTCTGTACATTACAGTTCCCTAATAGACTTAGGGCTGCAGATTTTTTTAACGAAAAAAATATTTATCGTTTGCTCAAATAAAGGGGAGAGCTTGTTGAGGGAGGAAACAAGTTTTCAAGCTGAGTGAGCGGGGCCCGTAGCCTTTGCTACTACTGTTACACGACTAATCCGGCACTGATCTTAATTATTTTCAAAGTCTTGACACGGGGGAAAATTAATAACTGATTTTTACTGAAAGGTGTGTGAAGGGAACTGCAATTAAAGTTTTCAATGATGCTTCAAAATTTCCCTTTTGTAGAACTGCCCAGTATTAACTCGCGAAGCATTAATTCAATCGGAAATACATAGATAGCCAAGTTAATCCCCTCTGTTGTCAGAGGGCCGAGCTCGCAGAGACCACGCCTTATTTGGGGATATTACAATTTAATGAACAAAAGTTACTTAAAAATCCTTAAACTCCGTCATAATGAAATTTCGTAAGTTCTTTAGAGTTACAAATTTGATATTCAGTTACTTAAAATTGGCTTTACCGTACTGTAGATTTTCCGCTAGATGTTTCAACTCTAAAGCTACTTTTTTTTAAATATTAGAGTGCACGCACAGTACAGTTTTCGAAGGTACTCCCCTTTCCTAAAGTATAACGAATTAGTTAGAAATGGCATGGTTTCTAAAAAAGTCTCACGCTTTAACACATTCAAATAGATTTTGAAATGTGGCGTCAGCCAGTTTCTACCGATCAGTCACAATTTTAACAAATACGCTTGAATTCATACAAAATTAACTTTAATTCTATTTTGTCATAAAGGAGCCAATAAGTTCTGTACACGACAAAGTTGTATTTAGTAATAGCTCTTTTAACCTTTAGAGTTTTTTTTTGACATCGTTGCTTTACATGATGGTACTAAATGTTGCCAAATATTCTTCGGGAAAAGTTTATAATTTCCACAAAAATGATTGAACTTCTAATAATTTTGAAAAATTCAAGATTTGTAATAATCAAACATCTTTATTCAAACTTCCATACAATATTCTAATATTGATTTTTATTTTCGTCCCAACTTCATTACTGCTTGTAATACATATTCGTACTACATACTCAATTTGTGTTATTTCCAAACGAATACTGAACAAAAATTAATCTATTTAAAATGGCTGCTGCTCTAATTTTTAATGATACCAATTCTTAAAATCTTAATGCTATAATTTTAATATTGACAACAGACAACTGCACATAAAAGTTGAACAAAAAATACTTGCATAGTCATCATTTATTAATCTGTACTTTTATCTGAAGTCAAAAGTCTATACTGGTCAAACTCGAACCATTTAGTTTTTTTAAACTGGTCAGTGGTACTTCATAAAAGTTAAAAAAAAAAAAAAAAAAAAAAAAACTGAAAAGTTTTCCCCTGGTCATTATCAGAAGTTACTAAAAACTAAAGTTAATAAAAAATTGAAAATACGAACTTGGTATGGGAAAAATTGGAGATTCAGAGGAGCTTATGATAAAATAACTTTATTTAAAAAAAAAACACATTCATAAACATCAATTTTATAAAAGAGTATAAAACTCTACAGACGCATTTTTGCAGGTTCCGATTACAAAATAAAGGTACATTTTAAAATACTGAAAAGTTTAAGCTACACATAGTCTAAGTAATGAATAGAATGATTCAGTCAGCAATGAGAGCAACTGAACTCTGCTCGAAATCAAGAATAATGACAGCAAACTAATGAGTCTGAAAATGGTGAAATCTGTCTAGGTAGGGTGCCATGGCCAAGGTGAGGTACAGAGCAGATATCACGACTACGATGACCAAGATGTAAATTTCCATGCTCTCGATGTGTCGGACTGCTATCAGGATGAGCGTGAGGACAAAGCACCAGGAATAGATTGTATACATTTCGAATTCTTCCAATTCTATATCCTTCGCGGCGTGTACAATCGACGTTTCTGGGGGGTGGTTGTCCAGTGGGCCCGCGTCATCCATTCTGAACCAGTCGTTCGCAGTTAAAACTAAAAACAGAGTTTACAGAATAATAGGATATAGTAAGGCAAGAAGGGAAAAAATTGCAAAATTAACGTTTCCGGAGAATAATGCAGATGCACACTCTTAACGGAACTAGTGCATATTTAAGGGGGTGAAATGTCACTTGTCTAGTCAAACAGTTTGTAAATGACTTCTTGCATAGAATAGTTTAAACAAATGGCCCACCGACATATTATATAAACAGCATTAATGAAACTTATAAATGTATGTTTGCAAACTCTCCTTGGAATTACTCACCTTCAATTAAAATTCAGTGCTTCTAAAAAACAAAATAGTCCGATTGTCTTAATAATAAAGTTGCACTTCTTTCTTATATACGACTTTTCAAGTTCTGCCAACTAATAAGACACAATTTGTTTATTTTTGTTAATTCGATTCATTTGGAAGACATTTGGGGTGCGTTCAGACTCTCACCTTTCTCCCCAACACGAGCTACTCGAGGAGATTGACATCATGGACAGTATCTGGGATAATTAATACGAAAAAGACATGGCGGCACAGAGCAGTTGATGTCTTTTGGCACTCGCTGCAAAAATGCAATAATTCTTGCACGATTTTCATACTTAATTTATTAGCCCATTTGTGCCCAGGTATTTTTGTGACTTCCTTCGATTTTTGCTAATTCCAGTAATAATATATAAATTTCTGATGTCAACTTCTTGAACAAGGGATGATTTCTTTTAAAATCAGTATGCATGAAAATTGAAATGTCAACATCCTACTTCCTCATGTTAAATTATTTTGTGGATTTGAGGTTCAATACTCATGAATAAAGGCTAGGAAAAATAAATAACGTTTTCGACTGATAGCGAAAATGCCGTCCCAAAAAAGTAACACTAGGCTAAAATGGGTTAAGGCTGATCAAGGCAATCGCACGATACGTGTTTACTTCCCAGCGGAGTGAACGAAAACAACATGTAAAGGTCATGTGATCTATCTCCTCAAACTTCCCAAGGACAATCTTTGGGTAGTTCAAGTAATACTCCAGTTCTCTGCTTGGATGCTTAGATACTTTTATCTCCTCGAGTAGCACAAGTCGGGCATCATGAACAGGTTGAGTAACTCGAGTTACTCAAAAGTGGCATCGTGAACACACCCTTGGAAGAGAGAGTTTATCAAGATATGGCTCTTTTATGGCCTTCATCCCAGTTGATCTTCAGCACATCTTTATTTCAAAGCATAATTTACAAAGCAATGTTTGGACATACATATATCCATGGGCTAACGGGATTCGAACTCAAGAGCAAACAGCTTGAATAGCGCCAGCAGCAGCAGGTGCGCAACAATTGTTTCTTTTGCCTTCGGACATTAACTCATTAGCGTCCGACTATTTTCATCACATTCTCCAATTTATGTTGATCCGAGAAGTGATAAATAAATTTCCGACATTGGTGAGGTATGAAGAATGCAAGTCTTTTTTTGAAAAATGTGAATAAAACAGTGAAAGATTATCATTTTACTTTGTTATGACTGAGTATTTTGTGGAAATCAGATTTAGGGATGGACGCGAGACGACTTTTTGCGAGACGAGAGAGAGATTTACAGCTTTTTTGCGAGACGAGACAAGCATTTTTAACATTAGGATATAGGGATTTTTGCGAGACGAGACAAAGCTTTTCGGCTGTTTTGCGAGACGCGAGACACCAAATTTTCGTTTCGCGTCCATCCCTAATCAGATTTATAATTCGAGAAATTAAAATAGAAAAATAAACTAATGCTTGAATATTTTAGTGAACGTCTTCGAAAAAGAACACTGATAATGGATTAACGTAGAGGAAAACTACATGAATTAATCCTGAAAAACGGGCCAGTAAATTCCCAAGTACACTCTCCAAAAAAAGTATTCCAGTAAAAGATAAATTTCTTACGTTATTTTCATATATTAAAAATTATTTATCATAGAATATGAATTAAAGTATGTATAAATATGACTTTGCATATTTCTGTCAAGTTGTGCGTGTTTCAAAAACTCAATTATTATTCGCAAATCTAAAATAGGAAATTTATCTCTTACTCGAATACTCTTATTGGATACTTTTATCTCTGCACACATAAACTCGCCCATGAAAGGGTTAAGGTTATTAACGTGAGGAGATTTTCTTCTGAAGCCACTAAAAACTAGCTTTTTTTAGCGTTAGTCTGGGGCCATCGTGATTCTTCCGGGCCTGCTTGTGCACTCCGAAAGAGGCCTACGGACGTTTCCTCATTGGTTAGATTCGGCCGTTAGATGACGTATCGAAGTGTTAGAACCAATAAGTGAGCATCCGTAGGCGTCTTTGGATGACTCATCTGAGTGCACAAGTAGGTCATGGTTAGTCCAAAAGTATATGAACAAAAGTATATGCTTCGCAAAAGTATGTGAACATTACTCAAATCTCTGACTTTTGTTCACTGCACGATTTCTTTCTTACGAAAAAGGGGAAAGAAAAAAGTTATCTTAAAGCAGACCTGAATTCAGGAAAAGCAACAAGAAATTCAAATTAAAGATATTGCCAAATAAAAAACGGCTTTTATGATATGTGCCACATGTGACACAAAGCGCAGAATGTTTAAATTTTAGAAAGCAACAAAGAAATAAAGTGGAAGTAAAAGAAAAATCGCAGTATTCATGGAAAATGTTAAAAAATCAAGCACAATTTTACTTTAGATGTGTTTGAAAAGCATATTTACTAAGAAATTAATTATACAAGGGTGATTCTACGATCATTGGACAAACTTCTGTGTAAAATAGATTACTCAGTGATGAATGAGAATTGCGTAGCAATGTGTGATCGGAAACATCGTCTTCATGTACCTGTTAATTATCACTTTAACCCATTTATGCCTAGTGTTCCAGTTTTGGGACGGCATTTTCGCTATCAGTCGAAAACGTTATTTATTTTTCCTAGGCTTTATTTATGAGTATTGAACCTCTACTCCACAAAATAATTTAACATGATCCAGTAGGATGTTGTGACATTTCACTTTTCATGCATACTGATTTTAAAAGAAATATCCCTTATTCCAGAAGTTTCATCAGAAATTTATCTATTATTGCTGGTATTGGCAAAAATCAAAGAAAGTCGCAAAAATATCTGGGCACAAATGGGTTAAAGGAAGTATGGAAGTGTTTGTCAAGTCTCTTAGCTGAGTTTCTAGTCTTAACTGAGTTGTCTAGTTTCTTAACCCGTTTGTAAAAAAAGGAACACTAGGCATAATGGATTAACTGATCAAAGGGCTTGTCTGTGGCATTTTCATTAGTAAAATGAAATAGAATTTTTAAGCTACCAAATTTTGCCAATTGCTTTCAGTGAAAAATCCAATAATTTTTGACGAAACATGATTGGAATGTCCACTATTACTTCAACAAATTTTCCAGTTTTACGACTCTACATTGCTGTATAATTTCGAGACGTCTTTGAATAACGTACTCACCTCAGAAGTTTGTCCCGTGATCGTAAAAACACCCTGTATATCATCAGAAACTATCTTCACAGCCTTTTAACGAACTAAAGGTTGTTGTTGTTGTCTTTGGAGCATTTATTTTTGGACATGTGTTCTTGGTGTCAAGAACCTCGTCGAGTAACGTGGACGACACTACAAAAGTTTTATTTGCACAGAAAAAAGAAATTTAAGCAACAAGAGTATGAGTAGGAATCGAACCCAGGACCAAGCGCTTAGCGACTGGCGTGGAGTAGGACAAATCCTTAACCTCCAAGACGCAGGTCTGAGACTGATTGATATAATAGTGGCCGTATTCGTAAACGCCAAACGAGTTTCTATTTAAGGCGTTCGTAAAGGAAACTGAGTGCATTCAGTTTACTAGAGCGTTCGTATATAAAACTGAGTGCGTTTAGTTTCAAGCTAAGTAAACTGAGCACGGAGCAGGTTCATTCGGCTATTTAGAAGATACTCTTGCTGCACGTTGTTTTTGTTTATAAATGGCGTCCGTTGTTATGGAAAAGTATGTTGTTATGAAAAGTATTTTATGTTTGCTGAAGCTGCAAATATTATTTTTTCGAGGAGGAAATTCATGCATGCGTTAGAAACTGCAACGAAGGTACATAATTTTTCGAAAGTAATCATGTTCTTGTATTTTTTATTTTAGTAAATTCAAAAATGCATATTTTAATGTTGAGATTGAAGTTGATTTAAACCGTTATTAGCGAAATTTGAACTTCTCTTGCTAAATACTTTAAAAAAATATATAAGTTGAAATTTCTAAATTTTGATCAGTGCATTTCAATGATGACCATTCTTTCTGTTAAATCCTGTTGATTTTATACTGAGTATGTACTAGAAACTTTTTGATAAAAATAACAACATACGCATATTGTAAACAAACGCATCTCCTAGGCGACGAAACTGAATAAACTGAAGTTGTTCGTAAAGGAAAAAGAAACTGATAGCACTGAACTGCAGTGAACAAACGCATTCCAGTTTTCTTACGAAAACTCGTGCAGTGAGTTTGTCGTTTACGAATGCACTAAGTGAAAGATTACATTATTTTAAAATGTCATTCGCCGACTCTAACCCATTTGTGCCCAGATATTTTTGCGACTTTCTTCGATTTTTACCAATACCAGCAATAATAGATAAATTTCTGATGTCAACTTCTTGAACAAGGGATGATTTCTTTTAAAATCAGTTCGCATGAAAATTGAAATGTCAACATCCTACTTGGTCATGTTAAATTATTTTGTGGAGTTGCGGTTCAATACTCATGAATAAAGGCTAGGAAAAATAAATAACGTTTTCGACTGATAGCGAAAAAGCCATCCCAAAAAGGGAACACTAGGCATAAATGGGTTAACCCATCGTCCACTTTTGAGGACGATGGGTTTTTGAGGCGAATGGATTGCAGCGTCCATTTTTGAGGCTCGTCAAAAAAATTGCCACTTGAAAAATTACATAAACATTATTTTATTTTCCTATTTTAATTTCGTGAATAATAAATTTTATTTTTACAAAATGCTTAGCGATGGCAAAGTAAAATGCGAGTCTTTTACTTCTTTATTCTTATTCTTTAGAAAAAAGATATACATCTACAGTTTTCATATCCCACTAATGTCGGGAATTTTTTTATCAGTGCAGGCATTACCAAAAATTAGAATGATGTGATGAAAATGGCTTTGCGATAATGTTTTAAACAAGAGACTAGCAAGTAGCCTCATCATGGCACAGTGGTTTAAGTCACTGGAAATGGTAGACGGGCGAAGTGTGAAGGTCCCGGGTTCGGGTCCCATCGCACGTCCGTCAACCTAATCGTTCGGAGCTTCCCGAAACTTAGCTTAAATACGGGTTAGGACCCCACAGAGGGCATCCCCCCCCCTTTGTGTTGTTCTTCTAACGAGGATTTATAAGCAGTCTTCGGGCCAAGCACACAAATCCGATATACATGTTCACAACAACAACAACAGAGCAGTAAGTGCTAGACTAGGGTGCATTCGTATACGACAAACTCGTTTGCACGAGTTTTCGTAAGAAAACTGGAATGTGTGTTTAGTGCTGTCAGTGGTTATCAGTTTCTTTGGACTTTACGAACACCTCCAGTTTATTTAGTTTGCTCGCCTAGGAGACGTGTTTGTTTACAATTCGCGAATGCGTTAATTTTGCTGAGGAAAGTTTTTAGTACATACTCAATATAAAATCAACAGGATTTTTAAAAGAAAGAGTAGCCATAATTGAAGTGCACAGATCAAAATTTAGAAATTTCAACTTCAACTTAATTTTTCTAAAGTATTTAGCAAAAGAAGTTCAAATTTCGCTAATAACGGTTTGAATCAACTTCAATCTCAACACTAAAACATGCATTTTTGAATTTGCTAAAATTAAAAATACAAGTAAATGATTACCTTTGAAAAATTATGTCCCTTCGTAGCAGTTTCTAGCGCATGCATGAATTTCCTCCTCGAAAAAGTAATATTTGCAGCTTCAGCAAACGTAAAATACTTTTCATAAGAACATACTTTTCCATAACAACAGACGCCATTTGTAAACAGCAACAACGTGCAGCAAGTAATCTTCTCAACAAACTCAGTCAACCAAAATCGCTGTCGGTTTACTTCGTTTCAAATTAATTGCACTCAGTTTTGTATACGAACGTTCGAGTTTTTAAACAGAATGCTCTCAGTTTCCTTTACGAAACCTTAGGTGGAAACTAGTTGCACGAGTGCAACTCGTTTGGCGTTTACGAATGCGGCCTAGAGCTTCATTTGTACTTGTTAACGGGTGTTTGATTGATTGATTGAAGACCGTCGTGTTCCTGTTACTTTAACGCTGCTATGAAATTTATGTATTAATTAGCTGTTAACATTGATGCAATATTCGACGATGTGGATTCCTAGAACAAGTATAAGATACTTAAATTATTATTTAAATGAAATGTATCATTTATTTGATATTTTTTCTTATTGAAAGGTATGCATCGCATTTAGTGATTCCCAAACTTATGCTTATTGCCTCAAAAATAGCTGTTCAGGAAAATTAAAATAAATAAAATCATAGAAAGTTTAAAAAGGAATAGATAGAGAAAGCTTATCCCCTAGACTTTCTTGCCTCCCTTAGTTGAAGGCATTTGATCATTCTGCTAACTCTAAATCTTCTGAAATCATTGTAGTGAGTAACTGAACATCCTAACTTAACTTTAAATGCGAAAGTGAGTTTGTTCGTTTGTTACACTTTCACTTCTAAACCGCAGAATCGACTATGATGAATTTTGGTATAGAGATAGATAGGATCCTGAAAACGGTTATAGGCAACTTAAAAGAAAGTAATTAAAAATCTAAAACTATAATTATTAATTAAAAACCGTTTTCACATTGCCGTGCTTGGCCAGTTTCGCCCGTATAAAATGATTCATGCTTTGAGCTAACAGAAAAGCTATTACTTCAATGAAGAATCGGGTGCATTTGAAAAACATGAAATACCACCGAAATCAGTGGCGGTTACAAGGGGGGGGGGGGTATGGGGCTCGAGCTTCCCGGAGCTAGATATACTCTGGATTAGGGAAGTTAAAAAAATGTTTTTGGCTGTAAATTTTTACATGAACTGAAATTAAAAAAAAGTAGCAGTGTATATACAGTTGACGTGTTGTTTCACGACGATCTCTTTTTAAAGACGATATTACAAAGTCCCCCCCCCCCCCCTGTTCTTTTGTTCAAAGTGTTTTCAAAAGTTTGTTCAAAACTTTCTGCTCAAAGTTGTTACTGTTTAACGACGATTTGTTTTTTTTAACCATTTTACGCTGCACGAACAGTGGAAAAATTTTTAAGAGTGGCAAAAAAGTGTTGGGAAATGTCAAAAGGGCGATTCGCAAGACAATTTCAACTACCTGTGTCTACTCTCAAAGGTATTTTAGAAGCAAAGAGAAAACTCTTGAAGGAGCACAAAAATTTAGTTTGGGATCCAAATTTAAACGGCAGAAAAGTCAATGTTGCCTATTAGAAGAGTTTGCAGGTGTTTCATGAAGCAAGACTGGGAGAAGGAAAGTGCCTGGTTCAAACTCTGGCCACGTCGGTCGACCTAGCTGTTCGGAGTTTTACGCGGTTTTCTCCTAAACTTCACTCAAATACAGACTAAGATCCCCCAGAGAGACCCCCCACGGAGGACACCTCACGCTCAGCCTAGATCCCTCGTGTAGATAATTGGCCGTACTCACAAAATAAAATAAAATCCAGCAATTTCTGGAGTGATATTCAAAGCAAATGCTATTGTTGTGGCAGAAAAATTTGGAATGCAAAATTCTCAGGCTTCGGCTGGTTTGCTAGAATAATCCATAATATGGAAATTGACAAATTTCACAGACCTCTAGAATTTCTTTGTTTTCTTAAGATATTGGATTCCACAGAAAAAAAATTCTACAGTTCAGAGTTGATTTGTTGAAACACGACTCCACTTTTTAAAAAATAAAATCATAGACAAGAATAAAACAAATATCCCAAAACAATCGGAATAAAAGTTACGATCCAATAACGTTGAAATCAAAGTGCATCCGTTTAAACGAATTCAAAATTAAACAAACGCTGTCTCTAAAACAATCAGACACTTATAAAATAGGATTTCACAAATGTCGCACCGTTAACATTTAAAAACACTCGGGTGAGAGGAATGAAAAAAATCTGATGTGGACAGCACATGACTTCCTTGCACGTCTATTAAATTAAAATATTTTTGGCGCACTTCATCTAAACGTATTTTGTTTGAAAGAGATAAAATAATGCAGTAATAGTAAGGTTTAGCGGTTTTTCGTCAAAACTCGCCAAGGTCGACGATAAATGGCGAGATTTTAGCTATGGACCAAACAATGACTGACTGCAGATGTAATATATTGAAGATGTCCATAGGCGTTAATATATTGAAATTCTTTTGGGTGATCCTGTAAATAAACTCTCCCGTAGATTGGAACCAAAAATCGACATGCACAACTACAAGTTACAGCAATCTTACATATGGAACGTCAACATTCTACGACTAATAGTTTTTGAGATTTGAGAATTAACCCATTAAGTACTAGGGTTACCGTATGGTAACAGCAAACAATGGTTTATAGTATGGTCACATAAAGGACTAGCGTGACCATATGGTCACCTGGCCATATTTACTAAATCTGACATCTGAAAAAATAGAAAAGGACATTCTCACTCAAGTAACCTCGATGAAATTAATTCAGTTCAGGGGAAAGATTGAGGGGGAGGGAGGGTAAAATCTCCGTCCTTAATGGGTAAAATACATATACACGTACACCAAAAGTCGCCAAGCTTGGCGAGTTTTGGCGTAATTCTTGAAGGAGGCACGTGATCGTGGTTAGACCATTACCTATATGGTAGGACGGTATTGTGCATGAAATGGATGAATGCCCCTAAAATTGCCATTGACCGTAATGCATTGGAAATCTTTTGAGTGTTCCTGTAGCAAAACTCTAAATGATACTTTTTTTGGTGGAGAAATTCCCTTTGTAACCTTTAACAGCATATATCACTTCTGAGTCGTTTGAAATAGCCTGATACCTCTAAAGTACGCTTGAATGAATTTCTGCCCATACAGCGTAATATATTTAAAATCTTTTGGGTGCCCCTGTAGATAAACTATCCAGTAGAGTGGAATCGAAAGGGGTGGTGCACAACTAGATGTTACAACAATCCTAAATATAAAGTTTCAATGTTCTACGACTAATAGTTTTTGAGATGTAGTTGGTCAAAATGGGTTGCAGACGCATTTATATGATCGATCGTGCATGCTATCGAGATGCATCGAAAAAATTCTTAAAATTAAATTTGGAGGTAGACAAAATCGGTTTTTTCATTGAAATTTGGCCCTCGAAAGTTTTTGGGATCACATTACTTACTTATACTCCGTACAAGGAAGTAAAAAAGGTTAATTTTTTAGAGATCTTTCGAACTGTATAAAAAGTTTTGCTTTTAGTTTAGATATAAAAATGTCGTTCTTATCAAAATTTCAATGTCATTACTTACTTATATTCCGTACAAGGAAGTAAAAAAGGTTAATTTTTTAGAGATCTTTCGAACTGTATAAAAAGTTTTGCTTTTAGTCAAGATATAAAAATGTCGTTTTTATCGGTGGTGGCAGATGCACCGGGCGCGATGAGTCGATCCCGGAATTGTTGCGAACAGGACTTCTATTATTTTGATGATGTAGTATACTGCCATGTATTATACTTCATTTTAAAAAAGTAAAAAATAGTATATGTATGTGTAACTTAACTAGCTAACCCTGATCATTCCTTTTTAAGCTCCCTCCCCCCAAAAACGGGGGGGAGCAGTGGCATCACGTGAGGAGGGGTGCGGACCGCACTGGGTGACACCAGCAGAGGGGGTGACACAAAAAAAACATGCTGGTTTTACATTTTTCAATTAATTTGGAAAAATATATCTGATTCGGGGAAGGAAAAGACTTCCGAGATTAGATATAATGAAAGCACCTGCAGAAATAAAATGTGTTATTTCATCTCACATTTTTTTCAGTTAAAAAATTTCAACATTTTCCTCGTGAATTCAAGAATCTAGCGGTTTGTTCTCAACTTACGTGTTGTCATTTCATCAGTCTTTTGTTCCACTTTTAACTAGGGTTAACTATGAACACTTTCGCTTGCTGAGGGAAGGGAGCAGTGGATCTTGGGCAAGGGGTGCGAATGAGATGCTTGGCAAAAAGGGGGTGCGCAGTAAAGATTACATACGGCCTTGCTGAAGTAAGGGTAGTAATGTACAGCAACGCAGTCGTTGTACATTTAGTACACCGTGTACACTATATAACATTTTGTTATCTTTATACATCCGTAGTTATTATTTGTGCGAGGGTTCCGAAGTGAAAGAAAGTATTGCTGGCGCTTCCATTCGAACCTCTTTAGGCAACAAGCTCCAGAAGAGAAGCTTGATAAAACTGGGCTGCAGTAAAAATTACGCTACGCTATAAACACCTTGGTAGATATCATTATTTGAGTAAAGGGGTGCGAAGTGGAAGAAGGGGGTATTAACGCACCCTCTCTCAAACCTCGCTGGTCAGTTGGAGTCGTAGAATTATCTACTCATTTCTTGCTTAGAACTATAATCACTGTAAACTGAAACAACTTTTCATCAAATAAAACATCAATAAATTATTAAACCGCACTTGATTAAATATATCAGTCAACTAGCTTCATTACTCACTGGAAATGAAAAAAAAAAACAATGTAACGGAATAACGGATTTATTGGACCCGTATACCGCATGTACACAGTGGTTTTCTGGGATTGGTCGGGAATCGAACTCGCAATCTTCCGGTTACATCCGACATCTTAACCAATAGGCTACATAGAACCCTGATCAGACGATGTTAGCACTTAGAGTATTTTTACAGACAGATTTTTTTTTCTAACAGACAATTCTGCTCCCAAGTGATATAACTGACAGGTAGGCCCTGGCTCTATTTAAGAGCAAGGCAGCAGGGACTTTGACCAACGCCCCCTAGAGAGCCGAAACCCAATGGAAACGCTTTGCTTTACCTACTCGGTGTGACGTTACAAGTAAGCGCAGCGGCTTTCCTCTCTAGGGGGTGTTGCTCTGACCCCGATCCAAGAAATTAAGAGAGGTCCAGAGTGCCCTTACAACCTTTATTACGGTTTTTACTGTTTAATTTTGAAAATACTAATTCGTCGTATAAAATAGCTTAACCTGAGTGTTTTTTGTATTGTCATCCACAGTGGGGGTGTGTATAGTAATTTTTGCGTTTGAAAGAACTTTCTTGGTATTACCAGAATATTTTTGCAGAAATGAAATATTATTTGTGTAGTGTACAAAGAAAATATTATACCCCAATAAATATTACCTCGATGCTGTTAACGATTTTGCTTATGCAGAACTAACTTCGACTGGACTGTGTATGTGGAGGAGGGAGGGGGGTGACTTCGGATGCGTCCGCGCCAGGTGACACCATGCTTAACCCTTTAACGCGCAGTGTTCCCGCTCTGGGAACACCAAACTCTGACGTTTTGACTGTTGCCAGTCACGAAGAATAGATTTGATTTCTATAAAACTAATTGCGGGTGACATAGCTCCACGAGAATCCTTTACTTTTTAGCACGCCATTTCCCGTAAAAAAAACTGTCACGATTATTTTTAACAGCACTGACATCTACTGAAAAATGGAAGAATGCTAGAATAGTTGGAGAGATTGCCCAATGCTGAAAAAAGGGCAGCCCCTTTTCAGCATTGGGAAAGGGTTGCGCCTCCAAGGGTTAAAGGACGCCACCAGTAGCGGATTCAGAGGAGGGGCTAGGGGGCTTCAGCCCCCCCCAAAAGAGATTGCTCAAGGGTAACATTCTGCTTTATTATACACTTTAAATAGCTAAAATGATCATATTTTATTACTTAGCCCCTCCCCAAAGCCTAATACGTTGGTTTAGACCAAAATTTTGATTTATTGTGCATTTTATTTGGGTGAAATAAGCTTTTTAAAAAATTTAGCCCCTCCCAAAAAAAATTTCTGGATCCGCCACTGCACGCCACTATAGGGAGTGGGTAAAATATACAGTATCGTACTTGTTTAAGCCCTGCCAAAAGCATTATATTTCACCTAATCTATATATAGCGGGCCGTCGTCGCCAGGTACGTATATCCTGGCGACGACGGCCCAGGATAGACCCCTGGAAGACATTTCCAGGGGTCTATCCTGGAAGACATGTTACCCCTGGAAGACATTTCCAGGGGTAACTTGTTACACAAAATAGGTCTGAGCGTTTTTGCCGTATATATTAAGTATTCCGCTAGTCAGTTTGGGAGCCGCTGCGTTACTATTTAGCATTTCAAAGTGTGTAGCAATTCTATAGCAGTTGAAATTCATTTTTATGAAATCATATTTACTGACTATAGCCCATTTTTTTTTTTTTTTTTTTTTTTTAATTACAGCGACCGTAGATTCTATTTCAACGACTACTTCAGGAGAGATCATCATTGAGCAAGTGAAATATGTACGAGAATTTGAGTACGTCGCTACCATCCTGTTCTTGAGCATGGTGCCTTGTTTGTCCATTGTTTTAACGTTTGCACCAAGCAATGACTGTTGCCGATGGTTTACTACGATGTTTCTTTTCGTGATGATTCTCCTTTTCTTAAGAATAGTATTTTCAGCAGTTTGTGATGGAACTGGAAAATGCTTTTTTTAAACCATTCCTTTATTGACTGTTAGATGTATTTTTAGTTCTGTTGATGTTTGACCACATTAGACTTTGTTAAAGTTATTGATTTTTTTTTTTTTTTTTTTCCGTGACGATTCAAGTAAATACTTGTGAGTATTATTTGAGGATGCACACGTTTGTTATGCATAATATTCTATGAGCTTTTAACACGAGGAAGGAAAGCTTTGTTTTGTATTTCATTTTATCTGTATAATAAATAACTTTTACCTTACGTAAATGGTCTATTTGATTCAGACAATGGTGATTAATTGCACTTGCTTAATACGAACATAGCTAAACCATGAAATAATTAAAAACTTTGCAAAATAACATCATAAAAGTAACTTGAAACGCCATACAGCTGTTTCGACCGAAAAAAAAAAACCTATCTACTTCAGTGGCGATATAAGTCGATCATAGACTGCAAGAGGTTCCCTGCTCTAATCATCCAATTTGTGAATGACGTATATCTCCACTGAAGGAGGTCGAAATGATCGAAACAGCCGCATCTCCTGTCAAGTAACTTTTATGGTGTTATTTTGCAAAGTTTTCAATTGTTTTATGTTTTAGACACCAGTTATTTTGAGTGTTTTTTGTTACGGCTAAACCATGGCTCATGCTGTGTTTAGTTCACTATTTAATCACCTAGAATACTCCAGTTTTACGCCCGATCAGTGGCCGAGTGCGTTTGCACTCTCAATTGGGAGACAGAAGGTGCCTGGTTCAAAATAAGGTCGCATTCGTCGACTGAACCGGAGTTTTCCGCGGTTTTCTCCGAAACTTCGCGTAAATACAGTTTAGGATCCCTTAGGAAATCCCCCACGGAGGGCCAATTCCCTCCCTCGGCCTAGATCACTCGCGCAGATAATTGGCTATAAGACCACACATTTTCATTTACTCTACTTTTACGAAGGATGAAAAAATTGGGATAACAAGTGTAATGATACAGAATTCCGTACAGTAGGATCTGAAATACTAAAAAAGAAAGTCTAATTGTCTGGTTACTTTGTAGCGTGTGTGACTTAGAACATGAAAATAATCAATTATTTCTCATTTTAAAAATATATATTTCAGTTTAAAAAACCAATGATACGCAAATGCATAAGCAAGGGTAAAAGTGTGGAGAGCGGGATTTAGGATTCAATTTTTTCAGAACTTTTTGTACACACAAAATAAAATTTGAGTATCATTTTAATTCACATCTCGTCTAACCAAACTCGTCCAACAAATGAAAATTTAAAAAAAAAAAAAAAAAAAAAAAAAAAAAACAGTACTTTATTTGTTAGTTTAGTCATGTATACTTAAATTTAAGTTAAATAGAACCAAACTATTTTCAAGACTGAACGTGAACATTACTTTTTATCCAAGACACATATGCTTTAATATATCTTGGATAACACTGAGATTACAAAAATTTAAAATCTGGAGTGATTCCACTCGACTTTCCGAACACTTGATATTTACGAAGCGTTTAAATAAATTTCATTCAACTCAATCGGATGTAGTGTTCAGTGCACTAGTGCACTTAAAATGATTTCAGTATATTAGGCCGCAATATATAAGAATACTTTTTTGTAGCCCTGTAAAAAACTGTAAATTGTACACTCGCTAAAATTTATGCAGTATGTAAGACAGTGACCTATAATAGGCTAACCTAATTTGATGTCAATCGAATGCACCATTTAAACACTAGCTCACATTAAATGATTCGCATCCTTAGGCCGTAATACATAAGGATTGCTTTTTGCAAGCCTGTCAATAAACAATCAGTTCTACACACACCAAAACATATGCTGGGCATGAGACCGTGACCTAGAACACAAACATAATTTGAGCTCAATCGAATGTACCCTACAGACACAAGCTAACTTAGAAGAATTTCCGTCCATATTCGTTAATGTAAAAGAGCATTCATTTATTGCCTTGTCAAAAAACTATAAGTCCTATGCACAGCAAAATCTATACATATTGTGTGACGGTGACCTACAATATACATACCCAATTGAACTTTTTCGAATGCTCCATTTAGACACTATAGCTCGTTTCAAATGATTTGCATCCATAGGCCGTAATGTATAAGAATTATTTTTTGCAATCCCCTGAACAAATTATCAACTCTACACACACCAAAAATCTATGCAGATAATGTGACCGTGACCTTTATATACATGCCTAATTTGTGCTCAATCGAATGCACCGTTTAGACACAAGCGTATCTTTCAAGAATTTCCGTCCATTGGCCATAATGTAAAAGAAACATTTTTCGTAACCCTGTAAAAAAAAAAAAAAACTATAAATCCCATACATACCAAAATCAATACCGGTCTTGCGACGGTGGTCTATAACACATGACATATGCCAAATTTAAGCTCAATCGAATGCACCGTTTAGGAGCTATCGTGTTCACTCATATACACACAAACATTTCGTAAAAATACCATAAATGAATTCAGAAGACCTCAAACCATGTAAATACACCAAAATCTCAAATTTGAATTGTTTCGTGATTACAATACTTTCCTTACATGGTACATATTCGGAGAGTAATAAATATTAGCACCAAAAACATTTACTACTTTATTTTCCTAACTTGTCCGATTCATTTGTAGCATATAAATATTTGTGGAAAAAACAGCTTTAAAAAGGAGCGGGAGGCGAATCCCACTAACTGAAAACTTGCCATTTTGGTAATACTACTTTGGATAGGATCACCTTGAATTCAGTATTTTTAACATTCTAATCAGTTTTCAGTTTTTCCCGTTAGTAGATACATATTTTACCGATTTCTTTCAAACCAATAAACCCCTGTGTCCAGTTTTTTATTCTTTAAAGTACTTGGCAACTAACTTTTATGTCTTTTAATCTTAGCGTTTTTGATATTTTCAACTATTATTGAAAAGGGGCCCGAACACTAGCAAAGAGTGGCTTTGTAGGATGATTCTATTAGGGATGGACGCGCGACTAAAAATAGGCCCATCTCGCAAAATCTCTAACTTTAAAAACAAGATATTCAAAGATAAGCGGAATAAACTCATTTTTGAGTACATTCTGGTCCCATAATTGCACCGAATAATTTGTTCTCAAATTTAAGAATCTCGTGTACTCATTTTTTTTTTTTTTTTTTTTTGAGTTCATTTGATTCATTTTGAGTTCTCATTTTTTGAGGTTGCCTCGCCTCGGGAAAAAAAAAAAAAAAAAAAAAAAAATGTGAATCTGTCTAGCCTTGCATCCATCCCTAGATCTTGTACAAAAATTTCCAAAAATTAAAAACCGACCTTTAAGAAGTATTTCACAATATAAGTGTCAATGCAGTATTAGGTTTGCCGGAAAGTAATGTCGTTTTCTACTTGAAATTCAAACAAATTTTTAGTTACAGACAAGTTGTACCTAAATATAAGATTTATATTTTAAAGATTTTTTCTTCATTCTTTAAAGAAAAGTATGTGAAAAAAAAGAGGAGGAGGACCGTCTACCCTCCTTGGAAAACGAATTTCATCTTATGAAATTGATTTTTAGGTATTCGTGTTGCATTTTCAGAAAAAAGTTTTATGAATCTCTCTTCCTCTTTCTCAGTCGCTTTTTTCTTTTTCATAAAGATATAATGGGGGAAAAAAGTTTTAGCCCCCTACACCTATAGGCTGCAAATTTTCCGATATGCTGTCCAATCTAGCACCTACGTTAAAAACCTCGCATATATGCCAAATTTCATATCATTAGCTTCAGTAGTTTTTGTTAGGTGAAATACTGACATTCGAATTATAGGGTCGGTGTACCAGCAATTTAAACTTTAAGAGCAAACTGGTAATTGCTATTACTAAAACTATCCTGAAACAAACTGTTTACTTTCAAAGCTTGAAGTGCACTTTGAAAATTCCTATAAGGTATATATTTCACTACAGAATACTGGAAGTTTCTATTTTCTTTCAATATTTTATATGTTGTCATGGTGGCGACACCAAGAAAAAATCTTGGCTCGAGTGATGGACACTTCATGCCCCAGTATTTGACACCTAAGAAATGAGTAGAGAAACATGCTCATTTATTTTTTAATGCAGTGACGTAGAAATGACTGAAGCAAATGAAATGAAATGTGGTGATATGATAGGTGGTCACTCAACTTAACCCTTTATAAGGCAGTGGTAAGAATATTTACGACCTACGGTTTATTAAATGCAGAAATCAATTATCATTCGTGAATTTTCTGACTTTTGTTCAGATATATTTGATGTATATTTTTTTCCTGAATCTAGATTCTAAATTATATTTGGCTTATGAACTTTTCTTTCATTCGTAATTTTAAAGAAAGCTCGAATAATTACTCGACAATTGAGCATAAGAATCATCGCTTTTAATTATATATTTTTGCGTTTAATTCCGTGTACGAGCAACAGGTAGTTTCGCGACTTTTAATTTGTGAATAATTAATGTATTTTCCTGCAAAATTTCTATGTTTATTTAATATTTGTTTCTCCAATTTTCACGTGGGATATTACAGTAGAGGGAAAATAGATGAATTAATTCTAAAAAATGGGCCAGAAAAATCTCAAGTACTTTCGACTTCACATAAATTCGCCTTATAAAGGTTAAACTACAGGCTTTGAACTTCTTGAAAACTTCGATTAGATTTTTGAGGTCTGGCAACAATTTTTTCAAATACGTAAATATTTGTTCGCGCATCACGTAATAACCACTAAAGAGAATGAAATGAAATTTTGTTACATTAAAGGTGGTCACTCAATTTAAACTATAGACAACGAATTTTCTAAAAAGTTTAATTAAATTTTAAGATTTTTCTAAAATATTTTTTAAATGCGTAAATTTTTGTCCACACATCACGTAAGAACGACAGAAATTAAATTTGGTGACATAAGTGAGTAGTATTTAAATATGCAGTTAAACATTCGGAGGTATTTAATTTTAAATTATTTCGTACATTTTTTAAATATTTATTTGATTTTTAGATTTTTTGAAATTTGTGAAGTTTTCTGTAGGCTAGTATTAAAATATCTGTAGTGAATCAAAAAAATTTAGCTGCAGGCTAGGGAAGACCTCTAGGCATTAACTGGCAAGGCTGGAGTCAAAGAGGGTTTTTGTGGGTCCCCCCCCCCCCCCCAAAAAAAAAAAAAAAAAAACTTTCACAAGCATGTATTACTATTTGTAGAAGGGCATCAAAAGGCTGCCACATTAAGAAATATAAAAGTACCCCCCCCCCCCCCGAAATTTTTTTCTGGCTACAATTTTGTTGAGAGGCAAAAGCTTTTTCCACTAAAAAACGTTAATTTTTGAAAATAAAATATTTTTTTTAATTGACAATTTCACTCAGCAATTGCTCTCTATCTTTTAACAATACACAGAAGTTTAACAGAATAATCAGTAGTTCTATTCTTCGTACTCCTACAATACTGACGAAAATTCAGGCTTTTTGGAAATCTGCATTACATACTAACCTGTCAATGACGGGTACTTCAGCTAATTGACCTGACATAATTCTGTCATAATTTAATTTAATTTCTAAAAAGAAATATACGCTGCCCTCCAAAAGTTAAGGAACAACCAGTTTTTTGCACCTAATTTACAAATGAATGAATGTAGAAATGCCAGATTTGGATGGCATGTGTGCCCAAAACAATTGCATTGACTGCCCCATAGAAGTTTGCATAAGAAAAACGCAAAAATGATCCCCCCCCCCCCCCCGCCCAAAAAAAGCAACCTCGTTGGAAAAGTCCATTCTTGGAAAAAATAATATCACTATTTTATGTGGCAAAATGTCGTAGAAACTAACAAAAATGATTTCTAATAGGGTATATGCTCACCCCTAGCTTGAATGCATTGCCGGCATTGATTTTCAATGCTATCATTTAAGTTGTCGACTACCGAAATGGGAAGCGAAGAGCACAGAGTAAGCTTTCTTCCAGCTCTCCTAAAGACCTTGGAAATGGACTTAAAGCAGCAACCTGTCTACCAAGACAGGCCGAAAGATGTTCTGTCGGATTCAGGTCTGGCGATTGAGCTGGCCATTCCATTCGCTGTAAACCAAGAAACTCAAGATATTCCTCTACAACTACAACTTGATGTGGTCATGCATTATTATTCATCAGAATGAAATTATTGCCATTTGCATCGGCATATGGATCAAGGATCTCATCCCGATATCTCAGACCAGTCAAAGTTAATCCCTACAAAACATGCAGGTCAGTGTGACCACCGAGTGAGATCCCTGCCCGAACCATTATTCCACCACCTCGTTAACTGTGTCTTTCAACAGTGTTGGATTGAAGGTATCTGGTGCTTTGTTCCCTCCAGATCAGCAGACGTCCTGAATCGCTCACTGTGAATCTGACTCGTCTGTAGAGTACAGAAGCCCACCGACGTTAGGTCCAGGAAACGTGTTCTCTTGCCCAAGATAAGCGGGTCCTTCTATGTCGTCCATTGAGGGGGACGCACACAACTGGTTGTCTTGCATTGTGAAGATGCCTTCCAACCGTACTAGTGGTTATTCTCCCTGATGCTACAGAGTGGTCTGCAACCCGTTGCAGCACAGAAATGCTACTCCTTCGGGGCATTTCAGCACACCTGCAGAAGAGCTATGAAAGGGTCTTCTGCAGGTATTGTAGCTCGTGGTCGGCCTGGAACATGATTCTGGACACAGAACCTTCGGTTTGATACTGATTCCAGAGACGGTGGACCACACTGCAAAACACATTAAGTCGCCTAGCAGCATCAGTCTGTGATAACCCCATTTCCACCCCGCCACCTTAGTGAATCAAGCAAACGGCTTCTCTCAGGCATATTGCGGGACCCTACTGCCTATTGTTACGAATGTTCGGTCTGTTCTGCTTCCTGGCTGTTAAAAAATAGTTCAAAATTCGTATTCTATGCATCAAATAATTTAATTTTGCTTTCTGTTGCATCAAAATCGGTCAACAAGTATGGGAATTACGGAATTTTGGGTTTCCGTATTGATGTCTATAGCAATTTCTAGAAATCTCGAGAAACATTGGTCCTAGGCCCTTGGTAACTTCAATTTTGGGGAACTTATTTTTGGCACCAAATTTGGCGATATTTCTCCAAAAGTCGCCAAACTTACAGACACTTTGGTCATTTGGCATGATTTTCCCAATGGGGCTTGTAAAGTTAGTTTTTCTGCATTAACATGCATAACAGTCTAATATATCTGTTCTATGAAGTAATCAAAAGTCCCGCTTTGAATCTTCGTGGAAACCGTGGAATCTTCGAGAGATGCATTCTTCTAGAAGCTCCTTGCAGCTTCTGCATCACCTATAAATAGGAGGAAGACAGGCCGAAGAGTCGGTGTGTTATCGATCTACCGATGAGTACGCTGCTTTGCTCTGTGAACAGTGTTATAGTTTGCTTGCTTTTTGAAGCCTTGTTTTAAAAGTGCTGTGTGTAAATTCTTTATTACTGAGTCTTGAGGGACTGCTTGCTATATCCCTCGTATATTTCAACTGAATTATTACCTGTGGAAGTGTTTTATTTTGTGTGAAAAATTCAGCACTTGTGAGAGCTTCTGATCTAAGTGGACTGTTAAAAGCACATTACTGTCCGATTGTGCTTGTGAATTTTGTACAGCTGATTTTTCGACGAATAAAGTTCGCTTTCCATTCAGACAAGTGGACTCTTTACCAGAACTTTCTACACCAACTGGACTTTGGAACGACAAACCCAGGAGTATTCTGCAACACTATTGTCAACGAATCAGCTAACAGGTTACACACGCAATTACGAAAGCCTGATATTTGCATATTTTTCTCTCACTCATATATGGGTGATTTTCAAAATTGGGTGCTGTTTGGAAATTAAGAAGCAAAAATATAATTAAAAAAATAAGTAGTTTTTTTCATAACATAAAACATATCTTGTTTCTGAACTTTCAGTATTATTCATGCATTTTTCCTTTTATTTAATTTTTTTACATTTTTTCATTATATATCAGACTTGATGAAATGTGATGTCTGTTACCGGACATTTCTTTCAAATTTGTGCACTAAGTTTAGCACAAAATAATTCAAAAGTGATATATTACATATGTATAGAGTCCTTTTGTCCATGTGATAGTCTTTTCCCATTTTAAAAATATTTTTCATTTTTTTTAATAAGTTTTTGTTTGTCATGTCTGTTACTTGTTATAGTAACATACATAACATTTGAAAGAACAAAAACTCATGAGTCTAAATAATTCCGCAAGTACATGAAAAGATACATTAATTTAGACTAAAAAACTAATGATCTAAATTAATAAATTGAATTAGCAAATATATAAATATATTTTATACAACAATTAGGGTAACAGACATGACATGCAATAAATATACTTATCACAAATAGGCTTTTGCTTTTTCAGTCAAATGTCAAAAACTGAAGATGTCTGCTTATATTTCTTCCATGACCACATTCTAATGGTGTCCTGTTGCTCTTTTTATTGCATCGGACATATTTTTTTTATGTTCGAAATATCCTAATTACTGTAATAATTGTAATCTCTAATTGTCAGAATTTAATTTGCTTCCTTTCTTAAGTCTCTTTGCAAAAGAACACATGTCAATTTATTTTCTCAAGACTCTTCTGCTCTGCAGTAAAGAAAAAATAATAAATGGTGCCTCTACAATGCACATGCAATCGTTTCCTGACCATCTGCTAATTCCTGCGGTTTTTCTCTTCTGCTGCGAGAGGTGTTTGTTGGAATTGTCGAGTACCTTTTATTGAATTGCTTAAATGGCTTGTTTGAAACTAAGCTTGCAAACTTTTATACATGAATTTATGGGACATTTGCAATTAAAATGCAGGACATGGCTAAAAAAAGCGGGACCCAACTTACTTATTACTACAGGAAAGCAGTGGCATAGTGAGAAATTTTTCATTGGGGGAGCTTACGACTACTGCAACTCTCATATATATATGCACAGGGATGTGCCGGCTGAAATTAAATTTTGGAGCAATTATTGGAGCAAGAAAAAAGACATTTCTGGGGCAATTTGGAGCAAGAAAAAAAAGATTTCTGGAACAATAACAATTTGGAGCACAAGAATGTCAATTTTGAAATACAAAATTTATTTTTGGAGGGAAAGGAAAAAGTCTTTAAAGAATGCCAATCTAAAAAATGAAAATTAAGGGGGTTCTTAAAAAAAAATCTTAGCTAACAAAAAAAACCAGTTTTTTGCGGGGGGGGGGAAGAGGAAGGAGAGTCAGAACTTTATGAAATAAATAAAAATTCAGGTATTTTATACATTCCTATACAAAATATCTATTTTAAATCAAAAATACAATATTTACTAAACTATATTAATCCATTAATGCCTAGCGTCCCTTTTTTTGGGAGAGCATTTTCGCTATCATTCGAAAACATTATTTATATTTCCTAGCCTTTATTCACAAGTCTTGAACCTCAACTCACAAAATATTTTAACATGACCCAGTAGGATGTTAACCTTTCAATTTTTATACATAGGTGATGATAGCTAATGATTTTAAAAGAAATCATCCCTTGTACATGAAGTTGACATCAGAAATTTATCTATTATTGCTGGTATTAGCAAAAATCGAAGAAAGTCGCAAAAATATCTGGGCACAAATGGGTTAACTATGATCAGCGACTTATAAAAAAATTTGGTAACAAAAAATTACCAATTTATATAAAATTAAATTTAAAACAGGGGTCAATTTTTATTCTTAAGGCATAGGAGTTAAACAAAGGGATGCCAAAGAAAAAATATTCATTTTTAAGATTGATAGAGTAAGATTGAAATTAGAATGCTTAGATTGCGTGATGATTTTTGTAAAAATTCGGGAGATTTACAAATGTTTTCAACACATGTGGAAAAATTAAAAATGTAGCAGTTTTGCTGAATTTGGAGCAAAAATGTCCAAAAACTATCTTTTTGTAGCAGATTGGCACAATTTGGAGCAGCTGGCACATCCCTGTATGCATAGGTGTGTGTGATTAGAGTGAAGAAAATACATTTTGTATTACAAAAAAATTCCTCATGGGGGGGGGTGTCTAACCCCCCCCCCCCTTTACGGCTATGCCTCTTCTGGAAAGTGAGGAACACAATTAAAATCAGCTTTCATTTTTATACTTTAAATACAGTAGAAGACCCAAAATCCGCACTGTCAATTCCATGTAAACAATGAAATCAATCTGCCCTGCCAGCTGCAAGTTCAGAAAACTACACTATAACCACAAAGTAAAACTATATAAGCTATTCACACTTGAAAAAAATGTTTTAAGAGTTTGTGAGCTCTGATGGTAACATTGATATCCTTGAAATGACTGACAGTGACATAATTAACACTCAATTATGGTCACATGACACAGACTCTGACACAGTAACAAGTGAGGATGATCAAAAAGTTGATAAAATAGCATTTAATCAAGGTGAGGCTCTGAGAAAGAAATATCTCAGATTTGTAGAGCAGCAAAGCTGTGTTACAGAACAGGAAATAATGGAAAAAAAAAAAAACTATAATTAGAACATCCCAAAGTCCTAAACTACTATTGAATATACATGTTTAAATAAGTTGTACTATAATCTCATAATTTTGTATACTGTATTATCCCTCTGTATTTTCATATCATGATTCTGATAATAAGTAAGATGATTTGTTTCTCTTTATTGTTTTTTTTTTTTTTTTAGAGTGGGGTGGAGGGAAATAAAATTAATTTCCTATTATGACCCAAAACCTGCAAAATTCTAAAATCTGCACAAGGCCTGGAACCAAGCTGTGCGGATTCTGGGTCTTCTACTGTAGTTTTATTAAATAGTATACATACTACTAATTCGGCATAATCCTAACTAATATCATAAATGCGAAAGTGAGTTTGTTTGTTTATGACGCTTTCACGCCTAAACCGCTAAATCGATTAGGATGCATTTCGGTTTAGATATAGATGGGACCCTGGAGTTGGTTATAGGCTACTTAGAATTTTAGATTTTTAATTACTTTTTTAATTATTAATTAAAAACCATTTTTACGTTGCCATGCTTGGCGAGTTTCGCCCGTATCATATGACTCATGTTTTGAGCTAACAAGAATGCTATTACTTCAATAAAGAAGCACGTGCATCTGAAAAACATTAAATAATACAGAAATGATGCCAGTTTTATGCCAAATATATCTATCTCTAATGATAAAAATGAATGTTCTCCAGACAAATCTACAGAAAGCAGAGCTTTGAAAATTTGATCATGCCTGGACCCATGACTTCGGTAAAGTGTACCTGAGGCTCGGAAATTTTAATTACTTTTCTAACTATTAATTAAAAACCATTTTATCGCCCGCACAAAGTGATTTATGCTTTTGAAATAAAGCAGAAATTCTATTTGCAAAATCATATGCATTTGAAAAACATAAATAAGTATGGAAATTATGTTGATTTTACGCCAAATTAAAAAGCATAAATAAAGAAAAGTGTACTTACGTATTATCCCGGCGGTCCGCCAAGACGAGCGATTTTTTGCCGAGATAAATGCCGGGCACATGAAATTATTAATGGTCTTGAATACGTTTGGCAACTCATTTGACGAAAAAACAGTTTGGCGGGAATGACTGCCGGGATAATAGGTAAGTACCAAGAAAAGTCCAGATGTGTTTCTTAAAGTTCGTAAATTTCCAAATACTACAAATAATATAAATGTGTACGTTTATGTGTTTGGATGTTTTTGACTGAATCACACAAAAATGGTTGAAAAATTTGTAATGAAGATAGCTTATGCCCTGGATTAACACACAGGCAACCTTTCAAGCATATAGTATAAATAATTCTTTTACAAAGACACTCAAAATAATGCTAATGCATTGCGCTCTATGGAAATTTTGTAACAACTAAACCGATTTTAAAACTTTCTTCACTGATTGAAAGTCCTAGGCCTATGGGGTCGTAGGCGTATATGGAGAATTCCTCTGTGTGGAATTTTCTAAGGGATCCTAGCCCGTATTTTCGCGAGGTTTTTGAAAAAAACACGGAAAACTGCGAGCGGCTAGGTCGACAGGCGTGACTGGTGTTTGAACCTGGCACCTCCCGCCTTCCAGGTTTGAGAGCAGACCCTCTTAGACACTGGGGGGACCCTGAGTGTTATAGGCTGCCTTTTATGCATATATCACAAATAGTTCTTTTACAGGGATACTCATAAGAATTACATTATGTTCTATGTGTATCTCTGTAAGTACTGAACCGATTCCAAAACTTTTTTCACTGATAGTAAGCTACACTATTCTTGAGTATTATAGGCTAAAATTAATGCATGTAGCGCAAATAGTTCCTTTACAGGAACACTCAAAATAATTCTAATACATTACGCTCTATGGGTATCTCTGTAACTACAGAACTGATTCTAAAACTTTTTTGCTAATAGAAAGCTGCACTATTCCTGATTAACATAGGCTAAAATTCATGCATATAGCATAAATATTTCTTTTACAAGAACACTCAAAACAGTTCGCAAATACTGTTGTAACTGTCTTTATTCGCCAAATGCCTGAAAAAAATCTAAATTTAGTAATTTTACATACTCTGTTATTTTAAATGAAGTAATGATCTTTTTCTAAACTAGCATGCATTATACTTCATTTAAAATAAGTAAAAAGCAAATAATATTTAAATGCAGTTTCTTTAGTCGCAAACATATTTGTTATTCACACATGCTTCGTTTCTCTCGGGACCTAATTCTAAAGCCGATGCGGACGAAGTCGCGGGTAGCCGCTAGTTATATATATAGTTGATAGCTAGAACCAGGAAAACTAATGAAAAATTAACATTTGTTATTACAGTCTTACAATTCATTTCTTTGTAATCATATCTCAATCTTTCTTTGCAATAATATTCTCAATAGTACTATCATTTACAATTAAATAAACGTTTCATTTTCTTTCACAAGCAAAAACTTACTTTGGGAATTAAAAAATAATTAAAGCAACCCATAAGTAGGAATCAATAACATAACTTTATAAGAGAAACTCAGTCTTAAATCACATCTTCTATTATGATTATGATATTTATTTATTTGGAAAAAAGAGATATTAAGCTACTTTTACTGAAATCATATTATTACTTGCTTAGAAAAGAAACTATATAATCACTTCTGCGGGAACCTATTTTTTAGGAAAGAAACTAAATGTTTAAAATCTCTCCTGAGATCATTAAAATTTATAAAGTTATTAAATTACTTATTCTATTCAAAAGTGGAAGATTTGGCATCCCACGCACACCTTTCATGGGAGGTGTCCTCTAAAACCCCAGAAACAGTACGTTGTGGCTCTCGCAGGACAGTTGGTAAATATATTTGTAAGTTGGGGAGTTGGAACTCAGTGTGGCAGGATCCCCTACTTTTAAATGGGACGGCCTTTGCCACAGACACATAATGAACATCATGGAGATTGCTTCCCCAAGTTTTCCTTTCTTAAATTTGTATTGTAATTTTTTTAATCAAGTCCTGAATTTTGAAGCAAGTAAATAAAAAAGTGTGTTTTAAGAGATGTGGATTTCTAATGAATTCTTGTCCGATTTTTTACATCTTTTTAAAAATGTTTGTGTGATCTTATTAACCCATTAGCGCCCAACTTTTTTCAGCATTCTCAAATTTATGTTGATACTAGAAGTGATAAATAAATTTCCGACATTTGTGTGATATGAAGAACGTAAATCTTTTTCTAAAAATGTGAATAAGACACGGAAATATTCTCATTTAAATTTGTTATCGCTGAGTATTTTGTGAAAATCAGATTTTTTATTCAAAGGAACAGTTGGAAAATTTAAACAAAGAAAATAAACTAATGCTTAAATGTTTGTGCGACTTAAAAATTTCGCGTCTGTCGAAAAATAGATCACTGGAAGTTAATGGGTTAAAGAAGAAATGAAACGACATGAGCCATGAAAAGGGGATTTTTTTAAACTACATTATTATGTGCAATGTGAAGAGTGGTGAATCATCTCCATTGGTTTTTTAAAGTGAATCTTCAAATTTAATTCTCCTGGATGCATAATAAAAAAGGAAAATGAAGTGACGAAGTAGTCGAAAATGGAATACTGCAAAGTTTTTTTTATCCGTCCTTGTCCAAGGAAGTGTCCGGTATCCAGTGAATACGCTCCACCAGAAATGACAAAATTTTCTAGATCCATATCACTTGGGAAAATGTAGAGGTATCCACTTAATATTTACCATGGATGAGAGTGAATATTTGTAGTTTGCAGTGAATCAAGTTTTTTTCTTTGCATGCAATATGTGATAATAATTTTCAAATAAGTACTTCAATACAACAAACAGTGCAAACAAGTGTTGCTATTCTTAAATTTCAATTTTGCTGTTTAAAAAGTTGAAAATAATGTGTGGTAACAGACATGACATCAATATCCGGACTACTATATTTAATTATCAAGTCTTGTATTTTTCTTTAAACCTTACTCATAATGTAATTTAAATACTATTTCACAATGCTAAAGCATCTTGGGGCAGAAACTTTTGTTTTGGGGCAGTAATTCTGAATAACATGTTTTATGTTTTGGACAGCTATTTTGCAGTAACTTCTCTGCTCATTTCTTAAAAAAAAAAAAAAAAAAAAGAATAGTATGTTTAATCTATTGTTTTGTACTGGAAACTGTCTGATAAAAAGAAAATCATTTACATGTTTTTATAACTTGTACAAAAAATATTTTGCACACTGACAACAAATGACACTGAATTTTGAAAATGACCCATATGCCCGTCTTTTTCATAAAAAAAAAAGTGGTAGCAATCGCTTTTGCCAAAGTTAATTTTCATCATTTATATAAACGATAAATTTTGTTAGTGTCATTTTTTTTAATGGTGAGCTTCTTTGTTAGTGTCATTTTTTTTTTATGGTGAGCTTCGAAAAACATGCTTAACTTTTGGAGGCCAGTGTACTTTAAATAGAAACAGGTTGATAATGAACGTAACTCAATTTCAGCATTAAGCCAGCTACTGAGAATAAGAATATTTTTAGCAGCGTTTCAAATCTATTTTTGATACCTAGAGCCTCTGGAGATATATCTTCGACTTAAAAAAAAAAATGAAAAAATGTGTCTAATTTGGTACTAGCTAGCCCCACTTGATAAAAAGCTTATTTATTATAATAAATTAACTTGTAAAGCACCAGTTACTGGTGCATCTAACCTAGTCTTTTTTTTAACCTTATTACTTCCTTGTACGTAGTATAAGGAAGTAATGTGATCCCGAAAAATTTTGGGGGCCAAATTTCGACAAAAAAACAATTTTGACTAGCTCTAAATTTAATTATAAAATTTTTTTCGATGCATCTTATCGTAGGCTAGCATGCACGATCATATTAACGCGTCTGCAACTCATTTTGACCAGCGGCGAGTCTACTGTGGCCAGTTTTTCCATGCCGTCTGTATGTATGTATGTAACTCGCATATCTAAAAAACTATTGGTCGTAGAATGTTAAGATTTGATATTTAGGATTGTTCTATGATCTAGTTGTGCACCTCCCCTTTAGGTGGCAATCGAATGGATAGTTTATGTACAGGACCGCCCAAAAGATTCGAAATACATTACGCTCTATGGGCCGAAATTCATCAAAGCATTTTTTAGAGGTATTGGGCTATTTCAAATGACTCAGAAGTGATGTTATGCTGTAAAGAGTTAGAAAATGAATTTCTCCATTAAAAAAAGTGTCTTTATAATTTATAGTTCTGCTACAAGAACACTCAAAAGATTTACAATACATTACGGTCAATGGCAATTTTAGGGGCATTCATCCATTTCAAGCACAATACCGTCCTACCACATAAGTAGGTAATGGTCCGACCACGGTCACGTGCCTCCCTTAAGAACTATGCCAAAAGTCGCCAAGCTTGGCGACTTTTGGTGTATGTGTGTGCATATTTAACTCTCAAATCTCAAAAACTATTATGAAATTTCATATATAAGAATGTTGTAGCATCTAGTTGTGCATCTCGATTTTTGGTTCCAATCTACTGGAGAGTTTATTTACAGGACCACCGAAAACAATTTTAGTACTTTAATGTCTATGGACATCTTCAATATAATACAACTGTAGACAGTCATTGTTTGGTACATGCCCAAAATCTCGCCGTCTGTCTTCGACCTTGGCGAGTTTTGGCGATAGTCATTTGGTCCATGCCCAAAGTATCGCCATTTGTCATTGTTCTTGGAGAGTTTTGGTGATAATCTGTCATTGTTTGTCCATGCTTAAAATCTCGCCAAATGTCGTCGACATTGACGAGTTTCGCCAAAAATTATTTCGTATTTTGTGTTTAGAACTATATCAATATCTAACTGTTTTCCATATCTTTTTTGACAGCAATCAACTGAGAATTTATTTACAGGGTGAGCCACATGACTTTAAATACATTGAGGTGTATGGATGCATTCAATTCATTGAAAGTCTGTGGTCAATGACTACTTTGGCTATCCCCAAAATCTCGCAGACTATTTCAAGTTTGTCGGCTTTTGGTGAAATATCGCCAAATAAAGTGTCAGAAGGAAATCTTTCAAATTGAACTCAGCTTGGCGATATCGAAATATTTTGCTAGAAATCGCTAAACCTTACTATTATTGATATTTTATCTCTTTCAAACAAATAAGTTTAGAGGAAGTGCGTCGAAAATATTTTTGATCTAATGGACGTGCAAGGAAGTCATGTGTTGGACACAGATTTTTTTAGGTTATATTGCCCACTTAACTAATACAGAAAGAAATAAAGCCGTTTACCATTTTTGGAACTTCCTGTATATTAAAAAAATTATCTGAAGATAACCTTCCGATTAGCTATTTGCTGATTTTTCTAGGGATTTTCTGCAATTATCATGAACTTGACTGAAACGCCAATAGCTAACTAAAGTGTATATTACTGGTGAAATGTTTAGTGCATCTCCATTTCTGTTTTACTTCACAAATAAAGTTGTCCTGTCTATTGAGACCACTTTTGCTTTTCCCAAAGGTGGTCAAACTAAGTTCCACTACTTTTACATTCTCTAGCTATGTATTGATATTCCCCATGACTATCACTTCATATTTAATCATATTAGTTCTAAATATCATACAACTGAACATGAAGTCACAGTAATTTGTTTAACTTTCCAACACTAACAACTACTTTCAATTTGTAAGAATCTGTTCATTTAATAAAATGTTTTAAATCCTTGAGATAACTATATAATCAAGATATAGTTACCTTGAGATTCTAATAAACAAGTGAATTATGAAAAAGTTTTCACCTTCAAAACATGGTGTTCTAGAAGTATTTCTGTAAAATCTGAACAAAAGGTTTATGAAGTTTAAATTACAGGCACTCCTTACTTTACGAACACTCAAAGACTTGCTCTTTGACAAAATGAAAATTTTGTTTTTATACACTTCTAATTTATTTTTTGGTGGAGGGTGGAATAATAAAATGCACACTCATGCGAGAACAATTTTTTAAAACCCTGTATATAGAAAATTTAAGATGAAACAGATATGAGCTTTTAAGGAAAATCAGATTTTACAAAAATAATTATATTTGGGAAATTCAGAATAATTCATTTAAAATATGAATAACTTTAATGAAACCCTTTTTTCATGAAAAAAGAATAGATACACAAGCATTATGGAAAAAACAACTTTATTCAAAGTCTTTAATAGGACAGATAAAGCAATAAAGAATGTTTAAGGAAAAATCTGTTCTGATTGAGCAAAGTTGTCAACAGCAGAAGAAAATCACCATTGACACATGATAAACGGGAAAAAAAAAGGTGTAGGTTTTTAAAAAGAGGCATAAACATATACATGTACACATATCAAGAAAAAGAGATAATGTAACACTGATTGATTAATAAGATAGAGAAATAAGCTGATTGCTATATGATTATACAGTGAAAATTGATGCAATCAAGATATTTAAAGCCATTCGCTCCCATCTCAGCATTTATTTTTACAATGATGGGAGTGAACAGGTTAAAGTAAGTGAGGTTGCACTGAACTACTCATTTTCCAATTAACTCACATGAATCTGTGACAAGTTCACAAATCAAGTAAACTTTATTGACTAAAAATTGAATATATAAAATTATGCAAGTCCTAAATTGCTGTCTGAAAAGTTCCGAACAGTACAAATAAGATTAATACATAAATATATCTGACTATTCAAGTAATAATTTTGACAGGCTTCTTTTGTTTGTCAGAAACACATCAATTTGTGGACTATTTTTCAAGACAACAGACATTACACACTTCTACAGTAGCTCTCACAAATGTTGACTATTTCTTCTTTTTGTTGCTTTCCTATAAAGAAAAAAGTTAATTAGAAACAAGTTTCAGTTTTCAAAGAAAGCAAATTTTAAATGAGAATATGAGCATACCTTCTTTTCCTAGCATGAAAAGCATTAAGGAAAAGATAAAATAAGTCAATTTCCAAACAAAACTATTTGAAATTTATAAACTTTCCAAGATGCAAGGCAAATTTAAAGTGCAGTACATAATGTTATGTTAGGTAGGAATATTTTAATGTATGAGTGTAAAAGTAACATTTGGAATTATCTACTTAATAATGAAGAACATTAAGTTAAAATTAATTTACTCGTAGTATTCACCTTAAATTAAAATTAAAGAATGGCCCCAGGATTAATTTTCTATTTCATAACCAAACCTATAAAATTACGCAGCCATCAGACTACTAAGCAGAGTTGCTAAACAATGTTAACTTTACATGACTGATAATCCAAACATTATTGCTTCTTTTAATGAAATCTGGTAGCTATGTTTTAAATCATGTATTTCTTAAACCTATAACATTTTCTTGAAATTAAACACGTTTAACCAAACACAATTTTATACATTTTTTGTTGAAGGATTTGTAGTACAGAGTTTTAAATCTGACAGTAATACTCAGCCCACACCAGTTAATATGGATATTTCAGAAAGACACTTGAACACCAGTTAACACAACTTAATATTTTCAAGCACATTTTTTTTCTAAAAATATCAATATTTACTATGGATATACAACTTTGCATTTAAGCAATATTCAAACTAAAAGGTTAATCTAAATGCCAAGTTGGAAGTGCTATGATCTTTATTTTTCCAACACCAGCTCAAATGTGCCTCCATTTGCATTAAGGCATTTTCCAAAATTTGAGTTCTCATACGTTAAAAAAATAAAAAGTGAAATGTCTGTCAAAGAATTTTTGTAACCAATTTTGACTGAGTATGCACATGCTTTTTGTTGTAAGTGAAATAAGAGCGATAAACCTTGTGACCCTTTGAGGGATAATGGTATATGATGTATGCTGAGTCGTCAACCACAGAAATGAATAATTGCAAAGTTTTTAAATTTTTATTCAGTAAGTCAAATTACAAAATGCATAGCTTTTAAATTATATTTGATTTATGAAACTTCTTTGATTTATGCTTTTAAAGAAAGAATTATTTGTAAAATGAGTGCAAGGAACTTTGCTTTTAATTACACATTTCTGCCTTTGATTGAACGTATAAACAGTAATTAGTTTTTCAGTTTTGATTTTGTAAATAAAGTATTTTCCTGCAAAATTAATAAATGTTAACTTAAATTATTTTAATGTTACTGTTTATTGCAACCCATGTTTAAGAAAAATTATTTTTACAAACAAGAATTATTTTGTAATAAAAATGATGTACTTTGTTGTCTTTTACAACAGCAATATGATCCTCCAAGGTTGAAGATGACAAAATATGATAAAACTTCTTCCAATCTGTACACTGATTTTTTGAAATCATTAAGAATTTTAGAGCTAGCAATTACTTAAAAATAAACTTTTAGCCCAAATATAATGCAACACCAAATTTAACATAACCAAAAAATTTGTTCATAGATAATTAGAAAAATCCATTATCTAGATCTCGAATTTAGCATGAATCAGGTTTTTAAATGAAAATAATCAGTCAAAACTATCACATTATATTCGGGCTAATACGGTATATACATATATACATACATACAAACAGTTGTCTTAAATTACAAGTTTTTACACAGATCTATTTAACAAATAAATGTACCTTCTCAGTAAGAATGACCAAAAGGTAACGGAATATTTGAATGAGATCCAGGAATAAACAAACAGAATGCCTGAAATTTAGAGAAACAGATTATGCGATTAGAACAACTTCATAAGAAATACTAGATACTTAAAAAATTAAAGATTAGAATAAAAGAATGCAAGAAAATTAACGTGTTAGTGTTACAAAAGGGAAAACAATTAAAATAGCATACAAGCAAATGAATAAATAAACTCAAAATAAAAAACTACTAAACAAACTAAATACAAAAATTACTAACTTAAAGTACTTTAGTAAGCAATCCATATACAGCACAACAGTTTTCCTAATAACTCCAATTTAGAGCAATCCATAATACAGTGGGATTCGAAATTGATATTACAGGGTGGCTACAGAAATTGAGAAAAAAGTTTCCTGATTCTCTAGCAATTATCTCTTAAAAGAACAGCCCATATATTTGATTTTACCATGCCACCTATTCCATCGACTGTACCTTTCCCAAGGGAAGTGTAAAAAAATTCCACTCCACCAATAACTGAAATCATTTTTAAAATACCGTAAATTGGAAAGAGTCAATTTATTTTTAAACTGAGAGGTGCAGGAAAACTCCACTTTGAGGCTATGGATTATTGCTTTTAAAAAGGTCCATACAACAAATTTATCATAACTGTGGTTCATCAGTCAATGATGAATGGGTGTACAATCTTAACTGCACACAACTTTAAAATTAAAATTACTTAAACTTTCATATGCGGCTTATGTACATAACATAAAACTAAATATCCTCTCAAAATTCAAATTTCCTATAAGCTCCCTTCATAATTCTATAGGGGCTAACTGCTTTCATTTTACAACAAAGGATTTTTCTCAGGATCTAAATAGGCAATTGATATACCTCCCCTTGTTCTCCTGTCTCAGTTTCTACTAGTGTTGACTCTAGATTAATTTGGCAGGGCGCAGAGCCCGGCAGCCTTTTTGTTATCTTCTTAGTGCCCGGCGACCCTTTGGTCGTCTTTTTAGTGCCGGGCGGCCCTATTTCTCTTCTTTCTGTGCCCTCCTGCTTTTACATTTTCATTATTATTAGTCAACAACCAGCACTTTTTATTTCCTACATACCATTTGCGGCCCATCACGAAAATATGTTAATTAAAACGGTTACGATTGAGTACAATAATCCCATCATAAAAATAGGTTTGATTGAAAACGGCCCTTTCCCACAAAAGTAATTTATTAAAATGCTTTTTTCAAATATTCTACTCTTTCAGATCGAAATACTGCTACTGCCTTTTCCTTTGTTTTCATTAGCGCGAGCCAACTGCCGAGTAACCACAAAAGGGCCCCCTCTTGTATGTTTTGTTTTTGCTGACTCAAACGAGATGAAGCCCGATCGGCATTTCACTTAGGAGTTGGGGGAAGAAAATACGGTTGGGAAATTCAAAATTTTCTCAATTTATCTAAAAATTTCTGATTCCATCTGTCAATCCTCAAATATCGGTGGCTATGTTTGATAAATATGTAGTTGGAATTATCAAACAATCATTATACCAGATTTCGTCGCCAGCTGTATATAATTATTGCTCTTCTCGATGTCTTTAATAGTTTTGCACACTAGCAAGTTCCCCCCTAAACAATTTCCTCTTTTTAATCGGCTTTCTCAGTATATATTATTCTTAATGTATAACAGCTATTTACTAACCATCCATATTTAAGGATGATACAGAAAGTATGCCATAGCAAAACAAAGTTTTGCCATTCAAAAATTTTGCGGGATTTGCTTGTTTGTTATGGCAAGCCTAGACAAGGGATATCTCCTAAGGGGTGGGGGTGCCTTGGTTGAGTGACTTTTTAAGGAGTTCTAATGTGTATTGACGCGTACATCTGGATGAAACCGACAGTCGCGCGGGCGGGGCCCGCCGAACGTGGGAACTTCAACACTTCAGCCGTGTACCATGTTCAGTGGCTTTATCCACTAAAATCCATCTGAAAATCGAGCGATTTGCGACGTTTTGCGAATACAGCAATTTAAACACATTATGCTTTTGCCAAAATCATAGCATAATAATGATCTTTTGCTTTAGCAGTGTAGCGCTAGGGTTATTGGCACCCTGTGCAGTCCTTCAGTTTGCCGCCCCATTCTTTCTAAATTTCAGCATTCTGCCCCATTTTGGTTTTTTAGTTTTCCACTTTCTTATTTCTAAGTGTCCTGCCGGCCACCATGTTTGTTTTTTGAGAGGGGAGGTGCCCCCCCCTCTTATTACACCACAGTTTTAATTATATAAAAGTGGAGTAAATGCAGAATTTAGTAAATCAGACTATTGCCAAGATTTGGTATTCTAAATATTCATATTATACACCTTCTGATTTTTAAAAAAATTCTCAACATTTTAATGAATGAAGAAAGGAAAAAAAATAATAAAAGAAAAAGAAAGCTAGTTCTGGGAAAGGATGTCTTCAGAAAACAAATTATGTCATAAGTTAACAGCTAGGTTAGTCATAAAACAAACTGTCATCAATTTAAACTTATTTTCAGTTGGAAAAAAAAAAAAAAAAAAAAGAATTCTGGAAGGTTTATTAATAGATAATTTGTTTAAGTACTTTTGGCAACAGGATATTGATTATTTTAATTATATTAAGCTGATTAAAAACATTTGATAGTTAAAATAAACTATTGATTACTTTTTTATTTAAAAAAGATTAAAGCAGGTTTAAGAAAAAAAAATTTGCTTTTTAAAGAGACCTTTTTAAGTATGTTACAAGAAATTAAAAATAAAGCTTTATGAAAAATAAATTGAAAATATTTTAAACTTTATTTCATACTTTTGGACAATTCTGCGAGTTAAAAAAATATTAATTTTATACCTGCTAAAAAACTTACATGTAGTAATTATTTTTATTTATTTTAAAGAAATAGTACTTTTTTTAAAAACTTATATTCACTTTTCATGAATGAGCAAGCATTAAATTAGAAGTGAAAGAGGAATAACAAATATATTTCAGTAATTTGATTTGATATGGTGTTGTACATTCCAACCATTGGATGTATTACAAAATTTGCATGACTATGTCATTTTTTCCAGCAATCTTGTGTGTTCTGAATTAAATTTCCCCAATTTCTGTAGTTATCAACTGATGTATGAGTTAAATTGTTTGATGCAATTTTAAATAATGTCTAATAGTAATAAGGGTAACTTTGAAAATCTTTACTTGGTACTCATTCAATAATTATTGCAAACAAAAGAATTTAATAAAATTCTGATTTATATAATTAAATTTTATACATCCTGCATTGCAGAAATTTTATTTTTATTACATGCTAAATGCATCTACCCTAATCCACTTACACTGACAGTCCTTTTCTGTTTAAAAGTTTGTACCAATATAGGTGAAATATTGTATACGAATGAGATCCAGTAATTGTGGTCCAGTAGTGATAGTGTAATAAAATGGAGGAACAAAAATTAACAGTCCCTCTGCCTTCCCCTACTGCCTAACAAATCATGTCTGGCTAAATATTTCTGAAACCTTCTTCAATAAATGTACTATTCTTATAAATAATAAACATGTACGTCACTTAATTTTGAGAAAAAAAATTAAGCAGAAATTCAACATTACTTATATTAAAACTTTTTTTTTTTTAAATCAAAACTTCTGGTTATGCAGATTTAATTCACATATTTATGTCATGTTTAGACCAAAATATTATCAACAAATTATTTTTCCTATTTCGCTTACACTTACTTCTACTGGATATTTTCTCCCAAAGAAGGGGGGGGGGGAATCTAACTATTCATTGTAAGTCAGAACACATATTACAACTCTAAATGTTAAAGTTTCAGGGATCAGATCGTTTCAAACCAGTTTCTCTATGTTATCTACCTGTACATTCTCGTGGAACCCCAAAGTGCCAATTTTTGAGAACAGGGTGCCCCTTTTGGAATTTCCCCCCCGGTGGCCCTTTTTTTTCTAGAGTCAACACTATCTACAGCTCTCAATTTCCAGGGACTATGAAACCTGGGCATTTTAACAGGCAATAAATGCACTTTTTAACCATGTGATTAAATAATGAGACCCTAAGTAATCAAAGTAATACCATAGAAGGAGCATTTCTTGTTGTAGAGACCTTTTTATTCCATCTTCAAAGTGAGTTCCCAGCACCCATTTACATACATATTTTTACAGAAACATTAGTTTTGAATGTCTGACATTTCTATTTAATTTAGAAATGCATTATAATTGTTTTGGAATGCTAAATGAAAATTTATTATTTTGTCACATCCTTCACACACATTTTGCCACACATGTCACTGCAAAATTTGACTAATAGAAAGAGTTTTTTCAATTTAACATTATTCTTAGTTTGGGTAACTATGAGCTCACCCATAGAAAATTTCAAATTTCTTCAATAAAGGGTTAGTTGTATATCAGGGTTGCAATAAAAATCCGGACTGTTTTTACGTTTAGGACGTACCTTCTTAAATATTTCCAGCTTCCCAAAGCAAGATTACATGTTGATATTGCTTACAAACAGATTTCTGATAATTTTCCAAGTCATTATGCGATTTCCAGGTTTTGAACTAAAATTTACAATTTTTTCTAACTTTTTATGCCAAAATAAAATACCCTGACCGGTAGCAACCCTGTATATACTATTTTAAGCATCTTTTACATGACAAGTACAGGGTTTCTACAGATTTCACAGCTTTTGCTTCCCTGACTTTATCTAGCATGCTTTCCTGAATTTTGAGCTTCTATTTTTATCATTACATCCTTTAATAACTTTATATATTTTGTCCCTTTTTTACAAATAATAATAAAATATATACAAGAATCTTATCTGACATCACTGGATTTAACAAAAACCATGTTTAATAATTTAGGATAAAATTGAGCATATTTCAACTGCACAAGATATGCTCATAAAGAACACATATTAAAATTATTTATAAGGTTAAATGAGAAAATGAAAATGAAAAATTTCTATACTTAGGTTCAAACAGCAAATATTTTCTTGATTTTACAGCAAAATTCAATTTTTCTTGCACTTCCCCGACCTTTCTTCAATTTCTGCTAATTTCCACGACTTTTTTCCCAAATCCCTGACCAAAACTCATTTCCCTGACTTTCCAGGTCTGTAGAAACCCCAAGGAAGGACAGAAAGATTTATTTTTAATAATGCCCAACTTCCCTTTTTTTTTTTTTAAATAAATGGGACTACATATGTTAATTAGTATTAATTACATTCAATATTTACAACTACAATTTTAAAATGTCTGTTTAATTAGTATTTCGAGATAAATGTAAATATCATGTTTTTCACACTTAATTATTACTAAATTTCATGAATGCCAGAGGTCAAATTTCTAGATTTGTGTTGTTAACAACAGATTATTTTAAAAATTCATATTTACATAAAAATAGCTTTGATTTGATGTATCACAAGTGATTATAATATAAAATTTGAAAATCTGATATCTTAGTCCACTTTTACATGGAATGGCCCTTTATCTTCTTAGAGCAGTATTTTTTCAATTACTTGCAACATGAAAGAAGAGGCAGTACAAGGATTAAATTTTGTACTTTAATATGTACACAATCCCTTGTAAAAAAATTACCATATCTGATAGTTTTGATAGATAACATTTTCTAATTGAAAGTATGCTTTGGTCACTCAGTTAAAATTGAGAGAAATCAATTACAAACAATCAAAATTAAATTATCCATCATGATTACTGATTAAAATTTTTCAATCATTAATTGAAATTAAATAATTAGTTTTGAACTGTCAAGATTAATTTTTTTTTTACAGAACTGGTGTCACATGATCCTGTACATTTGCTGTCTGAAATGATTTATTGTCTGCATATGCAAATCTAAATTTTTAGCAAGAATACTTTTCTTATCAAAAATCTGAAGGATATTCTTGAAATACCAGAGAAAGGAATTAAAATGCTCTGAATTAGCTAATAATTTTGCTTACTAATATATCCCTCCCCCCCCCCAAGAAATTTTTAAGAACTTAAATTTTAGACTAATTAGACAAAAAAAAATTAGAATTCATAAAACAATAATTGCAATGGAACATGGCAATTACAATGTACATTTCAAACAATAATAAGTATATGTAACATTTCAAACAATAATAAAATTCTTATTGGTATGGAATTTCTTTTACATATTCATACAGGAGATTATACAGAAAACAAAACTAAAAAAACATTTTTCAAGAAACTATGCATGACAAAGCATTATATTTCTATTAAAGAAATTAAGAGTGCAGAGAACTAACCAAATGTAGTCCTTATCTCCATTACGTCTTTTTTCCATGATCATCTGAGTATCATACAAGATAAAGGCACACATGACAGCCAAGCCAATATAAATCTGAGCCTAAATTTAAGAAAAGATTTTAGAAGTTAGTTTTGAATATGCAGCTTACAGGGTGACCAGTAATTAACCGAATATTTGAAACTGCAATAACTTTTTACTAGGACGTGATACCGACATACATTTAGCGACGCAACACTATGCAGTTTACAATTTATGAAATAAGTTTGAATTAATACAAGTTTCCATTTTAACCCTTTATAATGCCGTGGTAAGAATACTATACTTACCACCTATGATCTATTAAATACAGAAAATCAATTATGAGTGAACTTTCTGATTTCTGTTCAGTTATATTGGATGTATATTTTTTCCATACATCTAGATTCTAAATTATATTTGGCTTATGAACTTTTCTTTCAATCGTAATTTTAAAGAATGCTTGAATAATTACTCAAAAATTGAGCATAAGAATCATCTTTTAATTATATATTTTTGCATTTAATTCTGTGTACAAGCAGCAGGTAGTTTTCCGACTTTGATTTGGTGAATAATTAATGAATTCTACTGCAAAATTTCTGTTTAATATTTGTTTCTCTAATTTTCACGTGGGATATTACAGTAGAGGGAAAATACATGAATTAATCTAAAAACGGCCAGAAAAATCTGAAGTACTTTCAACTTTCTGCACATAAACTCTCCTTATAAAGGGTTAAGCTGTGACACAGCACTAGACAGACACGAAGTTGCTTTGCAATAGTAAAATGGCAAATTTGACCATCGAACAGAGGATTTTCATTTTTTGGTGAAATTTCGGCCAACTCATTGAGAACTATTCATTCAGTTTTGGGTAACTTTGAAACTCTTGTGCATTTAAATTGGAGTGAGAGTACTTAAACGTGAAGTAAATATTTCTCTTATGTCAAACTCTTACTAAGCAATTCAAATTTTTAGTTAATTACTGGGCAACCCGAAGATAACCAATTTAAAGTTAAGAGTATTTGAATTTTATATTAACTAATACAAAAATTACTATTTTTAACACTTCAAAATCATTGCATAATCTATTAAAAGATCTACAAAATATAAAACTTAATGCAAATACCTTAAAGACCAAATGAGATCCCATGAAAATGTTCAGAAAGCTCATGACCAACATACAAGACAGAAGTGACATCAAAGTACCTGGGAGAAGAAAAGATTATTTCCTCAGTATGTTGCACTACGTTTCAAGGTTTATTTCTAACACTAACATTATGTCAAATTACATGCCTGCTGCTTCAATTTTGACATGTAATTAAGAATAAGAGTTAGAATAAATTTAACAAAATAAGGATAAGAAAAACACGGTGGGAAAGTTAACAATTAGGGATGCAACGGATATCCAGCAAATACACTGCATCCAGCCTCCAGTCAATATGCTGGATAATTGGCAGTAGCCAGATATTAAAAATATCCAGCCTAAAATTGTATACTAAGAAATAACATTAATAAATAAATTGTAAAAACTGCAATAATAAAAACGAGAAACAAAAGTTTTGTAAAAATATTTCGTTTTACATACTTTCTAGAATATATTTTTTTTAATCATGTATAGCAAACTGAAAATAATATGAAGCATTTCTATAGTTTTTTAAGATTGGTAAATTTATGGTGCAAAACCACTGTTTTGCAATCTTTGTTAGAATTACTTTTGACTTATTATAGAAGGGGGAATCAAATATTCAAAGTTGCCAAGGTTTTCAATTTTGATAATTTATTGTCAATTTTGACACTAAACAAGTAATAGAAAAATTTTTAAGTCAATTCCTACTTAAGACAACAAAGAAAAGTTATTTTAGCTACTTTTTATTAAATTTAATGAATTAACATTTGAAAAAAACTATTTGAATTTGAGTGGATGAGTAAAAAGTATTTATTAACTGAAAATTTGAATAAGATAAATATGTATAGGGAGAGTGGGAACTAATAGTAGGAATTGGGGTTAAAAAAGATGCACAGTTAGATGTTACAATAGTTCTAAATACAAAATTTCAGCATTCTATGGATAAACGTTTTAGAGTTATGCAAAATGAGAAATAATTTTTGGTACTAAATTTGGTCATGTTTCAGCAGAACTCGTCAAGGTCGATGACAAATCAAGGTTTTGGACATGGACCAAATGACTGACTATCGCCAAATTTGGCGAGATTTTAGGCATGGACCAAACAGTAGCTGACTAGATGTAATATATTGAAGATGTCCATAGACATCAATGTATTAAAATTCTTTTGGGTGGTCCTGTAAATAAACTCTCCAGTAGGTTGGAACCAAAAATCAAGATGCACAACTAAATGTTATAACAATCGTATGAAATTTCAACATTCTATGACTAATAGTTTGAGATTTGAGAGTAAAATACATACACACGTACAAAAGTCTCCAAGCTTGGCAACTTTTCACATAATTCCTGAGGGAGGCACATGACTGTAGTCGGACCATTATCTAACTATATGGTAGCACAGTATTGTACTTGAAATGAATGAATATCCATAAAACTGCCGATTTTCATTGACCGTAAAGTGTTTGAAATCTTTTGAGTGTTCCTGTAGCAGCACTATAAATGATAAAGACACTTTCTTCGATGGAAAAATTAATTTTATAACCCTTAACTGCATATATTACTTCTGAGTCATTTGAACTAGCCCAATACCTCTAAAATAATGATTAATTTAATGAATAAATTTAATGAATTTCTGCCCATGGAGCGTAATGTATTGAAAAACTTGGGCGGCCCTGTGGATAAACTATCCAGTCGAATGGGACCGAAATGGCAGGTGCAGTGCACAACTAGATGTTACAAAAATCCTGAATATAAAGTTTCAACATTCTACAAAATACCCTCTTAGTTTTTGAGATATGAGAGTGATGACTTTCTGCCCATAGAGCATAATGTAATTTGCATTTTTTGGACAGTCCTGTAGATAAATTATCCAGTTGATTGGGACCAAAACTGTATTAACATCCAGTGACATCCACCAGAAGTTTAAAAAAAAAAAAAATGTATTTGAACTTGAGCGGATGAATAAAAAAGTATTTTATTAACGATTGAAAGTTGGTACAAGATATGTATAGGGAGAGTGTGATCTAATAGTAAGAATTGAAAAATAAATCTACAAACTGAACTAAGCTTGGAGCATTCTTCCAAATTTGGTTAGAAACCAAAGAGAAGTATAGTTAGAATATGCCTCTTGAAGATTTTAAAATAGTTTTAAGAAGCGATTTTAATATAGATTTCAGTTCCAAGAAGTGCTATGGAACAGGGAAGACAAATACAGTACACCCATGGTTTACGATACTTTTCCGAAGAGTATTTACGAAAGAAAAATATGTCTGGTAAAGATTGTTAAAAAGTTTAGGTAGGCCATTTGAATATAAATTTCAATTTTGAATTATTTTATAGAACAAGAAAGACAAACACAGCACATTCATGGATAATGATACACATTCCAAACAGTATTTATTAATGATATGTAGAGTTAGAATATGATTGGTGGAGATTGTAAACTGTTTTAGTAGGCAATTTAAATACAGATTTCAATTACAAAGAAGTGTTCATGGTACAAGGAAGAAAAGTATGGCACACTCATTAGAAGACAAAATGTGACTTTTTAGAACTTAAACTAGAAAGACACAAGTTTATGCTGCAGAGGCACTTTGATAATGAATAGATTTGTTTATCAAACATGGTTTCTTTTCTCTTTGATCACAAATAACGCTGACATTTTTTGTGTTATCTTTTGCAGTTTTGCTATATACCACATCAAGTAAGTATCTGTAACGCAAAGCTTATGTCTACAGTCAAAAGGTTTTCTCATATTTTGAAATTTCGTAAAGATGGAATTAATTTCACCTACAAAGAGCTACTTTTAAATTCAAGACTCCATGTTTTCTTAAGTGAGAGATAGATCTACATTTTGATGTAACGAGTTTCAAACACCTTTCAGAACTCAATCAGAATAAGACTATCCCAAGCAAAAAATACACCACACATGAATTAATAGATGATATTGATGAGGTTATTTCAGTCACATGTCAATGGAAAATGTAAATATGTACCAATCACATTAAAGGTAAAATCTATTGTTGCAATTAATTGGTTGAGAGCCACATGTTGGTTGAAAAATGACATCACGATCAGTGATAACGCCTCTAGATGCATATTTCACACCTTAGAAATTTAGAATATGCCTTAAGAATTTTGGAATGCATGCTTTAACACATTGCTTTTCCATTTACAATTCCGTTTTATGATTGGTGATTATGGCGAGTTTTCTCCTTGAAAATTATTTTTATTTACAGTCAACTCTCTGAAATCAGTGATAACTTAAAGTAAACAGTGAAATTTACAGTTAACACTAATAGTGTAGGTAGATTGTGTAATCAGTTATGTGTTAAATGCAATTTAATTATGCATTTGAAAATTTAGTATAATTGTTCATTGCTTTAATTACTCCTGTGGATATGAAAATACTCCGTCTAAAAAGGTTAAGGAGTATTTTTACTCTTCTGAAAAAATTCTAGATCGATCACTGGACACAACGATTGTCCATTCCCAAATTCTCTTATTTCAGATAAATAGAGTATAGCCATTTATTAAAATATAAGATTACGTTTCATTTTCAGATTTCACTTTAGCATACTGAAATTTATTAATCAGAATCTTTTTTTTTAATTTTGTCAAGTAATAAATTGCACATTAAGGCTTTCATTCAAAGATAAACAGGGGACTTTCTAGAAATTTTAAGCATTTGGAATTTAATGTTCCCCAGTTTCCACAGCAATGAAAAATTTTTCTGTAAAGAAAAGCATGAATTAAAATTAAAGGACGAGTATCATGTAGGAGGTTAAAAGTTTGTTGCATTTGCTATGGGTAACAGCATAGTGGGAATGTGCAGCTTCGGGTAAATTGAGTTGCCAGTCTGTTGCCAGACATATGAAGGAAAAACTGCAAAATATCTGCAATATTATTAAGAATTTTAAAAACTCCTGTAAAATATTTATTTTTTTTTCATAATATGCATTTTTATTTTCTTAAGCTAACATAAGAACTCTAAAAATTAACTTGCCTTTAATTTAATTGTTGAATTTGGCAGCTTAAGTGGCAGTAATGGACAGAACTGTACTCAGACAAAAAAAAAAAAAATTGAGTGGGGATCCAAACATTGGAAAAGGCAGAATTTTTCACAAAAAGATTTTGTTTAAAAATTTGAAATTTCGAGAGGGGGAAGGAAGACCGGAACCCCACTTCCCCTTATTATGTCCGTTGTAATGGATTATGTTACTATGGTAACAATTATGATAAATATGAAATTGGTTTTTTGTGTTAAATTCTAATCGTAAGTGAAATTGACATCATTTTGATGCCAAGAATCTAAAATAGCATCAAATCTTAATGAGGATGACACACTTTACAAAAAAATTACTTCATCAAGGCTTACTTTTACGAGAGCCAAAATATATCCGAAACTGTGAATGTCTCGTGCAGATATTTTTATGTCTGTAATATCAACAATAATTTCAGACTTTATATGGTAGAGTTTTACCAAGTTGTTCTGCAGAATGACACAGACTACACATCGCTCAAGCATTAGGAATTATAAGACAAAATAAAAGAGTGGTCCACACCATGTGATATTATTTTAGAACTAAATGAAAAAGACGAAACTATCCTGCAAAAGCACTTTGAAAGCAAACAGATTTGCCTGCAAAACACTGTTTATATTCTGTTTAATCTTAAATAATACCGACATAAATTTTTGTGTTATCATTTTGCAGTAAAGCTAGCATTTCAAGTAAATATCTGTTGACAAAAGCTTATGTCACGAGTAAGTTCTTCATATTTTAAAATTTCATAAAAATGGAACTAATTTCACTAGCATGAGTAAGAAAAACATTTGATTCAATCCATACAAAGAACAAGTATGCAGCTAGTATTTATTTAAATCTGGAAGGAAAGCTGATTCAATGACATTGCTATTTGTATCAACTTTAATTACAATAGAATTGGTACTAATTTCATGGAAGCAATGCCAAAAAGATTTCCGATTTTTGAATTAAATGATTTGAAATTAATGAGAAAAAATATATAATAAGGTTATAGCTGAATAATCTAAGAAAACTAGTGAAAATAAAACCAAATAAAAAAGAAAAAGTGCTGCCGGATCACCAGATATCGATTGAAAGTTTTGACGGATATTAGGTATCCGGCTAAATTGATATGCATTGCATAACTATTAATAATTATATAATAATATGCACAGTGACTGCTTCATGTCCAAACCAGTAATCTGTCAGATTTAAATCATGACAGACAGTTATTATCTTACAATATAGCTATCCCAATACCCGAGTCACTCTGGATCAATCCCAGTTCAAACACTCCAATATAAAACTTACCATTACTCACAAAAACTAAGCACAAAAAATGTAATAAAATCAACATCATTTGTATGATCCGCTTGAAAAGAGCAGTCTTATTAGGAAACAGCAGTGATTTAACAGCAGTCTTAATAGGAAGTTATCTACACATATTGCTTTTAATTAATTAAATAGGTGCCAAAATGACCAATAACTTTAACTGCGGACAGCCAAAATTCTTTAAGGGGTCAATTTGTTATATGTAAAATTCAATTTGTTAGAAAAATGTATCAATGCACACATTTTTTTTTTTTATAAATACAGCAAACATTTCTTAAAATTTACCAACATTCCAAGTCTTGTCGCAGGAACTTTACATTTCTGAATTGCTTAGTCCAAATCCTTTATTTTTGAGAGTGGTGATGGCATTTGCAATGCAAACAATTTTGCCTTTTTGAAAACAGTTTCCGACGAAGGAATTATTTGGAGTACTGTTCTGAATGACAACAGGAAAAGAAATATAACATGCAATGATTACCAAAAAGTATGGTAAGCATCCAACGGAAAAGTATCAGTATTTAAAGTTTATAACTAGAGTTTCAATCCTATTGGATGGGTTCTTTCTATTACAACAAGTAAGAACGTTGTAAATATGCCATTTCACAAGAAAACAACATTTTAAAGTGTCAAATAAATAAAAAAAAATAATTACATAGTTTGTTTGCACTGGGTGGCTACAAGATTTTTCATATCTTGACTTTTATTGGACTTATTAACGACACTTTTCTGAGCATTCCTGATGGAATAATATAGCCTGCTTGCATTAAAAGTACATAGTATTTATAACGAAAATAAAATATTAGGTTGTAACAAAAGTTTCCCACCACAGCAAATATCGTCAGCACACAGTTCGGGTTGGCGTATTTGCTCCTATTTTGTCAAACAATTTTTGGCATTTGAGAGTAAGAGACTTGCTACACTGTATTGTGAAATCTGTAAAAAATATAGTTATCATCAAGTACAAGGTGTCTCAAATGGCACTATCACAGATTAGAATTCTCATTTACTTCCAGTTCTCTTGCAAAAAGTTAGCTACAGTACATGTCAACAAATTATGTGTGTACGGCTTTCAGTACTACTAAGTACTATTACTGTTTATCATTGACACTCTTGATAAGGGCAGCCTGCGACAGTTATCGACCTCTTGATAGTTATCTAAGGAGTCAGAAGTTTTGTTTTTCAAGCAGATATTTGGCAGCAAACTTTCGTTACAACCTGATAGATATTAGTAAATAATACCAAAATCAATTTTCGGCAAATTCCACGACTTAATGCTTTTATTATGTGACCTTTACTTGAATTCCGCCCCCCCCCCCCCATTTCCTGACCAGGTAGACACCCTGTTACATATGCTGACAATTATAAACTTACCTCCAAGATATATGTATTGACGCTGGTTGCTGAACATGGATGCAAGGGTGAAACAAGCAAAAATAAGACAAGTTGCCAAGAAAGCCGTAGGAATGACAGCAGGTTCAACAGCAATGACAATCTCAAGCAGAGGCCCCAATCCAAGACCTGAAAATTAATGTATGCTTAGAAGATAAATAAGTCCACACCAGAACACTGCAAATGATAATTATAAAAGTCCTATTCCCCTCCCCCCCCTTATGTAAGATATTGGCCTTAATGCACTAAAAACTATACGAAAAAAATTAAGATGTGCTTATAAGGAATTGTTTAGGGAGATTTGATTATTTTATTCTTAATTTGACTATTTATAATAACAATCAATAAAATTACTATGTGAAATTTCTGAAAATAATAGCACTTCAATTTGATTTCATTTTTAACACAAATAATCAGTAGATTATAACATTACTAAACCCAGATTTATTGGTAGATTGCTAACCTTAACCACATCCTTTAGACATTGAATGCTCAGTGAGCGAGGGAGTTTGTTTTGAGTTATGATCAGGACTGTGGAGTCTGTAGGAGAAAGAACCGACTCCCCCCCCCCCTTTAATCCACCCTTGGCCGATGTGCTTTTAGCTCTTTTGGGTAAAAGAAGTCCAGCTCTGACTCCTTTTAAACAAAAATGTGCCTAGCCTAATTTTGATTTCACAGCCCAGGTTATAACAGATACACTGTAAGGCATTCATTATGTAGAAAACTTCCCAATTTAATTCACAATTATTGGCATTTAGAATATTTTTGATTCTGCGTAGTTCTTTGTAAGTTAAAGAAAAACTATACAAAAGGGGTTGGTCCCAAAACTCTCAATTTTTTAACACAGCTAAATTTTTTTGGCAGGAATGAGAATACGGTACATTGCAGGATCACTTAAATGCTAAAAAAAAATTCTCAAAATACAGGTCTGTCCCATATAATACAGAAGGGTTGGTCACTTTATATTAGTTCCCTTTAAAACTCTAAGGGAATAACAGCTTTCCTTTTCAAACAAAGGATTCATCATCTCGATCTAAATTCAATAAAAAGCAATTAATGTATCTCGCCTCATTTTCCCATTTCATAGTCGCCAAAGCTCTAAAGGATTTTTAGGGACTATGAGACCTGGGCATTATAATAGCCCCTAAATGCACTTTTTAAAACCATGTGACCCTTGGTAATAAACCAACATTGCCAAAAGAGGATTTTTCTGACCTCTGTAGCCACAAATGTCTATGTGCAAAGCTGTTATAATAAAAATATGCTCAAATCAGAAGTAATTTACAAACGACAATTAAATAGCTATGAGGATTGGGACTGCCGGAGTGCTACAATCATGAAGCCCTACCCAGACTACAACATCAATGAGTGGCAGTCGGTCATATCTTAATGCAAAGTTCCCACCATGACTTCATCAAAATTAAAAGATAGCCCATCTTAGGGCTCAATGCAACTGTTCTGACCACTGTCCCATTACATATAGCATCTTTGCAAGAAAATAAAATTTCCTTCAGGTATATTTTCTTCAAACTAATATGTGCCGGATTGTTTCGAGTGATTTTAGCATTAAATTGCTTAAAGGTTTGGTGATTTTTACTTACCATAAAATATCACAAAAGACAAAAATTTTACTAAATATTGTTTACATCTAAAATATCAGTTTTACATAGCTCTGCATTTCACAGGTTTAAAATGTTTAACTAAAATTAAAGTCACTTACCAGAGAGGAAAGCAAAAGCCAATAAGAGAGATAATCTTGTCTTGGTATTTTTGCCATCATCAGGTGTGCTCATTAGAGCTATCATGCAGCCTAGTCCAAGCAATGAACTGATAAATCCTCCCTGATGAAAAATTCCATTAATATACATTTATAGAATTAAATGAATAGAGCAAGCAAATAACACTTAAAATTTTTGCAACAAAAGGTGGATGATAGCAACATTTTGAATTTCCTTGAGTCATGCATACCTATGTGAGGAAATCTCTTGACAGGCAATAGCAAAATTATTTTGAACAACAAGTGTGTCTTATAAGATTAAAATGCAGCTTACTTTTGTGCCCGTTTATTTCTGGAAGGAATGCCACACTTGAAAATGGCACGAGAAAAATTAAAACTACAAAAATGCTGCATCGGTATAAATGCTAAATAAGTTAAACTGCGAGTGACATTGCCATGAACATCACAGTCATGTGTCATGATGTATGGCATACCATTTAAGAGAAATTAATGAAATGAAATAACAGAAAAACTTTTATGTAAGAAATTATACATAATCTATATTAGAGTATGTGTACTATTGAAGGTGCAGTACTTCCATAGTATAAATTGTAATAAATCAAAATACATACCGATAAAATTCCTGTAAAAAGATGAATGAATCCACCAAGACCAGCAGCCAGTGTAGAGAGAGCAACACAGGCATACACATTTTTCAGATGAGCCTGGAGTGGAGGCTCCCTAAATTAAAATACAATTAAAAAACAAATATTTTTAAAAAATTGCTTTTGATTAAAAAATAAAATAAAATCTGAAACTCATAATTCAAATTAAGCACCAAGTGCTATATATCAAATGTCCATGATACAGGTGTCTCTCCTACTTGTCTTTCTTTTGCTTTATTATGCTGGAAAATGTGCTATTAATGTCAGCTCTATTTGTTTTGCTTGTTCCATAAACACTTCTCCAAAACTGAAATCTATTAAAATTGCCTAGTAAAACTCAGTGGCAGATTTCCTAATAGTCCCACGAGGCTTGCACCTCAGGCCTCTCAAATTTAAAGGGCCTCGAGATTCGGTTCTGGAAATATATTACATATAATTTTCTGTTCAAAAGACAGGAACTTTGTGCATAGATCTAGGATTGCTACTAGTGCATGTACTCTTGAACAATATTTTTAAGGCGCTCTTTGGCTATTTCCCTCATCACAGTCTGTCTATTAAGAAACTTTAATATCAAACCAAACTGGAGTATAGCACTTCAAAAGGAATGTAACGATCTGTTTCAATTCATGTGAGGGTTCTTTTGAGGATGCATATATAAATCTGAAAACCTTATTGTCAACCACCAGGAATTAGAAGTCCAGGGTTAGCGACAGCAAGGACTGGCAGACCCATAATGGTGGTCCCATAAATATTTAAAAATAATTTTTGATAGTTACTGGCAACTACTACATCTAGAAGAGGAACATCATACTCAAGTGATCTGCCAATAAAAGCTTAGAATCTGTCGAAAGATCCAATTCGAGTGATAACTTCCACATTCGAACTTCCTGCAAATCAAATCAGTAAAAATATGCAGCCACCCAGTTGGTGTAGTGACTAAAGAACCATTCTATCACACCTTGGATCCAGGTTTGATTCCCAGTGGTAAAATGTCCATCCCTTCATAAAGGGGTAACACTGGCCACCCATTGGGTGCCCTCTTTATAAAATGACCAGTAGTTCAGGCCGTAGTAGTGGCAAAGGCTGTTCATTGCAAGTGCAAGTTCATTGAGGGGGGGAAAAAAAGAACATGCAAACTGGAGTAGATAAATTCTTCGACACAATGGCAACGAAAGGGAAATTTCCCTCAAACAGAAAGAAAAAGAAAGCTAAATAAAAGATCTTTAATGTGTCTGCACAAAGACTGCATCTGTAATGCTTCGCGTTATGAGTGAAAAAAACCCCACCAGGAATAATTCCGTAAGTGGGGGCAGGGCGGGGAGTTGGCGAGCTTTTTTTTTTTTTTTTTTGTCTTTAATGTCTATGTACATACAAAAAAAAAAAAAAAAAAAAAAAAAAAAAAAAAAAAAAAACCAAACTACAATACACTTACCTGAATACCTTATTAAAACATTTCCAAACATTTCAAATGCAATATTAAACAAATCTTTATAAATAAAACAATCTGTAAACTGTCCGTTAGTTTGTCTGTCTGTCCGCATCTCGTGTAGCTCCGAAACGGGTGATCGTGGACCTACCAACTTTTGTACGGAAATTCTCCAAGACAGGTCTCGACATACCTCGAAGCGATTTTTTTGAAATTCGAATTAGAAAATGTTTTATTTTCTATTTTGTCTGATTTTTAGCAATTTTTCTTGCGTAATACATAATAACGCTGGTAATTGCACTCGCAAGAAAACAATATTTACATCATCGTATAGAGGAGAAAATTTTCTTTTAAAAACTGTTTGTTCAGACTGTGTAACATAATTTGCAGATTTTTGAGAATTTCTCAAATAAAATTAAATTTGACGCTGACTTTCGTAAAATATTTTTAAAACTGCTGCATCTTGAATTCTATCTGTCATAACTTTTTTATATTTCGGCAAAAGACGGAGCACACAATTCGCCCACTTTTAAAAGAAGAACGGAGGAAAAATATAAATTAGGAGAATCTTTAAGTAAAGAAGGATTTTCATTTCAGTATTACCTGCTTAAAAATTTCGGTTTGATATCTTGCGGTTTGGTTGTCATGGATACACTAACAATGATTAAAAAATTGCCAGTTGAAAAAAATAAATAAAAACGGGTCCTGCGAGCAGACGATTTCTTTGCTTGGCTCGATTTCCTTTTATAAATACTGGATTTATTTGTGAGAAGTAAAATTAAACTGCATAATCTAGAAAAACAATTTTAAAGCCTTTATAAATAGCGCAGTCTTCTCTCTTATCTTTTTGTAAAGGGTTGCAAGAGAGGGTGATGTATTTTTTTTAAAAAAATGTCCATTTCATGTAGAGTCTGAGGTTTTTAACGCTAAAACATGACCTAAAAGACAGCATGTCTGCAGAAATAAGACATTTTGAAAGTGAGAAGTTCACTGCAAACAGTCCATTTACACTTTTTTGATACCGAATGACGCTGACAGTTTTTTTTTTTTTTTTTTGTCATTATATTGCAATGATCTCAGGTTATTACATATATGACACAAATTTTAAGTCAAGAGTGAAATAATTTTGCTTTTTCTAGATTCCACATCACTGGAATTAATTCGAATTACACATGTGAGGAAATTTTTCGTTTCCTACCGTGCGAAGAATGGGCACGCAGCTAGTTGAACATAATCAAAACACTAGCTCTACACTGCCCCTGCTTGTGGAATTTATCCCATATAATTTCATGTGTCCAGCATTTATCTTGGCGAAAAACAGCTAGTCTTTATTGACTTCTGGGGGGTCATTCCACGTCAGTTCAACCAAGCCATGACACCCATGATCACGGATTTTTATAAAATTTGGCACGAATGTTCCTTATGTGGTAGTAAGAAACCCCCATGAATTTTTTTGCCCCTGGTGCTAATGGTTTTTGTTTTATCGCTCATCAAACTTTTGAAGATTTCAATTTTTGGATCATTTTTGATCAAGATCTTGGCAACACTTCTAAACAAAAAATCTTCTCATTTGTTCACTAATTAATTTATCTTTTGAAATTTTGTACTCTTGTTGATTAAAGTATAAGAATTTTAGAAATAAATGTCTAAACTTGTTAAATGTATTTTTTGTATTTTTTTAAAATGCTAGAAATTGATTTGAGAAAATTTTAGTGAGTTCACTTAAAAGTGAAAACACACAAAGGGAAAGCTATAATCAAAAAATATTTCGTTCGGGAAGAAGCTTATATATATATGCATTATCTTAGGATGAAATAAAATTAATGGTTCCGTCATTCCTTCAGGTTAAAAAATTAGAATTTTTATCATTTTTGTTATGAAATTCCGTGTACGTTACAAGTCAAATCAACAAATAAAATCCATTGTTGGCAACAATGTTCTTAAATTTTCATGAAATTTGTCATGAATGTTCCTTTTGCAATAGTTACAAGCCCTGCAATTCCTTTTTGTCCTGGTGTCAATGGTTTTGATTTTATGGGCAGCCAAATTTTGATCGTTTTCACTACTCCACTATTTTTGAGTCACATATTCATGACATACCGCCTTGGAAAATTATTTTTAATTTTCCCACTAATCACCCAATCTTTCTGAAGTCTTGCTCTCTTGTTAGAGAGTAGCGATTTCAGGAAAAAATGTGTGAATATATATATTTCTTTTTTAAGCTGGCTTTTGATATGTCTGCTGATTTCAAGGGAAAATTTTCTTAAAAGTATGATCATAAGTTATAAGCTCATTATCTAAGTTTCTTACATAATAAAAATATAAATGAAAGAAGATCCCTTTGTCAAAAGCACACAAAATATCCAAAATATATCCAAAATTTAATGAAGCCAAGCCTCCTCAGAGGGGAATTTGATTGAAAGTTCAGAGACTTTAAAAAAAAAAAAAAAAAAAAAGTCAATGTCCTAGTGTCTGACTATATAATTTATCTTTTGGTAGGTTTATTTAAATGCAAAAAAGTATTTAAATAAAAAAAAATAAGATCTCAAAACAGTGTCTGCAATGAAATCACACACACACTCATGTAAACTCTTTTGCATATTTTAATGAAATAAAATTATTGGATTTTTTATTACTTCAGCTGTAATTTTGAATGATCTAGTCTAATGATATTTTGTTAATGCTAGATTTCTTATAGTTTTCATAAAAATATTCAACAAATTTTTTTTTTTACATATGTTTATATAATTCTATTTCGGGGCCGTAATAAATTTATAAATGAAAGAACATCTGGTAAAATCATACAAGCCGGTGTGCACCCCATGTAAAAACGGCAAATAATTAGACATTATGAGACACTAATTAGACATTATGAGAAATGTTTTAATTAATGAGGAATATCTATCACCTGGCTTATTCTGGCAAATGCCCTCTCCCAGTTCACAGAAGTGCATGTAAATCAAATACCAAATACTTACCATAAAATTCTAAAATTTGTCCAACTGCTGGTTTATTTTTACACCAAAATTCCACAAATTTTCTCTGTTGAAATTTGTACAAAAACAACAGAATAAATTATCATGTAACTAAAAATGCTATATTTTTTCTCTTTTTTTAATGAAAGAACAACTCATGTTATTGTCAAAGTACATAACCTATGCAAAACAGTTTATGTGTGTGAGTTCATTTAAAAAATATTTTAAAGATTTTTTTTTCTTTTAGTTTTTTTATTGCATTTAATGTATCTACCAAAAAGAAAAGGTAACTTTAATGTATGTATATTGTATGTATGTATGTACACAGACATAACTTTTTTTTTTTTGTAAATACAACTCTTTAAAAAATCTAGCATTAACAAAATATCATTAGACTAGATCATTTAAAATTACAGCTGAAGTAATAAAAAATCCAATAATTTTATTTCATTAAAATATGCAAAAGAGTTTACATGAGTGTGTGTGTGATTTCATTGCAGACATTGTTTTAAGATCTTATTTTTTTATTTAAATACTTTTTTGCATTTAAATAAACCTACCAAAAGATAAATTATATAGTCAGACACTACGACATTGACTTTTTTTTTTTAGTCTCTGAATTTTCAGTCAAATTCCCTTCTGAGGAGGCTGGGCTTCATTTAATTTTGGATATATTTTGTGTGCTTTTGACAAAGGGATCTTCTTTCATTTATATTTTTATTATATAGGAAACTTAGATAATGAGCTTATAACTTATGATCATACTTTTAAGAAAATTTTCCCTTGAAATCAGCAGACATATCAAAAACCAGCTTAAAAAAGAAATATATATATTCACACATTTTTTCCTGAAATCGCTACTCTCTAACTAACAAGAGAGCAAAACTTCAGAAAGATTGGGTGATTAGTGGGAAAATTAAAAATAATTTTCCAAGGCGGTATGTCATGAATGTGACTCAAAAATAGTGGAGTAGTGAAAACGATCAAAATTTGGCTGCCCATAAAATCAAAACCATTGACACCAGGACAAAAAGGAATTGCAGGGCTTGTAACTACTGCAAAAGGAACATTCATGACAAATTTCATGAAAATCCAAGAACATTGTTGCCAGCAATGGACTTTATTTGTTGATTTTACTTGTAATGTACACAGAATTTCATAACAAAAATGATAAAAATGCTAATTTTTTAACCTGAAGGAATGACGGAACCATTAATTTTATTTCATCCTAAGATAATGCATATATATAAGCTTCTTCCTGAACAAAATGTTTTTTGATTATAGCTTTACCTTTCAGTGAGTTTTCACTTTTAAGTGAACTCACTAAAATTTTCTCAAAAATCAATTTCTAGCATTTTTAAAAAATACAAAAAAATATTTATCAAGTTTAGACATTTATTTCTAAAATCCTTGTACTTTAATCAAGAAGGATACAAAATTTCAAAAAGATAAAATTAATTAGTGAACAAATGAGAAGAATTTTTGTTTAGAAGTGTTGCCTTAAAATCTTGATCAAAAATGATGCAAAAATTGAAATCTTTAAAAGTTTGACGAGCCATAAAACCAAAACCATTAGCACCAGGGGCAAAAAAATTCATGGGGTTTCTTACTACCACATAAGGAACATTCATGCCAAATTTTATCAAAATCCGTGATCATGGGTGTCAAAACTCCATTTTTTTGGTGATTTGACATGGAATGACCCTGGGATAATATGCAAGTACCTAGTGATGTGGGGAGGAAAATTTTCCAAAATGGAAAATTTTCGACTATGTTTTTCCGATGTCAAAAGGACAATTCCTATCCTATGGAATAATTTTCCTATGATTTTCGATGTCAAAAAGACAATTTTTCATGGAACATATTTGAGCTTTCTACATTTTTTTTTATTAGTAAATTTCTGTACTATTTAAACAAATAATAGAAGTCATAATTCTAACATTGTAATCTACATGAATAAAATTTAAGTTTGATTCTGTTTTATACTTTCAAATTCTGAGCATGACCTATCAAAGGAATACACAAACACAATATTCTCTGCTAGTAGTAGTAATTCTGATTTAGATTACCATGCTCTCCAGTTCAGAGAGTGACTCAGAAAGTTTGTAGAAAAATTTGTGATTAAAATATTCAAAATAATATTTTATTTTTTTCCTGTAAATTCTTATTGCCTGAATATTTCCTTTACCGAAAGAAAGAAAAAAAAAAAAGGAAATCATAGCTAACATTTTTATAGTATTTTGCTTTTTCGTGAAATGTGTTAGAATAGCTTTTTTTTTTGTAGAGAAATATGCAGTTATTTTAGAACATTTTAATTTCATTTCAGCTATTCATAGATCAATTTAATAAAATATTTTGTCCAATATTGTATCTTTTAATGAATTAATGAGACATTATATGGGTAGAATAATTATTAAAGAATTATATTTTAGATTATCAGCTTTATACATGATTAAAAACTTTTAAATCACAATTTCTGTGCTTTGTTAAAAATGTAATTTAGCTTATATTTTGCTGAAAGGGGAAAACTCAAAAGGACATCACAGAGCTGATAATAATACTCCAGTTTTGTTTACTTGTAGCTTCTAGTGAATGCGAGTTTAATATTACAATACTTTATTGTGTTAATGGCTTAGAAAATTTCCTGTTTCGAAATTTTCCGGAAAACCCACTACTTTACAAGTACCCAACGTTAAACTTATAACAGCATGTTATAACATGACTATCTGCACAGGCAGCCATATTATAATTCATTAATAAATATTTCATAAACACGTTTCAAATGTAGATCTTTTAAGTAGATTTGAATTTGACCATAATCGCAGCATGCAGAAAATCTTAAGTGAATTTTAAATAAAAATAAATGAACAAAAAAATAAAACTAAAATAAGGGTTAATTTTTAATCATTAGGTATTGGAGACTTCAATAAACAAATGCACAGTAAAAGATAGTCATTTACAGGAAGGATGAAGGATTGGAAATTTCTCTCTGCCTCTGTAAATAAATTTTGAAGACTGAAAAATCTGAGTTTTTCAGTAATTATCGGATTTCCGGAGCAAATTAAAAATATTGGAGAAACTCCGGCAAAATCTGAACACTTGGCCATGGTTGCCAGATTTGGCTAGAAAATTTATAAAGAAAACAGCCAACCTGATTTTGGCTAATTCTTGGCTATTTTTATTGTGGTTGCTAGAAACTGACCAATATTAACTAATTTGGTCTTTTCGTCAGCACATTTGACTCGGTAAATTTTTTGAAGAAATTGTTTAACTTTTTTAGCCTTAGCAATTCCTTAGGAAGGAAAATTCAGTTACCTCAGCCAATTCTAGCTCTGAGACAGAGAGGGACGTGGAGGTCAGAGCTTAGGAAAGGATGGTTATAGCTTTGGCGATAATGTTGGGCCCGTTTACATGGACGAAAATGGGGAGTAAATGCCAGAACTTTCCTTGTTTTCTACCCCGCTTCCCCTACACAGGGAAAAAATGCAGGGTAGAAAAATTCCTAGTCCAGTGAAGGGTGAATGCAGGGATGGCCTCGCTTTCCCATGATGCTTTGCATGTTTTTCCCTATACTCTGCTTTTACCAGAGGTTTTCCGTTTTCCCATGTAAACGGGCCTATAGGGATGCAAGGAAATGATGAAAGGAAGTAGACTGGGAACCATATGCATTCGAATTCTTTGTTTTTAAAGAATAGGCAGTAGCCTACCGCAAAGCTTTTATATACACAATTGTTCGAGCGGCACTGCATTACTTAGCCAGTAGCCTAACCAGGATTTTATTTTGTGGGAGGATGAGTATAAAATTTTAAGCTAAGTAAGAATATTCAAGAACAATAAGTTAATTAAGTTCATCAAAAAAGTGAGCGGTCAAATTTGGGAGAGGGGCCAGTGGTGCAACCAGCATTTCTTTTTGGGGGAGGGGCTCCAAAATTTTCTCATCTATATACCAATTACAATAAAATAAGTGAAACAATGCCTTTATCCGTGTCTCTCTCCAGGGGTCGATCCAGGAATTTTTTCTAGGGTCCCATTTTTGTGAAAATTGCTTATTTTTGTGGATTTCAAAACTTCATTTTGTGAATTTTCATACCAATTTTTAATGAAAGTCAGGGTTTTTGTTTGTTTGCTTGTTAAAATAATTGATTAAACACATTAAAATGTAGGGTAAAATGGCAATGAAGAGCCGTCTTAATCCATTATATTTTTGTGAAAGGGCTGTTTCAATCCATTATATTTTTGTAAAGGGGTAGTTTTAATCGATTGCATCGATTTGTGAAGGGGTTGCAAAACAGACCCAGTTTTTGTCTGCATTAACCGCTGTTCTCTCTAGTTTCGGGTGAGAGCAGGGCCCTATTATGACAAACCGCGGCCTGGGGCAGAAGTCTGAATGGGCCCCCCTACATGTTACTCTGACAACTACTTTATGTATTTTTTCTGTGTTCGCATATGAATCTTTGTCAGGATTAAATGTATCCAACATGAAGTACACTAATATTAGATTAATGAGAATGCTTATAAACATATGAAACAACATTATGAAATAAGCTTTGTTAAAAATGAAGACTTAAAAAATGCAACTAAAAGCCTGACTTTTTCATTATATTAATAATCATAATCAGGGTGAGTAGTCAAATTTCAATTGAAAAATCAAGCACTTTTAAGCACTTTATAAGCACACTTTTAAGAAAAATCAAGCACGTCATCATCAAATTTTTTAAGCAACAGATCAGTAGCGAAGCCAGGAATATTTGCAGGGGGTGGCTGATATATAGGTGGCTGAATCAATAATATATATAAAGATATATTCTTTCTTTTTGAGGGGGGGGGGTGCCCCCCCCCCATTTTGGCCTAAAAAAGTTTGCATATAAAAATGAGTAAGAAAAGGAAGAAAATTTTTAAAAATCCTAAACCGAGTTTAAAATCTTTGAAGTTGGAAAAACACACTACAGAAAAAATAAATAAATTGGCTTGGGTCTTCATTTGAACCTCAAATTCCTGAAATCAAGAGGAACTTTCAAATACACTATCATAGGAATCTGAAAAAGCTTTTGAAATTATTCACGAATACGTAATTTTCTCCAAATCCTATGTTCACTCATTTCGGGGATTGCTGCAGCCCCATCAGCAACACTCTCGCTACACCCCTGCAACAGATGAAAACAATTTAAGCTTACTTCAGGGATGCTACAGCTAAAACCCCAGTTTGTCTCAGCATCGTCTCAATCAAAATCCCTTTTTGTCTCAATTAAAATTTCTTTTTGTCTCAGTATGTCTCAACTGAAATTCATTTTTTTCTTTCAAGTCTGTCTCTCTCAACTAATTTCATTTATTTTATCTCTCTCTACTTATCTCTAAAAGAAAATTTTTTAATCTGTTTCCCCCTTCAGCTTCTCCAAGCTCTTTTGCAATGGCCTGAATTTTTTTGGTGGCCACCTCATTTTTTAGTGGAACAAGCCTGAAATCATAATAATTGCAACTGCATTTTACACATGCTTGGTTTCAATGAAATTATCATTAAGATGCCAAATTAAAAAAGTCTTGCGTAAAATCGTAAAAATTGGTGGAAATGTAAAAAAACGGGAGTTTCACGTAAAATTGTAAAAATCGGTGAAAAAGTGCAAATTTCAAAATTACTAATATAATTTACGGAAGAAACGCCGAATCCACGATCTCCCCCCCCCCCCTACCACTGAAAAAAAAAAAAGCATCGACCTGGGATATATTTCGTGAGCGGTGGGAGAATAAATGGTGAAAATATCTCCTTTTATCCCCCTTCCCATATAATGTTTTTAAGTATTTACCGCTATTTTACGAAGCTTACGATTTCCATTTTCGAATTAATCAGTGTCCGATTTCATATAAAACATATCAATTTTTATATTCACAAAGGCGAATTTCTAGAAATAAATAAATAACTTGTAAAAAACTTCTTGCATTCGCTAAAAGTTCGGAAGCGAGCCGATGAGAAGGCTCCAGTCAAATGTAAACATTTTTTTTTTCCCCCGTGGACGGCCAGCTGTTGATTATGTAGTGAGCGTGCTTCAGCAAATTGTTTGTTTTAAGCTTTGTATGTTTCTATTCATTTATTACTTTTGATATTTATAACATAGGGATTTATTTTAAAAGCACTCAGCGTTTCCCGAGCTTGCCAGTTACTCATAGTTGATTTTTTATCGTAATAATATCATAAGGCAGTGTTTATTCGGTAGAGTGCTCCTTCACAAGACGCAAAGCCACATGGCGAAAAAACATAAATAACTTATAGATAAACTTTTTTTTTTCTTTGGGGGAGGAGTAGAATGATTAAACTTGCATCAGGTGCAACAGACTAGTTTTGGTTGATATTCAGTATTTTAAGAACAACTAGGCCCGGACTGGCTCTTATGGCTGCAAGTGTGAGTCAGCATTACTATTGTCATGATCAACAGGGAACCACCTGCACCTGCTTTTAGGCACGCTCTTCCGGTTTCAAGAAGAATAAGCAATGGGATGGGAGGGAAAAAGTTGTTCTCGTTATCGGCGTAGTGTTTATAAAGGTTTCTGCCGGAAGCTGAGAAAAAAATAAGCACTTCCTTGCAAATTCAAGCACCTTAAGGGAATTTATGTAAAAAATAAGCACTTTCAAGAGTGCTTGAAAACAATTTTTAAAATCAAGCACCTTTTAAGCACTTTTCAAGGCGCTACGCACCCTGATAATTGCCAATTTTCTATTTATGGGTGCTCATTCTCGCTGGGTAGCCACTTAAAAAACTTCAGTGGGTCCTGCAACTTACAGCATAATCAGGTAAAATCTAGCAGCCATCCAAGTTACCACTTTTTGCAGAAATCATTCATCTGCTGTGATATTTTTTCCATGGAGAGGGGTGAATTAAGATAAAAAAAGCTTATTGTAATTTGTAAATTCATAAGTGTAAAAAATTAAGCATTTACTGCATTGGGAAAACCCCTTAAACTAAATTCACATACTGTAATAATTTAGGGGCCTGGGGTATATGCCCCTCTTGCGCCTGCAATAATCAGGGCCTGGGTGGGAGCTGAACCCCCGGATCCCCCTGTCTATGCCAAAGGGAGGGGGTGCAGATCCCTATCTTCAAAATAAAATCCTGTCTATGTTACTAATATGAACAGAATTCCTCAGTCCATTCGTATTTAATGTGTCATATGAGGGATAGTTCATTAAATTATTAGGTACCTATTTTTTTCATTTGCCCTATGACCGATTTTGTTTTTCTTTGACGGCTAAACATGTACGGAATTCGAGAGCAGAAAATAAGAGTTTCTCCGATTTTGAGAGAATGTCGCCCCCCCCCCCTCACGGCCCTTATGCAAGAAAACATGTCCATACTCTATTCTCATTTCAAATTCTGCAAAGTTCAATTGAAAATCCAAAAGATGGTGCTCAATCGCCGGTTTGGCTATTTTCGGCTAATTTTCAGAAGCCATTTTGCTATTTTCATAAATTTTGATCTGGCAACCCTGCACTTGGCAGCTATGTATTGTAACACATGACACGCACACATCTAAGCTGTTGTTGATTTTTTAAGAATTTATCAAAATATTTAATTTGAAAACTTATGTATTCAAATTGCAGATTTGCTGTAGAATAACACAAATACCGGCATTATGGCAGCCTGTTACACAACCTCTGATGATCCCACTAAGAGTTATAGCGCCCAACAAACAAATCAATAGTAACTCATCTGCATGCAAAGATGAGGGGCAGAAATTTCAATCTTGAGTGAAAGGATTTACGCTAGTTTTTGTAGAATTACCCACATATTCTAATACACTCGAAACTGCCTATAGCATAAATAACGCTTCCAAATGTTTCATCTCGCCAATGGCTGGGAAAATCACAACCTGTACCTGCCAGTCTCAAACAGGATTTATATTCTAGAATGTCAATTTTCCAAAGCAGTTAATTTTGAGATGGTTAAAATGTTTCAATAATTTTGGCCTAAACACACCCAACAGAAATCTCCCAGAAAATTAAGGCCAGTTTTCCTGTTAACTTAAAGAGTCGTTTTCCTAAGGGAAAAATCCTAGGATGATGCATATTTACGTTCAATGTTTAATGAATTTTAACCAGCGAAAGATCTAATGCAGGCTATTATGTTGATGGAATACCCAATAAAAGGCAATTGACAGAAAATTAACATTAAGCTACTGACCTTGAATAGAAATATTTTTTAACATAAACAAGCTTTCACTAACAAATAACGATTTACTTTAATTAAAAATAAAGCAATATGTGACAATTTAGCAATATCTTCCTATTAAAATCGCTATATGTAGGATAAAAGTTTGCATGATAAAATGCGACCAATACAAAGTTTTCCTTATCACAATTGCGAAAGAAATAATAGAAACCATTAAGCTCCGAGGTCAGGATCTTATTCATGCAGCATATTTTACAACAGAATAAAACTTTACGTACAATATTTCAAGATATGCAACACTAGATTTTAGTTACTGCTTTTACATTATGATAACAGTTATTCGATACCTACGAAAACAGTAAATAATATTAGCCATTTTGAAATACTTACACTTTCTGGTTGAACGTTCTAAAGAAGGTGTTCATATCGAACGTAGCCATGATAAAACGGACTAAAATCTAAATAATTTTAACAAACTTCAATCTGTTACTTAGTTGTCTCACTACAGAAATCTAGTATATTCTAAATGACGAAATAAGCATTTAGCACACGTACGCCTTGAAATGACGATTTTGTAATTGTTGTGTTGCCAATTCCATACAACTAATTATTGTGCAAGCTGGGACAAGCTAAACTGATCAGATAAAGTAATTAAAAAACTTTGTAAAAAACACACATAAGAAGTAATAGGTAAGAGGACCTCTTACCTAATACTTCTTATGTGTGTTTTTTACAAAGTTTCTTAATTACTTTATCGTTTAACACCAGTAATTTGAGTGATTTTTCAAACTGATCAGATTTCAGAATGAAGAATTGGGGACAAATCATCAGGACATTTTGCACGTGACGTCACCTGGCGGTATTTGATACGCCACGTGCGCGATCTAATGGTGATCATTAGTTTCGGTTTCAGCTTATTTGGTCCTAAGGGATTATTTAACACTTTCTTCTAGAAATATAGCTGTTGTAAAAGGAGCTAGAATATTAGTCATTAACAAATAATAGCTTTTTATAAATTAATTTTATCTTCATTGTGATATTTTATTTAAAATATTAATAATAATTAAATACTAAAAATAAATAAAAAGATCGTACTTTAAAAAGGTGTGGGAGGTTTTTAATGAATATTTGTACTATTTTAAACTCAGAAAACTCAAAATAAACTCAATGATGTATTATTTATACAGTGTTTGCAATAACGTAATAATTTTAGGAATCTAGCATTCCTTTTATTAATAAAGTTTTGAAGTGGAATGCGATATGATCGTCTTCTAAACCATCTATTTAAATATAAAAAGACAATAACTTATTCCGTCCGACTAATAATGAGAAACAGTAATTATAAAAAGGATACTGAATGCATTTCAATAGGAGCTGGCGGATGTAAATACCGCCAGCAGACGAATTTTAGCTTCGAACTCAGAAACTATGCAGAATGTCCTTTTTGAAACAAAAAGTGGGGACATTTTGTAATTCAATGCTCTTCTCAAATTAACCCATTAGCGCCCAATTTTTTTTCAGCACATTCTCAAATTTATGTTGATGCCAGTAGTGATAAATAAATTTCCGACATTGTGTGGTATGAAGGACGTAAATTTTTTTTTCTAAAATTTTGAATAAGACAGGGAAATTTTCTCATTTAAACTTGTTACCACTGTGTATTTTGTGGAAATCAGATTTATTATTCAAGAAATTAAACTAATGCTTAAATATTTTGAGTGACTTACAAATTTCGTGACGATCTACAAATAGATAGCTGGGCGTTCATGGGTTAATAGGGATCGACCGATCGTATCGGCTCCGATACGATCGGTCGATACTATGTTCTTAGGTATCAATATCGGCTCGTTCATATTTAAAAGTTTCGGTAAAGTATCGGTTCCCGATACATTCATCCATTTTTACCGATACTTTTCAACCGATACTTAGCTTTGCAGAAGAAAAGCCACGCAAGCTCAATACCACTCAAGAATCTATTTTGGTGATGAGATTAGAGTTGTCGTTTCATTGGCATATTTGTTTGCGCGACTGTTTTCGAACTGTGTTTTTGTTTTCTTTATAACCATCACTAAATATGCATTTACCGTCATCAAGTGTGGAAGAAGGTATGGAAACGTTAGAAGACTGGAACAGGGCAGTCGTCTATTCTGTTAAAATATTTCGATTTGGAGCCCAACAGTAAATATGTGATCTGTAGCGAATTCAAAAAGCAGATATCGAGAGGTAAACTATAATTTTACTTCAGCATTATAAACGTTTCACTATGTCTATATTTAAACAAGAAAGATAAATCATGCAAAACGTATGGATTATAAAACACTTTCCAACACAAAAATATTTTTCCGAAAAATTTGGCGATGTATTTTTCTTAAAACTGGCGACATTTTGGAGATAAGTATTATATGCTTTAGATAGTATTATATGCTTTAAAAAGATGCCTGACTCTAAACTGTCACTGATCGTATTGTATTGAAATTATTTTGAGTGGTTCTGTAGAAAAACTATTAACCATACAAACACTACTTTCGATGGAAAGCTAGCTTCATCTTGTAATCCTTAATAACATATATCAGGTTTGTTTCATTTCAAATAGCAGAATATCTCTAAAACTAGAAGTCAAATTCCGTTGTGGAGGCAATGAATACTGGCGCTAGAAAAAGCATTCGACGAAAATTTGTCTACATTCAAAATATTTTATTCCCATCCACGTAAAATAAATAAGTTCATATTCATCTTTTATTATATATCCAAATTAAATTTCATGCTGTTCTGGAATCTTTTCGCAATCGAAAGATTTCGTTTTGTGTATGCAGCTATTCTCATGTCCACGCAAACGATTTATTTGTGAAAAAAAAATGATAATAAACTGTGTAATCTGGAAAAGCTTTTTTAAAGGAATTTGAATCCCAATTGTATGACGTCCTATTCACTTGAAAAGGGTAATTTTGTCACGCAAATGATTTACTTTTTTGACTCTCGGAAATAAATTGGTTCTGAAAATAGCAAAAAGTCGCTTAAAAATGAGGGAACGGGTGGATTTTCAGATTTTTGAAGTAGCGCAGATTGTTTTCTATATTTTTATACATGATCATGAAAAATTTCAAGCGGATCGTACAAACGGTGAAGAAGTTATTAGGCTTTATGTGTTAACTTTGCAATCTTTTTGCAGTAATGGCGGAAAAAGTTTTATCTTGAAGTCAGGGATCAGCGTAACTGTATAGTAGGATGATACGCTTGAAAGAATAACTTTCCATAGACCGCAATGTATTGGGAATATTTTGAGTGCTCCTGTAGAAAAACTATAAATGCTACATATACCATTTTCAATAGGGTACATGGTACAGTAGATAAGAATAACATATTAAAATTTCGTAGAAATCGATTCATATTTACGCGATTTGGAGCACGGACGGACAGACAGACAGACAAACCGAAATCATAAACACTTTTCAACCTTGTTGGAAAGTGTTAAAAAGGGGTCATATATATATATATATATATATGACCCCTTTTTTGGGGCTCCCCCATGATTGTCCCTCTCCTCCTCCATTTCGCGGGTGCAACTAGGTCGTGGATTAAATTCATCAGCGATGCAATTCGCCCTTTTCTCCCTTCGTCCGGTGCAACTAACACATCTCCATATAAAATACATGGATTTCCCAAAAATGCAAATGTTATTTTGAAAAAAATTACGAGAGTGCCATAAAAAATTATTCATAACTAGCTGAACTACCCGTTCTTCGCACGGAATGGATATTGTTAAACCAACTAATACAAATGGAAAATAGATAAATTATATTAAACATATTCTGGTTATATATTTAATTGCCTACAAAAACTGTTTTAAGTATTCGTTAGGCATATTCTAACTATGCGTGATTTTTAAAAATAATGTTTGGGATGTGCAGTATGAGCCGCGAGTGTGCCGTCTTTGTTTTCCTTGTTCCATAAAATACTTCTTTGAGTCTACATTAAAATCGTCTGCTAAAACACTTTTTTGATATCCTCGCCAGGTATATTCTTACTATACAATATAGACACCAACACTCCAATTAAGAGCCGTTGCAAGAGCAAATCGGGCAAGCCAATAGGAAAAAGTTCCCGTCACTATCACAGAATTACATGATTTTTTTTTCTTGTGTTGCCTCACCCAAGGAAAGAACAAATCTGAAATATTTTTGATTTATCTCTTTTAATTTTAGAGTTATAGGGGGTTCAAAGCGGGGCCGTCGCTAAGTAACGGGCCTGCTCATGAGTTGCCACCGCTAAAAACGAGTTAAGGGGAGTTACAACCTTTAAACCTTCAAAATATCAAAAAAACTATTATTGCATTTTTCAAAAATTTGAATCTTTTTGAATCGTATGCTTCAAACTACATGAAAATATTCCTATTAGAACGCGAGTAATTGCAAAAGAAAATGTGGATGCAATGGAGTTTAAAGAGGGGATTTAAAACTTTAAACAGCGCGTTTCCTCAAAACTGCTTTTTGCGACTTGCGCGCATGATTGTAAAAAAACTTATTAGGGCAGGTATTATCTTGAAACTTGTTGGGTAAGTACGTGTTATTAATGTCTATAACCTACACTAGAGATGGGGAAAGAATGAACAACCCTGTTCTTTTGAACCTGTTCTCAAGAAAGAACGGGAACACCCTGTTCAATGATCACGGCAAAAACATGTTCTCAGTTCATTAAGGTCCGACGCTTCAAAATTTTATGGCAGGCAAGCGTGTTGAAAAGAGAAATTTTGGAAAATGCCTTAAAGGTGAAATTTCTCATTGAAAGGCACGATTAATATTTTTTTGCTAAGAAAAATTTAAATTCTGGGGGGGGGCAGACCCCCCCCCTCCTCCACATTGGCTACGTATCTGATGGTGGGGACAGAAGTTCACAATTTTAGCTTTATCAAATTCTAATTGTGGAATCTTAGTTATTTTGAGAAATAATGATAAAGAAGATGATTATCTGGGGGGGGGGAATAAAACTTTTAACCCAACCTACCATAATTTTAAAGTGGACCCGGGCAACGACTAAGAAGCTTTCTTATATGTTCAATACGAAATGCACTCACAGGAAAACAATTCGTCAATTTTTATTATTCCAGCCAAACTACTCAATTTCAATCAAAGTAAAAAATTGAATAATAAAGAAAATGATAGTCTGAAACACAAACAAATCGAAAAAAAATATTTTATCAACGTCAAACAATAATATAAGCATTGCACTATCTCCATATAAAACGCGCCTTCGCTTCATACGCTCTTAGCCATCACTTATTGGCTGAAAAAGAACCTGTTCCGGAGCAGCCCTCTCCTATTGGCTGAAAAAGAACAAGTTCTTTTTGATCACGGCTGAAGGAGTTCTCCGTTCAGTGAGCGGGAACACCTAGTTCAGCGTTCTTTTTCTGAGCTGGTGTTCTTTTTCGGAACGGAGAGCTAAGGCGTTCTTTCCGGGAACGGAGTAAAAGGCGTTCTCTTGCTGAACAGGTTAAACGAACTGTTCTTCTGTGAAAGGTGTTCTTTCATTGATCTGTTCCCTGTTCTTTTGCTTTAATTAAGTTCTGAGCTAGGGTCAAAGTTGTAGACTTGGAATCAGAAGCAAGGCCGTACTTAGACGGGGGGGTCCTATGAGTTCGGACGCCGCTCCCCCGAAGTTATTACATTATATGTACATGGCGTATTTATACAGGGACGTAGCCAGAAAATTTTTTTCTGTGTGGGGATGTGGTGAGGGGCATGGGCGCCGGCAGCATAGGGCAAGGGGGCAATGCCCCTCTTGGATTTTTGTATGCAGTGTTATCCTTTGCTTTTTTGCTCTTTCCAACATGGTAACTGTGGTGTAGAATCCAGAGGGGGACATTTTATATTTGCGAAAAGTAATTTATGCTGTTTTATCGTATAGTGGAAATTACGCAACAACCAGGAACGCCATGCCGATAGAGATATTTTATTGACATTATCAAAAATTACAGGTTATTTAAGGTAAGTGCGGTGGCTGGCAAAATAGCAACAGGAGACGTGGCAGAGATCAAAGCATGAAGTGTGTGTTGAAAAGGTCCCAGAACCGAAAGCCAACCTGGCGATGAAGCTGAGCGCTAAAAGGAACTGCCGCCAAATAAATCGCCAGAATGTAAAAATGAAAAGAAACGTTCGGCCTTACGTGTGTATGCTAAAATTTAAATGTGAGACGCCACAGGAGTGATCAATAGAGATATAATGTAACCTATGCAAAATTATTAAAGCCCCGTGGGAACGAAGGAAATAAAATAAATTCTCAGACGAAAGGCACCAACAAATTGTATTGCTAATGCTAAAACCAAAGTAATTTAAGAAAAAGTTAAATAGCATTATGGAGAGATGGGAGATTTAAAAAATGGCAAAGAGTATTAAATTTAGAATAGGTGCAGGGAAAACAGTAGAAATTTAAATGTGTGAATTAACTGTAAGAAAATTAATTATAAATATGTGATTAACTGCATCACAGTAACTATACGTTGAAGTAGTCTTTGCTCCCCCCTGGGAAATATTCTGCCGGCGCCCATGGTGAGGGGTATGAAATGCAGTGATGTATAAATGAACGAAATGTTTGCGCAATAATAAAAAAAATTTAATCTTTCTAAATTAGACAGAAATTGGGTGTGGGGGATATATCCTGAAAATTTATCCCGATATACCATGCTCCCCGACTCCGAAATTATTTTCTAGGTATGGCCCTGGTCGGAAGCCATTTAATCTGGATTTTCGGAGCCATGTAATTTTATGTGGCAAAGTCGTATTCATTTTCTTAAATAGTAGTTGAAGCAATCGACATATTTATACACGCGTATTATTTTTAATCTGGAGCCTGATACTTACAGCTTTTTAAACGGAGTCTTTAATTTTTAAGCTGGAGAATGTACTTTTTAAGCTGAAACTTTGCTCTTTTTTTCTTTTTAAGCTCTAAGAGTGTATCGACTCTTTTGTGGGCTCCCCCATTGGAAATGTGCAGGTCCATGCCGTATGTTTTTAACCTGAAGGCTACACAATGATTTTTTTTAAACTTGAGATGGATTTATTTAATATTTTGAGTTAGAGTCTAAACTTTAGAGCTAAAAATGTTTGTCGTTTGAACCAAAGCCATATCTTTTAAGCTGGAGTACCGAGACATATATTTTTATTTGTAGTCGCAGCCAAAGAATGAATGTTTTATTATTATTATTATTATTATTGTATTATTATTGTTATTATTCGAGCCGGATCCATAACCTTTTGGAGCTAGACCTGGAACAATAAAATTTTTTTAAGGTAAAGAGGCGGACCGAACGGCGGAAAAGGGTAAATATTTCATAAAACGATTTCATCATTATTATTTTGTTAAAAACATTTTAAATTGGGGGTGGGGGGAGCAGACTTCTTGATTCACCTCCTCGGGTACAAGGGGTCAGAGCCGTATCCAGAAAAAAATTTATCCAGACAAAAATTTCGGAGGGGGACCAAGCGAAAAAAAGGTTGAATTTTTCACAAAGACTTCATCTTTATTAGTTTGTTAACAAAAGTTTAAATTTCGGGGGTGTGGTGGACCAGACCCTGGGTACGACCTTGAAGGGGGTACTCCCTCTCCAGAGGTACTACAACCCCCCTCCCCCCTTCCGCTCCTCCAAGGGTTACGACTTTGACTATAGGGTGTAAGCTTTCCCGAATGTATTCCAAAGGGGGGGTGTTGATATTTGCAGCTTCCGTTCGCTTTATCATGAAATTTATGGTGTGGACTGGGAATAAGACTAGGAAAGGGGGGGGGATTCATCGCAGATTAACAACTTCGGCGGTCTGCTGTAGTAGTGCTGAAGCTACTGTAGTAGTGCTGAAGCAGAAAAAACAAAAACAAAACTGGTGTTTCGTTAGAATTGATTTTTCTCTTACTTTAGATTTAGCTATTGCATTAGCATCTTGGAATATTGTTCATCGAATCGTTGAATAAACACTTCTGCGGTTGGATCATTTTTATGTCTTGTAAATAATGATAACAATTATCTAAATAAATTAATCCAGTCAAAAATGAACAAAAATTTGTAATTTATATTTTTTAAGTGAATCTATTAATATTGTTTATCATGCTGTGTATGAAGTATATACAATCATACATAGGCGGCTGGTGCACCAAAAAAGGGGGGGGGTCAAAAGAGATGAGAGTATGTAAGTAGAGGGCACCCCTATGTAAGTAGAGGTTTAAAGTAGAGGGGTATGTAAGTAGAGGTTTTTTTGGGGGGGGGGGTAAAATCGCCCTATTATAATTGAATTTTAATTGTCATTATTGATTAAATGACCTTCTCTAAAAGAACTAAGATAAAAAATTAGAACGGATGCCCACCGAAGACTCCCTCCTTCCAATTCAAAGTAGAGACCTGCACGGACCGGGCCGGGTACGGGATTTATAAATCTGCTGTTAACGGGCTGGGGCGGGGTTGTGTTACTGTTAATTTTTTTTTCGAGTTCCTGCAACCCGCAAGAAAGTTTATATTAATAATTTCTTAAAATAAAATGTTTGAAAAATATTTATTTATCGATCTATCTGGTCGTCTTTATATATTTTTTAATTTCTGGAATTTTCGAATTTTACTCCTCAACTATGGGCCCGTGATGTTTGTTCAAATGTATTTATTACGGTCCCGGGCATGGCCTACAAATTCAAGAATCAACGGGCTCGGGCCGGGCCGGGCCGGGACTCTATTTTCAGGCCCGTGCAGGTCTCTAATTCTAAGTTCCATTTCAATTCTCATGAAATAATAACATAAGAAAAATATAAAACACTTACTTGTTAAGAAAATCTTTCTTTCTGTAAATTCTTGAATCGATCAATGATGTCACAAAATGACAAACTTCCAAACATAGAGAGAGAGGAGATCACTAATAAATTCATTTATTTGATCTTATATTATCCATCCTAATAAATTATTTGGTATTATATTATGCAATATTGGCATATACATCCAATTTATGGAAGTAACATAGGATCTTTTACATTGATTTCTTTTTTCTCGGGGGATGGTCGCCCCCTCTTCCCCCCTTTAATCCGCCCTTGTATGGAAATATATCAAAGAGTTCCTTTTCAACAAGAAAATTGCATCTTTTCCTCAGTTCTGTTATCTCTGGATATTTCTGCCAAAGAGTTGGTGTATTTTTTGTACATTTTTTGAAAAATTTGCATTTCTCTCTTTAATTTTTCCATATCAAGATCTAATCCATATCTCGAAGCAAAATGCTCTGTTCACTTCTCCATAGTACTCTAACGATGCAAATTGGTCGAACCAAATTTTTTTGGAATTTCCTCACTTTATGTATCGGATATTCAAAGTCTAGAACAAGGGCGGATTAAAGGGGGGGGGGCGGAGGGGGCGACCGCCCTCCCCGAGAAGAAAGAAATTAATGTAAAAGATCCTATTTTACTTCCATAAAATGGACGTATATGTCAATCTTCTAACTAACCGCCCCCACCGACAAACTAACCGCCCCCCCCCCGACAAACTTGCAATAATCCGCCACTGGTCTAGAAGCTGATGTGGGCCTTCGTTTATTTCATTTTTCCTGTATTTATGATGAAGTTAAAGTGTCTCATTATCTTCAGTTCTGAATCCAAGTTATCTACACTGAGACTTGACGTTGGTAAATGATCAGCCTGTGTTTCCTTGAAACTTAAACCATCACATTTTTCATTTTTTTTTTAAATTGCTAAGCATATTTTGATCTGCATTTTCCGCAACTGGAATCTTATGGAAACATGAAGTGATGGTCGGTTGAATTTTAAGCCGCTTTGCTTTAAACATTTCGAAAACAAATATGAATGTGAAACAAATAAAGATCATGAATCAGAAAAACTTATAGCAGTACTCGCACAGTCAACCTACTGCTTCGACTTAGCAGATGGGAATGAAATGTTCACGAGATCCTTACATCTGGGCTGGGCCGATTCTAGAATATACAATTCCTTTCGGGAAATTTCTAATTCACTCCCTCCCCCCCACATACACACATACACTCACATACAATCTCCTACAATTAAATCCCTTTCTAAATATTCAGATAAATATGCTTTCTTTTTCTTAAATGTATCTTAAAAGATACTGTAGAAAGCCGTTTATCATCCCTTCCATGAATTGTATTCATGGGTGGGCAGTTTAACTCTTTAGCTCCCAAAGAGAATCTCATAGCTGTTGGTTCCCATCGAAACGGCAGAAAATGGCCTGTCCGTCCTTTCCTCATGTAACCTCAGTTTTTAAGTAGCGTGAGAGGCTTCCTGTTTTGATAATCCGAAGACGGTCTATTGTATCTATTCCAGAATACAGGAAGGTAGCAATGACAAAATTTTAAAGTAACACACCTGTAAGGGGGGGATTCCTAGAAGGCTACACTCCGTTTTTATGGGAATGAAGGCACTCGGACAGTTGGAGGAGATAAAGAATAATTTTCCCTCCTTTTATCCAAAAAAGGAAAAGGAATGCGCATTTCCGCTATTGTCGAGATCTATTTTCTTCCCATCACAATTACTGTGACTTGTTTTAGAGAAAACGCATCGAATTTTTCTAGCCGAAAAACCGTTAAATGCGGGAAATCTAACGTTCTTGACGGGATTTTTTAACATTACAAGTACAGAAAGATATTTGGAACCAATAGAAAATGTCGTTATAGGCGGGAAAACGGTAAATACGTCTAAGGTTAAACCAGGGTTTCACTGCATATACATACATACATACATACATACATTCTGATATGCCACACAACCGAAACCCTACTATTTGGTTTGCTGTAAATTGTAATCCACTGTTTGTGGCCCCTGACGATGGTGACAGTGGTTATAATTTCCGCTCCATTATATTATCACAATAATTCTTGCACTTTATTTGGCTTCAAAATCTGGTTTCTAATTCTTGCTAATAGCTGTTATATTTTTATGCGAGATATGGCTTATTTTTAGTATGTTTTGTGTTTTACTTGTTAGTTAGTTATATATATATATATATATATATATATATATATATATATATATATATATATATATATAAAGACCTTGCACTGGGAAAGTTCGCTTTCCCTCCCCTTCTCTTGCTCGGTTTCCGTATTGAGTGTCTTGCCATCATTTTTAGATGAATTGTTACTTTTGAACTATGAAAATTGGGGGGGCGAGGCCCCTTTACGTTTAGAAGTGAGGGGGCAGTCGCCCCCCTTGCTCCCCGTACCAGCCGCCTATGCAATCATATATCTATATCGTGTATATTGAATCAGCCATTACTGTACTTAAATTTATATTCAAGTAAATTAATGTTTAGAAAATGAAGATTTTGTAATATTGTCTTTTACTAAATACGGATTTTAAATTAATGAAAGCGACACAGAAGAAGTACACTAGTTCTTTACCTCTTCTATAGTGTTTCATTATATTTAATTAAAATGCCGACAAGTCTAATCAAACAGTTATGAATATTATGTCATTTTAGGAGCTTTCAGAATCAAATATTGTTTACTAATGTAAGCAATATTGTATTACTCAGGTAAGTAATCGAAAATTAAGCCTGGCCTAAATAATTCTTTCTAGAATTTCAGTTTTTCCATTTATTTTTACATACGTGCTATGAGTAAGGATAACAAAAGTAAATAAAAAGCATCGGAAAAAATTTTGATTTTAAAAAGATGTGCATATTTAACAGTATATTATAGAACGTTAATATAATTAAAATATTTTTACAAAAAATTACTGTTAACATACTTGATTGAAGAAAGCCAGAATGTTGGTTGCAAAGTTTTTTTAAAACATTTTACAATTGTTGTTGTTGTTGCTAATACCCTCTGGCGACCCGCGGGGTGGTGCCAGATCCCTCAAATAGGCAGGCGATGGGCGGAAGGGGCTGCTTCCATTTTAATGAGCCCCAGTGGGAGGAACTCCGACTCAGCTTGGGGTCCCCTAATTTTGAAACAATTCCAGAGGAGGGACCTACCCCCTGAAATCGGCACCCCCAGAGGTATCGTTTAACCATTTGGAGAACATTGAAGCCACGACGGATTTTACGTGCACCAGCTCCCATTAAGGCACACGGTCCCACAGCAGTCGAGCCGAGAGGAAGTTGACCCTCCCAAGCATTGGCCAATCCGGATGCTGCTTCACTTTTCGTGTTCTAATGGGAACGGAGTTTAGTGCCCAGGTTTTTCAATTGTACTAAAGTATAGTACATGTTAAAAAGACGTATATTTTCATTTTTAAATTGAATAAAATAGTCATAATGAAGCTACCATAAATCAAAGAACCTGTTCTCAAAAGAACAGGAAAAAGAACTGTCCTTTAAAAATGAACGGGAACGGTGAACAACTGTTCTTTTAAAATAACGGTTTTCCCCACCTCTAACCTACACCTAAATAATATTTTTAATTTTCAATTTTTCCCCTCTCAGGGTTCAATAAAATAAGAAAATAAAAAAATCTCTACTTTTCATAGCATAAAAATGTTTTTTTAAATAATAAATAGGTACAAAAACATGAAAAAACAGGTGTAGGTTATAGACATTAATAACACGTACTTACCCAACAAGTTTCAAGATACCTGCATAAGTTTTTTTACAATGTAGTTAATATTTTGTACTAGAAATGTAAGTACAAAATATTAACTACTGTACAAAATATTAACTACTTCAAATGTAGTTAATATTTTGTACTAGAGTTCAGTATTCTTGCTCAATTCCAAAGTTCGATTGAGAAAGTGACAAAAGAATGACATATAATGCATGAAATGTCCTTATTAAAGAACAATTAATTCACGGATCGCGCTATAGAGCGCATTTTATCAATTTTCTCCAATATACAGATATCCCGAAAACACTGAAATGCGCTTTAATACATCATCTGTTAATGTTAAATTGTTTAAAACAACGTAGGAATTACGACTACGTTAATGAAATATTCATTATAAAATGTCTTTCTCATTTCTGTATTTAGTTATTTTAAAGTACATTAAATATCCACTTGTGAAACTAAAATAAGCAATCGTGAATCATGAGAGTAAGCGCTACTTTGTTTTTCCTTCAAATTATATGCATCTATTTTCTTAATGCCAATATGTATCATAGCAAACAAATTAATCATGAGTTCGTACTTGAATTAGTAACACAATTACTACTTAAAACTACATTAATTAACGTTTGAAAGCAATGGGAAGCTTAAGAAATGCCTGATGTATACGTGAAGACTCGAGCATCCGTAGGTTTCTTGGGATGGCTCATCAAAATACGCGTTACTTTTAGAAGTTTAATCGGCGTAGCAGTATTGAAAATTAACCTATTCTGCATATATCAGAAACCTATCCTCCATATATTACGAATAGTTCTTTTACAGGGGCACTCATAAGAATAACATTACGCTGAATGGGGATCTCTGCAACTACTGAACCGATTCGAAATTTTTTTTCACTCATAGAAAGCTATACTATTCCTGAGTATTATAAGCTACCTTTCAGTATGCAGCATAACTAGTTCTTTTACAGGGACACTCGAAATAATTCTAGCACATGACGCTATATGGACATCTCTGTAACTACTGAACCGATTCTAAAGATCTTTTAACTGAAAGCTACACTATTCCTAAGTAACATAGGCTAAAATTCATCCATATAGCATAATTTACAGGAACACTCAAAATAATTAAGCATTGTCGTAACTGATCTCCATTCGCCACTCAAATTTATTGAAATTTTATTAAACTCCATTCAAATTTTTGAACAGTGTAGTTATATATCTTCATATAAAGTGAATCCAATGTGAAAAATTTTTGAAGGCCCCCTCCAGGGCCCCCCGGTACAGGGCCCCAAACATGGTCATTAACGCTAATTTACGCAATTTCGAAGTATTGGCACAGCTGGCTCTGACCTCGCACATGAGAACTATTGGCATGGAGATGTAGTTTCAACATAGTAATTTCATACTGGCATCGCCGTTTTCAAAAATTTAACACAGTAATCAAAAAATATATATTTTCATAATATGAAACTACTATGTTGTTCTCATGTCTTCATAATTTGAAACTACAATAGTCTCATGTGCGAAGTCAGAGCCAGCTGTACCTATGCTTCGAAATTACATAAATTAGCACTAAGGACCATGTTTTGGCCACCGTGGAGTGGACACTCTCCATAGCTTCTATACTGGACTTTTGGTACCCCCAAATAAGTTTCAATTATGCAAACATTGGAAATCTAGTGACGTGCAACGATCCTAGCGGTAAAATAATAAAGCATTTCCCGTGCTGACTGATAAGCAATTTTACTTGTTTTTAGTTTTCCAACCTAGCATGTGAACGAGATTATAAAGGCGAGCACTAAAGTTTAATTTTTTTTTTTCACTTTTGCTTACTTGGTTGGCTTAGTAACAAATGAGTAGAAAAAGAATGCGTGCCTTCAATTCAGCTAAGTGTGCAATCAGAGTACTGAACACATCTTTCAGATGGCCCCAAGCCAGAAGTCACACGGATTAAGATCAGGCGATCGAGACGGCCAGACTGTAGGGAAATGACGACTGATAATTTTAGCATTTCCGAAATGCTGCTTCACTGGAATTGCATTGTGCGGAGGAGCGCCATCTAGCCTAAAAATGATCCGATCCACACATCCACGCTGTTGAAGAGCTGGAATGACATGGTTGTGCAAAAGATACTCATAGCGCTGACCAGTGACGGTAACGGTAACAGGACCTAAAGCACCCATCTCCTCGAAAAAATATGGCCCTATGATAAATGAGGCCGTAAACCCGCACCACACAGTGACCTTTACAGGATGAAGTGGTACAGGTTGAGTTTCGAGTGGATTTTCTGTTGCCCATATTCGGCAATTCTGAGGAATAACGTATTTTGTCAGATGGAAATGGGCTTCGTCTGTCCACAAAATTTTCCACGGCCATTCATTGTCCACTTCCATGCGAACAAGAAATTCTAAAGCAAAAGTCTCTCTTGCTGGCGGGTCAGAAGGAAACAACTCCTGCACATGGCTAATTTTGTAAGGATAGCAATGCAGGATGTTTCGTAGAATTGTATGCACAGTGCTCACAGGCCTGTCCAGTGTTCGGGCTATTCCCCGTGCACTGCAGGGTTTCACACCACTGCGCGACTCCTCCTGCTCTGCTGTGGCCACTTCTTCAACTACCGTCGAATGAATTGTTTTCCTCCCTCTACGAGATTGCTCAGCAAAAGAACCTGTCTGTTCGAATTTCTGAATCCTTTTCAACAGACCCTGCACAGTCATCGGACCAACGCCTTTTTTCATACCCTTGAGTGTCCGGAACTTCTGCAGAGCTACTAGTGCACAGTCATTGTTCTCGTAAAAAAGCTTTACAAGCAGAGCGCAGTCCTTCAATGAGACAGTCCTGGCGAAATTCTCCACGAAATGAAAAAAAGTCGTGTACCTGGCGTTTTTATAATAAGTGAAACGAGTCGTGCGCATGACAGGTATTTTAAATCACATATTCTGACGCTTACAGCGCCATCTGTTGCTAAATTTTGGAACCATTTTTTTTCTTATGCCATACGTTTTCCCCCGTCTTCAGTAATATTCCGTTCAAATTTGACTTCATTCTGATCAGTGGTTCTTTTTTCTATAGCGTTTTGAAACTTTAACTATAATCACCCTATATATTTAAAAAATGTACAGTAGACGCTCTTTTTATTTGAGAAAACTGAAAAAAAAATCTGAAAGTTTTCGCAGTTTTTATAGCGCTTTGTCCGCAGTCACTAAGAAGAATGAGACGAACTTCAAATTCTTTCGCCCTGCCAGTAGCATAGTGCATTGCGCATTGAACTGGGAGACGGAAGGTGCTTAGTTCGAAACCAGGTCGTGTCCGCCGACCTAACCGTTCGGAGTTTCCCGTGGCTTTCTCCGTAAACTTAGCGTCAATACAGGTTAGGACCCCTTAGAAAGACCCCACGGGGGGGCACCCCGCTCAGGCCTAGATCCCTCGTGTAGATAATTGGCCTTAATCTTACAACAACAACGACATGAAATTCTTTCATCTGGATGTAAAAGAAAGTAATTGAAGCAATTTCCAACTCTACGAGAATTATTGGTAAGCAAAATCTTGATTTTCCTGCGCAAGTGATAGTCCGAGATAAATTTCTATGGCATTTTCATAACTTTCCTCAAGGAATTTAAGGACCATTAAATGAGCTTTAAATGCCTATTCACTCGGCTCATGTGAAAAGCTGAACAAATACTGTAAAAACTGTTCTATTTACTCACAGCATGTGTGACTTACACAATGAGGAGAGTGGAAATAGGTGAGAATATTTTAGCTGAAGAAAAATTAATATTAAACGTTGTCCTATTTCGAAGAACGTCGAAAATTTACTTTAAAAAAAACCTAAGTGGTAGTTATTATAATACACTGTAAAAATTTTTACAAGTTTAGATTCATACTATCAAAATATAACACTATAGAATCTATTGCAATTTTCATATAAATTTAAATCTTAGTATGAGATGAAGAAATTGTTAAACATGATAATGAAACATACGAATGTAAAACATATTAACAAAACACGAATACTATAATTTGCTTTGGAGAATGTTAAGTTTTTAATTTCTTTTATTAAGTATCTTCAGTACATTTAGCCCCCCACCCTTCTTAAGAGTGATTTAATCAACAATTCCCCATTTATTGAAAAAATTGTCAAGCTTTATTAGTATATTTTTATTTAGTATTTTTATATATAAAGAGAGATTTCAAAAACTAACATAATCATTCACAAAATTTTTGAAAATTTCGATAAACACTAGTCAACGATGATTAACAAAACGAGGTCGTTCTATTTTCTTTCACATAATTTTAACTACGAAATCTGTTAGTTACAAAATGAGATTTTGTTAGTAAATGATAGCTTTTATGAGAACCGTAGCCAGAGGGGTGAATTTGAGGGCAATGCCCTATCTGTAAAAATCTCCTTCCAACTCCATCCTGGAAAGATTTTGGCCTCCTCTGAAATAAATAAATAAAAATGTTAAACAAAAAAATTTAAACATTTTGTTCCTGTCGATTTGATTTCGAGAAATTCTCATTCATCTTCTGAACCCACGTTTCGACCTGTTAACCCTTTGAAGCGCAACCATTTCCCTGTGTCGAAAAAGAGCAGCCGTTGCCATCGGCTGCGAGGACATCACGCGTTGAAGGGCTAGAAGTTCTTTCAGTGATTTAAACACCGCGGACCCCACAAGGCCGGTAATAAATTCCCCTTCTACGATTTTTGGAAAAGTACCTCGTTTTAGAAAACAGAGGAATGAAATTTTTTTCTGGTTGGAGTATTCAAAATCCATGGATGTCGCATTTTGTTTTCAAAGCAAGGTTTATTCAGATAGTGAACGCAATATTTATTCCGACTTTTCTACACAAAAATTAAAAAAAAAAGGTTCAGAACCTAACACAGGATTACATGTTCACAAATCACCCAAAAGCCATTTGCAAGGGGTGCTGAATAGGATTGAAAGCACGCTGCGACGAAACAATAGGAAAAAAAGTAAGTAGAGATCAAATTGAAAGAAACAGTTACAGCACATATGGGCAACCCCTGGCTCACGGGCCGGATGTGGCCAGCCAGGGCTTTTGATCCGGCCAGCGGAACATTTCAAATTTCCATAGAAAACCCATATAATCCCGTTACAAAATCCCATACAATCCCATTTATAGAGCCCACAACTTCGCTAACTTCCTAAAATTTGCCCGCAACTTTCCAAAGGTTGCCCATACCTGAGTTACAGTATCAGAAGTATTGCAGAAGTTTTTAATTACTTAATGCTAATAATAATTGATTGAGAAGTATCTATTTATATAATACGTCAATGTATGCGGTACCAAAATCGACTATATATTTCCACGCTGCAAACGGCAACAGCTTGATGTAAACATTACTATAACAATAACGCATGGGCGAAAATTCAAATTAACAGTTCAATGACGTCCAATGGAGCAAGCATATGTCACGCAGTAGCTGGATAACAAAATAAAAACAATGGCTACACAAAAGTACAAGATCTCTCGGACTTTTTCACAATTTTAAAATTTACAATACTTGGCGCAATAATCGCCCATCTAAAAAATGTCACCATGCATTGGGCTAAAGCACATTTTAGCCATTTGCTGTTTCGACATCGGCTTTCATGATGACACCCAAGATGTGTAGCAAACCTACCTAAATGAATTCAATGACAAATACTGCTAAAACAAAGAAACATGATTTTCATTGAAATGAGCGCAGAAATTAAGTTAACACTGCACTGATTATAAAGACCAGTAAGGTATGGGACAGCTAGTTTAATTTATTGCGGTTAATGAGTTAGCTTTGAAGGGAAAAAATTCGAGTAAATGTAGCTAAAATTAAATGTTAATTAAATTCAAAATAAAGTTCATTTAAAAATGTAATTAAATTAAAACACGCAATTGAATTAATAAAAGCGATTAAGTTAAATGCCCCAAAATAAGCTTACGCAATACTTAACCCTTTGAGGCGCAACCCTTTCTCAATGCTGAAAAAAGGGCAGCCTTTGCCATCGTTCGACTTAACTACCAGCAAGATGGCGGACGATCGAAATGTTCATCGCGTGCCACACATCTAGAGACCCTTTTTTGACGACAGCTGGCTGTGCCGGGCACAGCGTAGTTAAGTCGAGCGATGGCAACGGCTACCCTTTTTTCAGCATTGGGCAATCTCTCCAGCTGTTCTCCCATTCTTCCATTTTTCAGCAGATGTCAGTGCTGCTAAAAATAATCGTGACCATTTTTGTTACGGGAAATGTGCTAAAAAGTGACGTGCTAAAAAGTAAAGTATTCTCGTGGAGCTATGTCACCCGCAACTATTTTTATAGAAATCAAATCTATTCTTAGTGACTGGCAACAGTCAAAACGTCAGAGTTTGGTGTTCCCAGAGCGGGAACACTGCGCGTTAAAGAGTTAAAGGACCGTGAGAGGAGAGGAGGAGAATAAACCAACTTAAATTGCATAGCTATCCTGTGGGAACTGCTGCTCCTCCACTAGGGGATTCGCCTGGCTACGAGTCTACCTTTTATACCCATCAATTGATCATTGTTAGTAATGATCCATTTCTTTTATCAGCGAATAATTCAATACTTAACAATATTTATCTTTCTATTCTAAAAAAAAGTAAAGGCCGCTGTCGCCGCCGCTGTCTAAAGCTTGTCAGCATATCTCCTCCTAAACCGTGGGGATTTGAGTTTCGACTAAGGTGCCCACAGATTCAAAAAATTCCGAGGAACCTGCTAAGCTGATTTAAATTTCGAAAATCGAATTATTTTAGAAGATATTACTAAAAATCTGAAAAAATAAACCGAATGGTTGCCAGATTTGGCATAAAATCATTCATTCCTTTGCAACAAAGCGTTTCCAAGTATCTAGAATCGCGTGAAATTAACAAACATGAGTTAGAATTACGCCCATTTTACGCCAAAATAAAAACTATATGAAATAAGTAACTCAAAATGTGTTACACAAAGTTGACAATTTTCAAATAGTAAGTTCGCTTAGACAACAGGAGTTTAGATTTAGCGATTATTCGTTTTTCCAAAACAGAATAACAAATATCTTGAAAATGAAAAATAATTAAAATGCAGATTATTTTAAAGCCGGTTCTCGTCCAGCTGGATTATTGGCTACCAGTAGAAATATTTGGCGGCGTTAACTATGCTATTATAGCAGTTACAGTACACTTTGGATATTTGCTAGAGATAAAGTAATTAAAAAGCTTTGTAAAAAACACACATAAGAAGTAAAAGGAAAGAGGATACGCGTTTCGTTCAAAAATTGTTTTGAACTTCTTCAGTCCAAGCTCTTCGGCGTAAAGAACACAGGGAACTGAAAAGAGAAAAACAAGCAAGATGTTGCCACAAGGGGCAAAGAAAAGTCGAACAAAACCACGGAGAGGGGAGAAAAAAAAATTAAAAAAGGGGGGATAAAAAGGAAAGGAAAGAAGCACAAAAAATACAGAAATAAAAAAGAAATAAAGAAAAATAATAAAAAAGGGAACACACAAGTACAAACACACACACAAAAAAGAGAAAACAGAACAAACAAACAAAAATCAAATAGCACACGTATTTTTTTTTTTTTTATATAATAAAAACCACGAACAGGACAGCACAATAAATATATATATAAATAATTTTTTTTTTAAATAAAAACGAAAAAGAAAGACAGTAACACACGTACATACACAATAAAGAAACAGGAAAAAAAAAAAAGGGGTGGGGGTGGGGAAGGGGGTAGACGAAGAAAGAGAAAAGAACCTTACAACAGCAACTTCCAAGCAGAATGAACGAAAGGAACGGAAGAACCATCGTTCACAAGACGATCTAAGTGCTGGGTAATGGAAAAACCTTCCAAAAAATCCAGATGGGACAAAGACTGAGGAGTGCACAAAATCTTAGCCTTAGAAAACTGAAATCGATGATTGGAATTCCAACAATGTGAGGCAATAGAAGAATTGGAAAGTTCGTGCTTAGAGACATATCTCTCATGCTCTTTGAGCCTAAATTTGAGAGCTCTTCTGGTCTGACCAATATAGCCCAAATCACAAGATTCACAAGGAATATAATAAACACCCCAACGGTTCTCAGTAGGAATAGGATCTATAAGGGAAGAAAATTTAAGTTTATTAACAGGTTTAAAAATGACTTTGAAACCGAAATTTTTGAGAAATTTAGAAATTTTGTAGCATAAAGGTGAAAAGAAAGGTAGTACAATTAATTCGTTGTGAAAATTAATAGTATTAGTAGAAGTATTAGGCTTATTAAATTTAGAAACAGCTTTATCAATAATAGAGGGGCTAAAACCACGAGAAGCAGCTAAGGATTTTAAGTAACTAATTTCATTATTAAGAGAAGAAGAATCAGAGCAAATTTTGATAGCACGAAACACATAAGTGTAAAAAGCAGAAAGTTTTTGCTGGTAAGGATTAGAGATGAGTTCGGGCTCATTTTTTTGAAGCCCGAGCCCGCCCGAGCCCGAAGACTTTTAATCCGAGCCCGCCCGAGCCCGAGCAATATTATTTAAGTCGGAGCCCGAGCCCGCCCGAGCCCGAAATTTCAGATAAGATAAATAAAATTCAAAGAAGTAATTCTTTGATAGAATACAATAAATTTTGCAGTTTGTGCAAATTAAAGACAAATATAGTTGCAAATTTTTAATGCACTTTCTAATTCTTTATATCTATGTTTATGAAATAATGTCCGCTCTCATGAGTAATATAAGCCGCCGTTCTGAAATACCTAAAGAGCTTCACGCACCTTCTAGGCGGCCGTGCTGCTATTTTTTTCATGTATTATATAAATGTTTTAATGAATCTTTATATAATGTTTTTTATGTACTTTTATTTTCCTCATGAATCACTTTATAAAGTCTGTTTCAAGGAGTATGTTCAATAAAAGAGAAATTTTTCACGAGCCCGAGCCCCGCCCGAGCCCGAACGCAATTGTGAATTACAGAGCCCGAGCCCGGTTCGGGCCCGGGCTCGGGCTCGGGCTTTCGGGCTCGGGCTGAGCCCGTCTCATCTCTAGTAAGGATGATTAGATAGGGCATGAGGAGGTAAAGATATAGAAAAGGGCTTGCGGAAAACAGAAGTAGAGAAACCGTCAGGATTCCTAGAAACAAGAACATCCAAAAAAGGTAAAGAATTGTTGCACTCCTCTTCTAGAGTAAATTGGATACACGGATCAACAGAATTAACGATTAAAAGTAAATTAGAAATATCACAATTGGAATCCACTAGAACGAAAGTATCGTCAACATATCTGACCCAGCACGGAAAATTAAAGACCTTGAAGAGCTTCTCTTCAAAATAATGCATATAAATATCACATAAGAGAGGTGAGAGAGAATTACCCATAGCAAGACCCTCGGTTTGTTTATAGAAAGAGCCATTATAAATGAAAGCAGTTTGTTTAATACAAACGCTTACTAAAGCTATAAACTCTTTAATCTCAATAGAAGAATAATGAAACTCGCGTAAACGCTTTTCCAAACAGTCAATCGCACCTTGGATAGGAACATTAGTGAATAAAGATTTAACATCAAGAGAAAGCATTTTACAATTAGTAGGAGAAAGAAGTTTAATCCAAATCTTCTATTGCCTCACATTGTTGGAATTCCAATCATCGATTTCAGTTTTCTAAGGCTAAGATTTTGTGCACTCCTCAGTCTTTGTCCCATCTGGATTTTTTGGAAGGTTTTTCCATTACCCAGCACTTAGATCGCCTTGTGAACGATGGTTCTTCCGTTCCTTTCGTTCATTCTGCTTGGAAGTTGCTGTTGTAAGGTTCTTTTCTCTTTCTTCGTCTACCCCCTCCCCCACCCCCCTTTTTTTCCCCCTGTTTCTTTATTGTGTATGTACGTGTGTTACTGTCTTTCTTTTTCGTTTTTATTAAAAAAAAATTATTTATATATATATTTATTGTGCTGTCCTGTTCGTGGTTTTTATTATAAAAAAAAAAAAAATACGTGTGCTATTTGATTTTTGTTTGTTTGTTCTGTTTTCTCTTTTTTGTGTGTGTGTTTGTACTTGTGTGTTCCCTTTTTTATTATTTTTCTTTATTTCTTTTTTATTTCTGTATTTTTTGTGCTTCTTTCCTTTCCTTTTTATCCCCCCTTTTTTAATTTTTTTTTCTCCCCTCTCCGTGGTTTTGTTCGACTTTTCTTTGCCCCTTGTGGCAACATCTTGCTTGTTTTTCTCTTTTCAGTTCCCTGTGTTCTTTACGTCGAAGAGCTTGGACTGAAGAAGTTCAAAACAATTTTTGAACGAAACGCGTATCCTCTTTCCTTTTACTTCTTATGTGTGTTTTTTACAAAGTTTTTTAATTACTTTATCGTTTAACACCAGTATTTTGAGTGTTTTTTCAGTCATTTGCTAGAGATGGTATAATTCGTGATGCTAAGTACGCCAATCTGCAAACGATTATGTAAATGAAAATATGGATAACGGTTTTTCGGTAACCTTACATGAACAGTAATTATAGGTTGTGAGCATGTGTAAATCGCCAAATAATGAAAAGTCGCCATTGGTGGCAAGCTATCCTATCAGTTCCGTAGCTTTTATTAACTTGAGCGCAGAAAGTCGCCAAATAATGAAAAATCGCAATGGTTGGCAAATTCGAAGGGTGCCCAATAGGTTTTACATTATTAAAAATACAGCTTAAACAGATGTTCTGATTTTATTATGCTTTAGCTCCTAATTAATATAACTTTTGAATGGCAACATTGAAAATCATTGTGTTTCTGAAGAGTGCAAATAATTTTTGCAGCGATTATAAGCGGAGTCCGCACTCCAGGTGTAGTATAGCTCAGGACCCGTACAACACGGATTCCCATAACAAAATATCTTCTGTGTTATGAGGGGGAGGGGGGTCTACTGTAGTGTGAAGTTTAAATTTTTATGTACCAATGAACATGCAAGAACCAAGCAATGCGTAGCTCAGTAACATTCTATCTGATCCAATCTTCGGGTTTTGTCTGTTGAAATTATGTCTTTTTTACGAATAAGCCTGATTAGGGGCCGAATGCCTCATACGAAAAGCGAGCGTAGCGAGTCTGGGGGCCTTGGCCCCTAGTATGGATAAAAAATCGGACGTGTATAACACATGACTTGCACGTCTATTAAATCTAAAATATTTTCGGCGCACTTCATATAAACTTATTTTGTTTGAAAGAGATAAAATACTGCAGTAATACTACGGTTTAGCGATTTCAAGCCAAATATTTCCGATATCGCCAAGCTGGATTCAATTTGAGAGATTTGTTTCTGACACTTAATTGGGTGATATTTCGCCAAAAGCCGACAAGCTTGAGATAGTTTGCAAGATTTTAGGGATAGCCAAAGTAGTCATTGATCACAGACTTTCAATGAATTGAATATATCCATACACCTTAATGTATTTAAAGTCACTTGGCTGACCCTGTAAATAAATTACCCAGTCGATTGCAATAATAAAAGAGATACACAGTTAGATGTTACAATAGTTCTAAATACAAAATTTCAACATTCTACGGTTAAAAGTTTTAGAGGTATGCGAAATACGAAATTATTTTTGGCACCAAATTTGGCGATATTTCGGTAAAATTAACTAAGGTCGATGAAAAATGGCGAAATTTGGGGCATGGACCAAACAATGACTGACTAAAGATGTAATCTATTGAAGATGTCCATAGACATTAGTGTAATGAAATTCTTTTGGGTGGTCCTGTAAATAAACTCTAAAGTAGATTGGAACCAAAAATCGATGTACAACTAGATGTTACAACAATCTTATATACGAAATTTAAAAATTCTAAGACTATTAGTTTTTGAGATTTGAGAATTAAATAAATAGACACGTACACCAAAAGTCGCCAAGCTTAGCGACATTTGGCGTAACTCTTGTGGGAGGCACGCGACCGTGGTCAGACCATTGGCAGTATATAGTAGGACAGTATTATGCTTGAAATGGATAAATGTTCCTAAAACTGCCATTGACTCAATTGCGTAGCCAGTAATTTTTCATGGGGGGGGGGCTTACGACTACTGCAAATCACATTTATAGATACGTGTGTGTGATAAGGGAGTGAAGAATATACATTTTGTATGGCAAAAATTCCTCATGGGGTGAGGGTGTTGAGACGGCCCTATCCCGCCTCTTCCCTTGGCTACGCCCCTGCATTGACTGTAATGTGTTGGAAATCTTTTAGTGTTCCTGTAGCAGAACTATGAATGATAAAGACACTTTTTTCGGTGGAGAAATTCATTTTGTAACCCTTAATAATATATATCACTTCTGAGTCGTTTGAAATAGCCTAATACCTCTCAAATACGCTTTAATGAATTTCTGCCCTTAGAGCGTAATGCATTTAAAATCTTTTGGGCGGCCCTGTAGATAAACTATCTAGTCAAATCGGACCGAAAGGGGAGGTGCACAACTAGATTTTACAACAATCTTGAAGATAAAGTTTCAACATTCTACGTCTAATAGTTTTTGAGAGAGGCGAGTTTAATGAATTTCGGCCCATAGAGAGCGTAATCTATTTAGAATCTTTTGGGAGGCCCTGTAGATAAACTATCCAGTCGATCGAGACCAAGACAAGAGGTGCACAACCAGATGTTAGAACAATCCTATGTATAAAGTTTCAACATTCTACGACCAATAGTTTTTGAGATATGTGAGTTACATACAAACGTACATACGTACGTACAGACGGCATAGAAAAACTGGTCAAAATAGACTGGCGGTCTGTCAAAATGGGTTGTACATGCATTTATATGAACATGCATGCTAGCGTAGGATGAGATGCATCGAAAAAATTCTTAAAATTAAATTTAGAGTTAGTCAAAATCGTTTTTTTCGTCGAAATCTGGCCTCCGAAATTTTTCGGGATCAAAATTCTTGCTTTCACTCCATACAAGTAAAAATGAATAATGAGTATGCTTCATTTCAAAATAAATGCATATAGTTTTGTTCGATTAACAAAAAGAACTTTAGTATAAGTAATTTTTACTGAAATCAGTTTTTCAAAAAAAAAGCGTAAGTCATGACACATTCCATACACAGTCAAATACGATGTTTTACACACACACACACACACACACACACACACACACACACACACACACACACACACACACACACACACACACACACGCACACACACATATATAACATAATAAATCAAAAGCCCGCTAAAATCCCAAACTGCTAAACGGCGTAGTTGAGAACAAAGCAAATCGCTTTCGAAAACCGCAACTCATAGACAGCACAGCAAACTTGCATCAAACTTGCAGCAAGCTTGATTTATCAAGTCAATAAGTTTGAATTAAGCTTGAAAATTCCAAGCGTGTAAGCTTGATGCAAGCTTGAATCAAGTGTTCTAGTTTACACTTGCCCAGCTTGCATTAAGCTTGACATTTCAAGCTTAATTCAAGCTTAAAAATTTTCAAAAAATTCTAAATACACGGGGCGCCCGCTGGCTAACGCGCCCACATAATTTATTTTTCCGCGCATTTTCCCCCTCTACGCTGAAATTTCAATTTAATTTAATCTGTTTCCATCGAGTGTTCGTCGCTGGAATAGAACCCGGGCCCTTTGGCTTCGCAGTCGAGCACGCTATCCATTCCGCCACCGGAGCCTTGTGCAGCTATGACTAAAGTTTGAAGTGACTTACCACGCTGTTTTCTCGCCAGATTGATAAGTGGGCGATGTGTTATTTGTTTCTTTTATTTTTCCATGGGATGCATCAAAATTAAAATAATGCATCAAAATAAATTAAATTAAAATCAAAATTAAAATAAAAAAACACGTTTTAAAACTTTCAGTACCGCAACACTCATGAAGCAATACTGCTGGCCAAAATCGAGACAAACGACTGATTTTGAAATCAATTTCGTAGTATAATTGTATTTTATTTTGAAGAATTTCCATATTTGGAAATATAGAATGGGTTTACTTAACACAAATTTTGTGTTAAGTAATCTGAAATGAAAGAAACAGATAGTTAAACGTTACTTCGAAATGCTATATCACAGTTGCTAACATGTATGGAATACAAACACTTTAGTCATTTTTGTAAATATTTCTTAAAATAACAAATAATTGAAAAATTTTGCTATTTTTTAACGCTAAAAATTCTCTTTACAAATGTGGTTATTTTCCTACATATTGGTATGCTATATTGATATAGAGCATTTCGAAGAATTAAAAATAAGTTTAAATTAATTTATACAAATGTAAATTTGAATTATTTTCATTGTTCATACTTTATAATTAAAAAAATTATTTAACTTCTGAATTTTTTTTATCCTTTGTAATTTTATTTTAAAATTACAAAAGTGTAAGATGTAAGATTTTTGGGCCCTAAAATCTGTAGGCCCTGGGCAGTTGCCCCGTTTGCCCTGCCGGTAATATGGCACTGGTAATATAAAATAAAACACATCTTTTACGAACTTTCAGCAAATTTGAGGACGCTAGACAATTAATGTCCATTCTCTTTCACAGATGGCGCCATCAACGCTCCTTTAAAAAGGAAAAATCACGCGAGTATCAATTTTCAAGCGTAAATCAAGCTATATTTAAGCTTGACAATTCAACTTGACTCCTGCAAGCTTGCTGCCAGCTTTGAATGAGTTGAACTGTCAAGCTTGCATTAATGCGTCAAATTCAAAGAAATGTCAAACTTGATTTAAGCTTATGTGCTATCTGGGCTACTAGACAGTCCCTGACAGTTTCGTTCTAAATTTGTGGTCAGTCCCCGCTCTTTAGTCGCATTTGCATTTTTGAACTAAAATCTATTGCTCTCCGGATGCCTTGCTGATATGAGTTCGCCCAATCATTGCAGGTTGCAGAGTCACGTGACATGACAAGACCTGTACCGAGTGATAAAAAGCTTGACTCATCGGAGGGACAAAAAGATTGCGTGGCCTCTCTTGCCTGGATAACCTGTGAAAAATGTTACGTTGGTAGTAAAATTATGTAAACTTGCAAGACTTCTTTTATTGGTCCGACTACAAGTTCCAGCCAGGGTCCAACCGAGCTACGCCGCAAGGACGATATTACGCCGTCTCTCTGCCCGACTACGGAAAACCACTCCAAGGTTGCGTGTTTATTTCAGACTCTTCCTGCTCAACCTGATGGTGATCTTACGCCGCTCCAACCACTACAACGTCATGTTATTACAACGTCCTTGTTTATTATTACATATAAATACGTATATGCATACTTTGAAGCCCAATCACTACAATAAATAAAGTAAGTTCTTGGTAAAGTAAATACATTGGAGCCTCCTAACGTGACCACCTGTGTAACGCGATCACTTATGAAGATTTTCACTTTATAACCGCCACACTTTAACGCCTTCATAAGGTGACTACCTTTATAAAGTGACAAGTTGGGTTCTTCCCAAAGATGGCCATATTAAAAGGGTTGCAGTGTATTTGTGTGTGCATTCTAAACGGTTTCAAATAATTCTCGAAAGGTTGTGAATTAATTTTTTTTCAATTTGACATGCCTAAACATGCTCTTTATAGAAATTAATTGCTTGACGTCAGTTGAAAGCACTTTTAAAATTAACACAAACTTAAGAAAGTATGCGTACAAAGGGATTAAACTTAAGTATTGCAAAAGTGCGTAAGGCTGCAGTTCGAAAACCAAAACTTCTTCACGGTACTGGTACACAAATTATGGAGAACCAACCTGTATTTTTTCAAATCTCTGGTGCAATTAGCTTATTTTAGAGATTTGAAAAAATACAGGTTGGCTCTTCATAAGCAACACTACAAAAAGAAATAAACGAAAAAAATTCAGCCTTTTATGAAACTTCCAGAAAAAAATTCTTAACATCGAATTGCAGAGCAAAAGTTTTCAAAAAGTGACACATTTTGCAAAATTTTTGATTTTTAAGATTTTTTCTAAAAATTATGATTAATTAATTCTGAGAGAAATTGTTTAATCAGGTCTAAAAGGATCTTTTTTAAATATTTTAAATCATGCTTTTTTCAGTTCTCTCTCATTAAACACTAGCTTATTGTTCGTTCATTTAAATGGCTCCTTCATTTTGTATAAGAAGTTTGAAGTGCACATAAAAAAAAAAAAAAAAAATCTAGAGTGACTCTACTCTACTTTCCGAACACTTACGATTAAGATCATTACCAAGCATTTAAATAAATATTAATTGATGAATAATTCAGCAAAAATTTTTAGTTTTTTCAATCTGAGCTCAATCGAATGCACCGTTAAAAGGCTAGCGCACTTTCAAGAATTTCCCCCATAGGCCATAATGTAAAAGAAATATTTGTCGTACTCCTGTAAAAAAACCTATAAGCCCTATGCACACCAAAATCAATAACGGTCTTACGATGGGGGTTTATAACATATATACCCAATTTGAGCTTAATCGAATGCACCGTTTAAACACTAGCGCACTTTCAAGAATTTCCCTTCATAGGCCATAATCTAAAAGAAATCTTTATCGTAGCCCTGTAGAAGAATTATAAGTCCTCTACACACCAAAATCAATACCGGTCTTGTGACGGTTGTTTATAATACATATACCCAATTTGAGCTTAATTGAATGCCCCGTTTAGGAGCTATCGTGTTCACTCACATACACATAAACGCGCGCGCACACACACACACACACACACACACATACATATATACATCTCGAAAAAATAGCATAAATGAATTCAGACCTCAAAACATGTCAATACACCAAAATCTCGAAGTCGAATTTTTTCATGATTGCAATACTTTCCTTACATGGTACATGTTCGGAAAGTAAAAATATTTATAACAGGTATTTAACGCTAATTTCGAGTCAAATTCAAAGGAAAAAAAAAATCTCTACCCTAAGATATTGTTCGCGCGTGTCAGAAAACTCAACATCATTGTCTGACAAGTCTTCCTTCTGATATATTGCCTCATGCGACACACGTCACACAGCAGAAGGAAATAAATTTTCCTCTACATTTGAATATACATGAACCGCTTATTTTCCCCCTAAAATTTGATTGCGATATTTTTTTCTCGCTTTCTTTTCCTGTATTTCTTTAAGTTTTCCTTCTGTAACAAGAATTTTAAAATAAGTTTCCATTTTAAAATTCTTGTTATACTCTGTAAAGAAAATCTCATATGGATTTTAACTAGTTATCTCTCAATTGGATTCTCGAGAGCAATGTTAAACACTTTCAGGTCTGTGCTATTTACACAGCATATCTTATTGTGGACTAAGTTTTCTGTATCTGTCTTTTTGCGATTTTTTAAAAAAATACTTGGAAAATATTTTAATATTTACTTTCCGAACATGTTCCATGTAAGGAAAGTATTGCAATCATGAAAAAATTCGACTTCGAGATTTTGGTGTATTGACACGTTTTGAGGTCTTCTGAATTCATTTATGCTATTTTTACGAGATGTGTGTGTGTGTGTGTGTGTGTGTGTGTGTGTGAGTGAACACTGTAGCTCCTAAACGGGGCATTCGATTGAGCTCAATTTAGGTATATATGTTATAAACCACCGTCGCAAGACCGGTATTTGATTTTGGTCTGTATAGGACTTATAGTTTTTCTAGAGGGCTACGACAAAGGTTTCTTTTACATTATGGCATATGGGGAGAAATTCTTGAAAATGCGCAAGCGTTTAAACGGCGCATTCGATTGAGTTTTAATTTGGTATATATGTTTGAATTATTCATCGATTAAAATTTATTTAAATGCTTGGTAATGATCTGAATGGTAAGTGTTCGGAAAGTCGAGTGGAGTCACTTCAGATTTTTTTCTATGTTGAAATGGAGGTTAGGTTAGGGTAATATTCTAGTTGAAGCTAATAATCAAGTAGTCAGATACTTAAAAAAAAAAAAAAAGAAAAGGAAAGGAAACTGCACTATATTACTCTTTTGGAAAAGTAAGCATTTCGGATCGATTTTGCTTCTCAAGTCACGAGACCAAAAAATAAATCTCCGATCAGTACTTGAAATAAACGTTAAGTTAGTACAGTAGACTAAATATTACACGGTAGATGCGTTCTGTGTTATAGGAATCTGTATGATAGCTGTACTCCAGCTGGAGTGCGAGCTGCGCTGTATAATCGCTGCAAAACTTATTTGCACTACTTAGAAACATAATGATGCTGAGTGTTGCCATTCAAAGGTTATATTAATTGCAAGAGCTAAAGCGTCATAAAATCAGAACATCTGTCTCATTTTACCAAGCTATTTCAACGTGTTACTAGGGCATTGGCCCCTAGACTTGCTACGCTCGCTTTTCGTATGAGGCATTCGGCCCCCAATAAGGCTTATTCATAAAAAAGGCATAATTTCAATAAACAAAACCCGAAGGTTGGATCAGATAGAATGTTACCGAGCTACATATTTCTTGGTTCTTGCATGTTCCTTGGAACATAAAAATTTAAACTTCGCGCTATTTTTAATTAAGTAAAACCTATGGAACACCTCGCGTATTAGCCAATTATGGCGATTTTTCTTAATTTGGCAACTTGCGTATATGTATAGTTAATAATTAGTTCTAAGAAAACAGTACTTCACATGTTTTCTTTGATAAAAACTACGGAAAGCTAGGATAGCTTGCCACCCATGGCGACTTTTCATTATTTGGCGATTTACACATGCTCACAACCTTACTGCTCATGTAAGGTTCCCGGAAAACCGTTATCCATATTTTCATATACATAATTCTTTGCAGATTGGCGTATTTAGCACCACGAATTATATTATCTCGTCGAGCTGGCAAATATCCAAAGTGCACTATAACTGCTATAATGGCATAGTTAACGCCACCAAGTATTTCTACTGGTAGCAAATACTCCAGCTGGACCGAATCAGCTTTAAAATAATCTGCATTTTAATTATTTTTCTTTTTCTAGATACTGGGTTCTAACATTTTGGAACTCACGGCTTACAGAGTCACCCTGCTTGGAAAAATATTATTTTGTCGGGTCGTACCTAATGCCATGATGGCGTTTTTAAAATCAGTTACACTTAGTTATTTTGTTTGGGAAAATCAAATAATCGCTAATTCTAAACTCCTGTTGTCTAAGCGAACTTACTATTTGAAAACTGCCAACTTTGTGTAACGCACTTTGAGGTATTTATTTCGCATATACTTTTTAATTTGGCGGAAAAAGGGATGTAATTCTACTTCATGTTTGTGAATTTCACGCGATTCTACGTACTTGGAATTGCTTTGTTGCAAACGAATGAATGATTTTATGCCAAATCTGGAAATCATTATGTTTTATTTTTTCAGTTTTTTTTATTAATATCTTCTAAAGTAATTCGATTTACGAAATTTAAGTCAGCTTATCAGGTTCCTCGGAATTTTTTGAATCTCTTGGCACCTTAGTCGAAACTCAAATCCCCACGGTTTAGGAGGAGTTAGCCTAACAAGCTTTGACAGCGGCGACAGCGGCCTTAACTTTTTTTTAGAATAGAGAGATGCTTGCTATTAAAGCTGCATTGAGTTATTGTGCAATAAAAACAGTTTTATACCTTAATCGAATCTCAAATCCCCATGGTTTATGAGTAGATAACCGAACAAGCTCTTGACAGCGGTGGTGGCTGCGACAGCGGACCTTTACCTTTTTTTAGAATAGAGAGATACGAAAACGGACTTTTTTTTCTGTAAAATTGATTCCAATAATGCTTAAAGAGAATTAAAAAAAATTAATATGGAATAGTTATATTGTTTTACTTTATTAACTATTTCTTAAACGCACAAAAGAATTTATATAAGTAACTAGCTGACCCGGCAAACGTTGTTTTGCCATATAAATTATTCCTAGGATTATTTTAGTAGAAAGAAATGACTAACTTATTGTAAGTTTGTGAGGATGTGGTATATGAGTGGAAGAGGCACGGAGCTCTGTGAACGATGCTGGAATATAAAAATAACACAATACCAAACATTTGTATTTTTAATTCATTGTAATGTATTCTTTAAATTTATATATATCGCTAATTACAATAATTTTACAAAAAAAAAATAAAATCAATCTCTTAACGGAATAGAGTGTACAATATTTTTTGTTACCCCACCTTTAGCTAACACAAACAAACTGGATGGTTTGCCCACTCGAGAGCATGCCACGTATAATTGTCCGTGTGAAAAACATGGTGTGCTCAAATCTAAGCCACAAACAGACATAGTTTGGCCTTGATACTTATTGATAGTCATTGCAAATGCCAATATCATTGGAAATTGAAGACGTTTAAATTGAATTGGCACATCCGTGGGTATAATAGGGATCCGTGGTAGTAATATATTTTCACCTCGAAATTTGCCATTTAAAATGACGGCTTCGACAACATTTTTCATTAGTTTTTTAATAACTAATCGCGTGCCGTTACACAGCCGTGGTAGGTTCAAATTACGAAGCAAAATAACCGGAGATCCAACCTTCAGTTGTAAGTTATGCGGCGGCATGCCTGGTAAATCTAATGAGTTTAAAAACTCTGCTGGATAATTCACACCTTCGGTGGCATCGCAAACTGTATCAATAGATTTGTATGACACTAACTTCCCTGGCAATAAATGTTGTATTTTAAGATTCAGTTCGTTGACGTCTACATTTTTTGCTGCTAAAATTGCTCTTTCTGCCAGCCACTCATGATTAATATATTGTGTATGTACATCGGGAAATATCTGGTCAGTGAGAGCATCTTGCGAATCAGTAATTGTGCAGAAATCGGCCGGTAATTTTATGCATCCAGTTTCATCTACAGTAACTTTTCCATCGCCGATATTTAACAGCTGTTTTGAGAATGCCTCAGCGGATAGATCTCGAAGTATTTGAACGCGCATATTTACTTTCAGTTGTAATTTTTCAACATTACGCCACAGTGGCGATGATTTTAAGCAGGCGTTGATTTCATCAGCATACGTTGAACGTGGGATGACGGAAGTGTTTGTCTAAAATCTCCTGAAAGGAGTACCAGAGTGCCGCCAAATAGTTTGTCCTTGTTTTTAAGATCTTTCATTGTCCTGTTCAACGCCTCAAGTGAATGTTTGTGTGCCATAGTGCATTCATCCCAGATGATAATTTTACACTGTTTCAGCACTGTGGCCATGGGCGATTGTTTTTTTATGTTGCACACTGCATCTGGGTTATTTTGAATATTTAGTGGTAGCTTAAATACTGAATGAGCTGTTCTGCCTCCATCCAATAAAGTTGCCGCAATACCAGACGATGCAACGGCCAATGCGATGTCATTATTCGATCGTATTTCGGCTAGGTTTGCGAAATAAGGAATGTTTTGCCAGTTCCACCTGGTGCATCCAAAAAAAAGAATCCACTTTGCCCTGCCGAAACTGCGAGCATAATGCGATCGTAAATGCTTCTTTGTTCCTCATGCATTAGTGGGATATTGCGAGTAACAATCGCTGCCATTTATGCAGTATTGTATTGTAGTTCTCGATTCATTTCATTATTTATTAAATCAGATACACTACGATTTGGCGAACGCATGCCGAAATGACTGAGTGGTAAGTTGGCAATGATAATGCACAGATCCTCAATAGCAATCAATGCTTCATTGTACATAGCGTCGCTGAATGGTATTGTTAAATCGTTGCACCGTGTACGATGTTCATGCAAAATATCATCACTCATTGAATCTTTATGACTATCCCACAATGTCTCTGCTCGGGCCGGGAAACATGCAGTCAACACTATAGCGAACAGTAGACGAATTTGTTTTGCCGTACAATTCAATGCTGCTTCAGCAAGCATACATTCCCACTGGTTGTCATCTTCCAGCAAGCCTAGTGCAAGGCATGCTTCTTTATACGTTGGATATTGTTGTCCATTCACTTTACGTATATCTTGAAATGACAATGGGCCGGTAACATTAACCAACAACAGTCGAAGATAAAAGCACTCAGTCTGCTTTGGATTTACTGCAAATACTCGTCCCAAGGTGTTTGATTTATATAAACCGGGACATGCATCAATTGGTGTACCTTGCTTGCGAGGCATCCATTTTTTTGTTTGAGCCCATGTGAAAAAACTTGGTACTTCTGAATAGAGTAATGTCCGTGCAAAGGCACCAAAAGCATCCGCACGATTACACAATTCAAAAAATTCGGTGAGTGTAGTTTTTGGTGGATTTATAGCATGATCAATCGCTGTCTCGTTCGTAAAATATACGCGCTGGCCGTTCTCAAGAGGGACGGCTAAATGAATAACTGCTGTATCCCGTTCATGAATTGAGAAACCAAAGATACGCCAAACAGCTTCATTGGAGGTGATGTAGAACCCCGTTTGAGAGTTATTTCATCATTTTTATTCACTGAAGGAGCATTGTTATTGGTATTTTCAACTCGAAATACAGCCATATCACTGCCTTTATGTACATACTTACAAATGTATTTGATGCTCTTCACGGAACTGCAGAACTCAACGTTAATATGAGCGTCGTATGTTTTGCTCAATAGAGGCGAATATGGCACCCCAACGATTGTCCATGTCAATATCTATGTTGATATTTTTAGTAAATGATTGTCCGCCATTATAGGGACTCCTTCGACGATATATTGGATATCCGTCAACATTTGTGATCGTATCGTTAGTGAACTTTTTAGGGAAACTTTTGGTGCATTTTCCATCTGCCATGCAAGGCGATGAACGATTCAGTTCACCGCATGGGCCATGAATCATGTTTGCTGTAACAATATCAAACAGCAATTGATCAGTAGACGGATCTGGAATTTCCGCAGAAATTATACTATCGATTTCTTCAGGACGGATTTTGTCGATTAACCAAACCAAAATGTGTGCATGAGGTAATCCCCTCTTTTGCCACTCAACCGAATACATCCAGCAACGTGTGGGACCGAATACATGTAATTTTGTAATGAAACTTATTAAAGACTTTAATTTTTGTCTGAACACACGTGCTGTAATGTCATGACGATGTATTGCATTTGTCCAGGCAATAACAAAGATGTGATCTCCGGCCATTTTGGATTACACGTGAACGTAATAAATAAACATGGTCGTCCATATTCGCGCACGAAAGTCAGAGCATCCTGTATGTATTCTTGCATATGACGTGGACTGCCTATATACGATGATGGTAGAATGACAGAGCTACCAATTTCGGCGGCATCGGCGTTGTTGGCAATAGCATCTCGCAAGTGAATGTATTCTTCCGCACGCAGCTTTTGCTGATTATATCGCAAGTACCGTAATCGTTCGCTCTCTATCTTCACGTACATGTCGACCATGAATTGTTGACAAAGCTCACGACATCGTAGAATGACGTTATCCTGACCGGGTCTAATCATCAACCGATAAGCATAAAAATCCTTCGAACTAACGTTCTTGCTTGTTTCGGCTCCTGTAATGATATATATGAATAAAAACAAATACTAATTAATAATTAACAATAGTTAAAATTAATGAATTACGATTAATAAATTAAGTTCTTGGTAAATGAGTAATGATCAAGTTTATAATGAATATAGTACCTGTTGTGGAATCTCGTTGTTTAATATTTATGCAATACCCGTCTTGTCCCTTCCAGAATATTAGTGGATATTGGAGAGCGTCATATGAACGGTGTGTATCAGCAATGAACTGGAGATTATTACTTCTTCTACGAATCACAATTTCTCGTGTAGCTGTACAATCGCCAACCATGATTCCAGCAACGTCGTCAACAATAGGTGCGTTAAATCTACGAATATGCTCTCCAGCAGGTGTTTTATCAGGATTGATGACAATAGCATGATTATCACTTTGTAATTTGTGCATGTGTGATTTGAATAATTTCAACAATTCATTGTGTTCATTTAATAGAGCATCCAGCTCGCTGACGATACGTCTTGCAAAAACTGAATTAAGGTTATTGTAGCCGCAACGTGCATCCACGCGTGCATCCTCACCACCCATAAAGTAAATTTGTAAAAATTTATGTGGTTCGTTTGAAATTGGCAGCAATGAACCCACTTTGTGATAAATTTGGCCTTTGATTTTAAATGTTGAATTGAATTGTTGACCATTTACAGCGCTATTTTTAACTATTTCTGTTGCTCCGAACGAAGTCATTTGGAAACATGAATTGAATGTTCGAATTGACTTTAGGAACAGGTTGGAATCTAGATCAGTGCCGATAAGTAAACCGTTCAATGGCTCAGGTGGTGTTTGAATTATAGGCAGCTGCACCTTTCCGGACGCGCAACACATTCCGGCTGGCTCATTTTTAAATTTAAGAGCATTACAATGCGGACATTCCTTATCCATAGCACCAATTACTACTTTTGAATGAGCATAATATTGAACATCGGGTTCATACTGGAACGCTAGACGCAGGAATGAAGCAGATGTAAATGATCGATGTACCTGTTTGCGGTGTTGTTCATTTGCTCTGAGTCTGCTAACTATAAAATAGCGTGCTTGTCTTTGTTCTAATCTTCTTTGTTCATTTCGTTCAGATCGTGCATCTTCTGATTCTGCTTGACGCAATTGAGCCATGCGCACACGCACATTAGTATTATCTTGCTGCTGCTGTTCTTCTGTCCTTTGGGCTCTTATATTTCGCTTGCCTGCAGTTCTACGTGTTTTCCTGCCCAAAGAAGCCTCTTTGCGTCTTTTTGGCATTGTTAACGGTTTAAAACACACATAAATAGAACAAATTGAATTATTTTATGATGAAAAACAGTAATAATGTATTAATATTTATTTTTTGATTGTATTTATACGTATATATTATATTAAGTGTACATCTTGTATATTTTCTATTATTATTTTACGTACCTTTTACAATGTTTTTCTTTTAAATGATTCTTACAAAATTTTGCACACACTCATAATAAAAATAATTTATACGTGTAACCATGGAGCTAGAGAGTATAAGGAAGGAAGAACTAATACTGTAAGAAGTAACCCTATTTTTCTCTTCCTTTTATTCTCCGATAATCTCCACCAATTCGCCGAGCGCGCCATCTATCCGCCTGGTATACTTTTGTAGACTCTAGAAAAAAAATCTTTGTTGCAACTAATTTACGCAGATTGCGAGTGGCAACAACGATGAATAAAATAATAATATGATTTTTAGAACAACAATGTTTAGGAAGTTTAATCTGCTTTAGTAAGGAAATAAATACTTTTAAAATACCGCAAGTTGAAAGTTATTTTAACATTAAATAATATTTTATGAGACAGCAACCGCTACACTTTAATTTCATAGTCTCTCTCTTGCGGAGGTAGCGCCGTTTAGGAGCTATCGTGTTCACACACACACACATCTCGTACAAATAGCATAAATGAATTCAGAAGACCTCAAAACGTGTAAATACACCAAAATCTCGAAGTTGAATTTTTTCATGATTACAATACTTTCCTTACATGGTACATGTTCGGAAAGTAAAAAGAGTGAAAATCTGAAACACTTTCAGGTTTTAAATACGCACTATAGTGCTACATATTAAAATCGTATCATAATTTATACGTCGTCCCTATTTTTCTTACTTATTCCATTACGTTGCAAAAGTGTATCGTTATTCATGACTGTGCTGTATTTTTCTTTCTTGTTTCTTAAAACCCATCTTTGGAATCGAAATCTATCTTAAAATTGCCTACTAAGACTATTTTACAATCTACGCCAAGTATATTACAACTATACTTCATCGTTTTATATCTTGTTTCGAATGTGCATCATAATCCATGAGTGTACCGGTTTGTCTTTCTTGGGTTGATTCCCACTTTAACGCCTCGACTCTTGCCAAGGTTTGCGATCATTAAACATATGCAGTTACCCTGACGATTTTTTGCTTTTATGTGGCAATCGTAATTTAGAATCAAAATGGCGATTTGGAACAACATGTAAGTACAGCATGCCGTTACAATTTTATTTATTTTGGATTGCCAATTAATGAAGTTTTAATAATTAAGGGTCTTCAACTTCCTTAACTGGTGCGTTTATCGCTAGTTTGTTTACTTTAGTTGTCATCTAGTTCTTTTGGGCGCGTTGAAACGGTACTTACGTATTAACTCGGCGGTCACTTCCGCCAAACTACTTTTTCTTAGATTTTAAATACATTGCCAATCGTATTCCAAACCATCAACAATTTCATGTGCCCGGCATTTATCTTGGTGAAAAAATTGCTTGTCTTGGCGGACCGCCTGGAAAATACGTATGTACCGTTGAAACTTGTGCATAACTCCCAGAGACCCATGACTGCAAAGCTCGCCAAAGTACGGGAATTTTTTAGGTTGGCGAGAGTGGGGGCGCTAAAATAGGAATCAACTCTTTCTTGTACCATAAAACACATCTTTGGAATCGAAATCTATCTTAAAATCGCCACCTGAAACTGTTTAGAATTTTCTCCAGGCATGTTCTTCCTGTAGGCATATTCCAACTATACCGCAAAGACATTTTAAATACTGTTTGGAATGGACATCATAATCCATGAGTGTACCGTGTTTTCCTTTCTTGTTCCCCAGAGCACTTCTTCGGAATAGAAATCTATATTAAAATCGCCTAATAAAACTCTTTTACAATATACGCCAGGCGTTTTCTAACTATACGCGAAATATATTTATAATAAATTGTCGCGTTTTGGCACCACATTTAGCGATCAATTATCAAAAATTGCAAACCTTGTGCGACTTTCAACAGTTTATTAACTCCCCCCCCCTCTCCACATTATCTGGCAAACACATTTGAAAAGTGATTCGACACGCTAATGTCTACACAGAAATCCTGATTGAAATTAATAGCACTCGGGGGCTAAACATTTTGGGGTGGACCGCCCTTATGACTTAGGGGTATGAGACATAGTTAAAAACCTATTCTATGACCTAACGAATATACATAGAAAATTTCATTAAAATTGGTCGAGTGGTTTCGGAGGAGTTAGGTGACTAACACTGTGACAGGAGAATTTTATATATTAGATTATAAACTTAATATTAGTTACGTAAGATTTTAATAATGCCAAAAGATATTTCTTCAATATACTGAAATTACTTTATTTATTTTTCAGAAAATATTAGTCTTCCGTTTAAGAAATTTCCCGCTTAAGAAGTTTTTGCCCATCATCCCCTTGGAAAACTTCTTAAGCGGGTTTTATACAAACCTCTCTTTATGTCATACGCAAATAGGGTACCCGTCATTTAATTAACTTCGCTCCTAGTTGGATGCTTTCCACTAATGCTAGTGAGAAAAATCCATTAGCTGCTAAAAAAACCCTACAAGTTTTTGCGTTGCAGCATTTGGTATTTTTTTCGTGACAGTTTGTTTCCTCAAGTAAATAGGAATTAAGTTCTGCCCACCTGCAAGCTTGCTGTTCTTGTTTTACATGAAATATTTTCTTGTCCTACTCCATGCTAGTCGGCTAAGCTTAAGGTCGCAGGTTGGATTCCCAGTCAAACCCTGTTGTAAAAACTTCCTTTTTTTGTGCTAGTAAAAACTTTTATTGTATTGTCCACTTTACTCGGCGACGAAATATAAGCAAATTCTTGAAACCGAACACACAAGTCTCAAAATAAATGTTCCAAATACAACAACAACAACAATGTTTCTTGTTGCCAATGAAGAGCTTAATAGCTCGATACTGGTTCGCCGATACCATTTGAGGAATAAAATTCTTTTTTTTTTCTGGTGCTTCCTGTAGTGGACAGAGCTTGTTTCCCATGCTTTCTAGTGGTTAAAATTCAAAGAGAATTGAAAAAAAAACAGGGGCGTGGCTTGTTTTTTACATTATTAAAGTAGATAACACTTTAATCGATATTTTCTTGCACATGTGTGTAATTCAGCCAAACCTCTCAAATGGTGTAGATTTGTATTCGACGTAAAGAAACAAATAATTTTTCTGCTTTATAGATGTAGATACGCAATGATCATTTTAAAGAAATATCTCAGTTCAATATGTTATTGGGAAAACAAAAAGAAGAAGAAAAGTACAAATCTCCGTCTGATAAGTTTGAAATTCCTATCACGGGAACAAAGAGAAAAGAAATACGGTGTATCTTATCCTTTCTGATAATAACGTTCATGATGGCTAATGTAAATATCTGAATCTGACGATAAGAATCTGAATTACATTGCAATACATTTTTTACTCCTTTCCTTTCCTCTTTAATTTACTTGGCTTACGCAAAGATATTTTTTTTTTCTTTCACCCTAAACTAGTAAGCGATAAAACAAGAGAACTCAACTTTCATTATTTCTTAAGTGCTGTCACAATAAAGCTTCGAAGTTTCACATTATCCTATGGGAAAAACTATTTCACTCGTAGCTACCACAATCTTCTCGATAAATTTCTTTTCAGTTTCCATTATATTTAGCTGCTGACTCAATGAACCTTTTTCTGAAATTTCAATGTTTTTTTCTGCTCATATTTTTAAATATTCAATGAATGCTTACAAAACTAGTTTTTCAAATTTCAACTGAATATTTAAAATAGTAGCAGAACAAAATCAAAATTTCAGAAGAGGCAGTGCATGCACCGAATCAATAACTAGATGATGGAGAAATAAAAACAAAAATGCCAATAATTGTTGATGCAATAAGTGAAATAGTTATTCTTATACAATAACACTGGCTGCATGCCCCGACGTTTCTCTGGTGTAAGATGTTAGAGCAAACTCCCCGGAATATGTTTTTTCCTAAAATCCGCTAGTCGATTCCCGTTAGTCAGTAAATCAGCTAGTCCTACTCTTTGCGTGGGGAACAGAATTATTTTCGTAACCACTAATGTTTAAAGTAACTATGAATTTTAAAGAAATGTTGGTCTGTTTAAATGTGCAACTTTTCAAACACTGTACGTGATGTGCTTAACCCATTAGCACCCAACTTTTTTCAGCATATTCTCAAATTTATGTTGATGCTAGGAGTGATAAATAAATTTCCGACATTTGTGTGGTATGAAGAAAATAAATATTTTTCTAAATATGTGAATAAGACCGGGAAATATTCTCATTTAAACTTGTTATCGCTGAGTGCTTTGTGGAAATCAGATTTATTATTTAAGAAATTAAACTAAATAAACTATTGTTTAAATATTTGAGTGACTTACAAATTTCGCGTCGGTCTAAAAATAGATCGCTAGGAGTTAATGGGTTAACCCATTTGTGCCCAGATATTTTTGCTACTTTCTTCGATTTTTGATAATACCAGCAATAATAGGTAAATTTCTGATAACAACTTCTTGTACAAGGGATGACTTCTTTTAAAATCATTATCTATAAAGATTGAAATGTCAACATCCTACTTGGTAATGTTAAAATATTTTGTGGAGTTGAGGTTCAATTCCCGTGAATAAAACCTAGGAAAAATAAACAACGTTTTCGACTGATAGCGAAAACGCCGTCCCAAAAAACGGGACGTTAGGCACAAATGGGTAAAAATGAAAAAAAAAAGTTTAAACTACGTTCCATTAATAGAGTATCACATTAGCAATAGTACCAGCAGTTTTCTCGTTCGAACAACCCCTAGGGACAACTTTCTGCTCGCTACGTTGACGACGATCTCCAACTTTTTTGCTATCCGCACAGAAAAATCCCAGTTGCACGAAATTCAAACGATCAGAGTTCGTCTTCCTTCTGCGTAAGAAAAAATCTGAAGAAAGATGGCGGACTAAAAATATCCTCACCAAAACAAAAGTCTGCAAAATACAAATGTGGATTCAGGTTAGGATTTGATAGATTAGGCATCAAAACGGGTCGTCCCCTTACTTTCACAGTATCAAAATCTGTATAAAATTAAATTAGACTTTTCTGTACATTACTTGGAATTCAAATATTTTGCGATTTCTTTCCGGGAACCCAGTAAGACCGTCATAATGAAAGTTTGGACTGAACACATTCTTTAAACAAATTGGGGCTTCCAACTTACAAGTGCTCTAGGGTTGCAATCGAATATACCCATCTAATGACAGGCCGCAATGTAATCAACTTCATTCTTAGGACATTTTTAGTGATGAGAAGATTTACGACCTTTATCATAAGTGGTCAACTTCCATCAAGTTATAAAAAACAAAAACAAGTATTGAGTTACGATTCAAATAAGACGTGGACACTAAACGTTATCTCTTATGAAGGGAGGGGCGAATTAACCCTTTGAGGCGCAACACTTTCCCAATGCTGAAAAAAGGGCAGTCGTTGCCATCGCTCGGCTTAACCAGCAAGATGGCGGACGATCGAAACGTTCATCGCGTGCCACAGATCGAGAGACCCTTTTTTGGCGACTGCTGGTCTCTCGATCTGTGGCACGCGATGAACGTTTCGATCGTCCGCCCTCTTGCTGGTAGTTAAGCCGAGCGATGGCAACGGCTGCCCTTTTTTCAGCATTGGGCAATCCTCCCACTGTTCTTCGCATTCTTCCATTTTTCATCAGATGTCAGTGCTGTTTAAAAATAATCGTGACCCTTTTTTGACGGGAAATGGCGCGCTCAAAAGTAAAGGATTCTCGTGGAGCAATGTCACCCGCAACTATTTTTATAGAAATAAAATCTATTCTTCGTGACTGGCAGCAGTCAAAACGTCAGAGTTGGGTGTTCCCAGAGCGGGATCACTGCGCCTTAAAGGGTTAACAACCAAGCCTAAGCTGGAAATTGAAACTGAGCCCACAATTGCAGAGATTAGCATGTTCTCATCATACAATATGGAACGGCGAAACATTCTTTAAAATTTACATGAAACCTTTAAACTTACAAATGGGGAAAAAAACTTACGTCAAAGCACACAAAACGTTCAGTGAGACTTGTAGCTCAATCTGCTGCAACACCTAAGGTACGGATGTCCACCTCTGTTGTTGAGAATATCGAGAAGTAAATAAGAATCTGAGAGGTTATCCTCGGGTTAAGCAAGTTTACGAACGTGGAAAGGGAGGGGGTGCGTAAAACAGAACACAAGTGGACGCTCTAATTTTCACAGAAACTGAGGAAAAAAAGATTTATTCGCGAATGAAAGATTTTAAACATATGAAGGTTAATTCTTCCCCGATTGATGAGAAATAGTCGATGATGAGCTGCAAACTGGCCAGGCTTCGTTGTTTAATTATCGACTGGGGTAACAACCTCGGGAGATCGTTTAGTCAATAACAAGAATCCCTAGACGCCCCGCCCCTCCTTAAGACTCCAGCTCAAGTGACCTCAACTCCGGGGGCATAGTTAACAACCGACTCTTTCCTACGAACTGGAGGAGAATTGATCTCATGGATTTTCATAACCATTTTTCTTTAAAAAATACATTTAAATATGCAATCCGTGATTTGGAAACCCCTGATTTAACACATTTTTCGAATTTCATTTTAATACTCGCTTCCGTTTGTTGTCTAACACTATTGCGTGCCATTTACACCACTGTTTATCATTGTTTCAGTGCATTATTTGACACAGTATTGAAACCATTCTTTAAAATGATTAATTTAGCACCAATTTCTGCATTAATTTCAACAATTACTACCCTTTGATCGTACTCTTTTTAATATTGAATTAATCTCATAATTTTTTAGCATAGTAATAAACCTAGTCTCTAAACACATTGTTTTAGCACATACGTTGATACTAGTTTCAACAATTACTTCTGTCAGTTGAAATTCATTTTTACTTTCCGAACATGTACCATGTAAGGAAAGTATTGTAATCATGAAAAAATTCGACTTCGAGATTTTGGTGTTTACACGTTTTGAGGTCTTCTGAATTCATTTATGCTATTTTTACGAGATGTATGTATGTATGTGTGTATGTGTGTGTGTGTGTGTGTGTGTGTATGTGTGTGTGTGTGTGTGTGTGTGTGTGTGTGTGTGTGTATGTGTGTGTGTGTGTGTGTGTGTGTGTGTGTGTGTGTGTGTGTGTGTGTGTGTGTGTGTGTGTGTGTGTGTGTGTGTGTGTGTGTGTGTGTGTGTGTGTGTGTGTGTGTGTGTGTGTGTATGTGTGTGTGTGTATGTGTGTGTGTGTTTGTGTGTATGTGAGTGAACACGATAGCTCCTAAACAGGGGATTCGATTGAGCTCAATGTTCGGTATATATGTTATAAACCACCGTCGCAAGACCGGTATTGATTTTGGGGTGTATAGGACTTATAGTTTTTCTACAGGGCTACGACAAAGATTTCTTTTACATTATGGCATATGGGGAGAAATTATTGAAAGTGCGCTAGCGTTTAAACGACGCATTCGATTGAGCTTCAGCTTGGTATATATGTTTGAATTATTCATTGATTAAAATTTATTTAAATGCTTGGTAATGATCTTAATCGTAAGTGTTCGGAAAGTCGAGTGGAGTCACTCCAGATTTTGTAATATTGTAATGGTAGATGATTTAGCCCAATGTTTACCATTGTTTCAGATATTTGTTTAGTATGGTACTGAACTTGTTCTTTAAGCACGTTGTTTGAGCACATATTTCAGGGTTATTTTCAACAATTCCTTTCATTTGTTGAGGCTCATTGTTTAGGTTGGATGGTTTTGGCTAAACAAAGCTACACGAGGGCAATCTGCTTAGAGGATGGGGATGCTTTGGGTGGAGGACTTTTAAAGGGCTTCTAACGTGTATTCACGTTATATATAGGTAAAACCGTCCAAAGTTCCAGACCGCTAGATCGATAGCTGCTAGATAGGCCAGAATCCTGGAACTTTACAGCGTAAATTTGGGCATTATTTCCATTTCTTGAGACACATTGTTTGACATTGTTGTTGTATACTATTTGGCTTAATTCTTACCGTTGTTTGTATTGTTTAGCATAGCGCTAAATTTAATATTTAAACATACTGTTTTAGCATATAATATTTTGGCATTAGCTTTAACAGATAGTTTGGTTTGTTGCATTGGTTAATATTGTGTTATAACATATCAACTAATGTTTGACATTGTTTCAGTTCTAGTGTTAAACTCATTTATAAAAACATTGTCTAAGCTCATTATTTGTGATTAAACAATTACTTTCGTTTGTTGAGGGTCATTCTTTATAGTTGATCACTCATCGAAACGCTTATATTTTTTTAATGCATTGTTTAGCATATTATTGAAACAATTCATTAAACGCATTTATTTGGCACTAATTTCAGCAGTTATTTTCTTTAGCTCAGACACATTGTTTAATATTATTTTAGCAGATTCAGCCTGACGTTTAGTAATGTTTCACTGCGTTTTGCACATATGTTGGCATTAAGGCTTAAAACTAACCGCCAATGACGATAGCCACGAGTTTAAGAAAACTCCGGCGTGCATTTCAAAACAAACGGAGATGAATGCTCAGCAAAGAATAGTGTTACTTCCTGAGAATTCTCAGGCCCATACTACTGGTGACACTCAAACAATGATTTAACAGCTTCGTTGGGAGCTGTTCGATCACCCGCGGTACAGCCCAGACTTTGCGCCGTCCGAATACCATTTGTTCCTGCGCATAGAGCGCGAGCTAGGCGACAAGCGCTTTGGATTCGGGCGATGATGTGAAAAATGCTGTGGTGTCCGGGTTATCGTCACTGGCGTGAATTTTTTATGAAGAAGGTATAGAAAAGCTAGTCTCCCGCTACGACAAGTGTTTTAACATTGGCGGAAACTATGCAGAAAAATAGCTTAACCCTTTAACAAGCAGTGTTCCGGCTCTGGAAACACCAAACTCTGACGTTTCGACTGCTGCCAGTCACTAAGAATAGATTTGATTTCTATAAAAATAGTTGCGGGTGACATAGCTCCATGAGAATCCTTTACTTTTTAGCACGTCCTTTTCCGTAAAAAAATTGTCACGATTATTTTTAACAGCACTGACATCTGCTGAAAAATGGAAGAATTCGAGAACAGCTGGATAGATTGCCCAATGCTGAAAAAAGGGCAGCCGTTGCCATCGCTCGACTTAACTACCAGCAAGATGGCGGACGATCGAAACGTTCATCGCGTGCCACAGATCTAGAGACCTTTATTTGACGCCAGCTGGTTGTGCGCGCACAGCCAGCTGTGGCGCTCGCAGTGTGGCCACAGATCTGTGTGATCTAGATCAGTGGCATGCGATGAACTATTCGATCGACCGCCATGTTGCTGGTAGTTAAATCGAATGATGGCGACGGCTGCCTTTTTTTTCAGCATTGGGCAGCCTATCCAATTGTTCTATATCAGTGTATTTCTGTCGTATTCTTATATTTTTCAGCAGGTGCCGCTGCTGTTAAAAATAATCCTGACAGTTTTACAAATAATCGACAATTTTTACGTGAAATTACATGCCAAAAAGTAAAGGATTCTCTTATAACTATGTCACCTTCAAATATTTTTTACAGAAATCAAATCTATTTTCCTTGACTGTCACCAGTCAAAACGTCAGAGTTTTGTGTCCTCATGGCGAGGACACCGCGCGTTAAAGGGTTAACGGAAGATGAAAAACTCATCTTATTGTTAACTGAATAAGAAAATTTTAATTTCTCAAAGATGCTTACTATTTCTTGCAGTTTCACTTTTCACACTGCCTCATTTCTTTTTCTTTGAAAACACCTTGATTGCAAAAGTCAGTGCAACCGGGCGCATCCTTCAAAATTTATCGAGCACTGTGCAAATTGGATAAAAGGCATTAGATAACGTTTTTGAAATACACGAGTGTGAGAATCGAGGTGTAGTACGCACAAGTAGTTTCCGATTGCAGAATTTATTGAATATGTCATTTCATAATCTGATTCCCTTGTTCCGGGATGGTTGTTGGCTAAAAATCCGATCTAGTTCAGTTAGATAAAGAATTAAAGAACACGTAACTCATAGTTAACTTATTTAAATACTAGCTGAAGTACCCGTCCTCGACGGGTTAGTGAATGCAAATTTCCAAAAAGTAACAATTTTCGTCAGCATTGTAGGAGTACACAGAATGGATGCAGTATGTTGCCAAAGTAAAGAAAGCGAAGTTATAATTTTTATGTATTGTTAAACTATTACATGTTAGAGAGTAACTAAGTAATATCATTTCATTCGCTTAAGTCGTAATTATGTGATGCGCGAACGAATATTGACGCATATTGAAATAATTTTCGCAAAATCTCAAACTCTAATCAACATTTTGAAACATTTGAAGCCTAGAATTAAAGTTGAGTGACAACCTATCATGTCACCCAATTTCGTTTCATTTCCTGCAGTCTTTATTTCGTGATGCTGGAAGAAATTTCAGCATTTTAAAACGATTTTCGTAAAATCTCAAAATGTAATCAAAATATTTTAAAAATTCAACGCCTATAAATTAAGATTAGCAACTACCTATCATATCACTAAATTTCATATCAATCGTATTAGTCGTTATTACGTGATGTTTGAAGAAATATAAACGTATTTTAAGAGAATTTTCACAAAATCTCAAAATCTAATAAAAATGTTTAAAAAATTGGACACCTGTAAATTATGTTCAGCAACCATCTATCGTGTGTGTGACCAAATTTCATATCATTCGCTTTAGTCGTCATTACGTAATGCGGGAACAAAGATTCACTCAGTTTTAAACGATTTTCGCAAAATCTCGAAATCTGATCGATTTTTTTTTAAATTAGATGCTAATAGTTTAAGGTGAGTGACCACCTATCATTTCACCCAATATCATTTTTTCACCTTTGCCGTTATTACGTGATGTGCGAACACAAATTTACGCAGTTTGAAATGATTTTCGCAAAATCTCAAAATCTAGTCAAGATTTTTTTTTAGTTCGACGCCTATGTTTTAAGTTGAGTGACCACCTATCATGACGCCCAATTTCATATCATTTGCTTCAGGCGTTTTTACGTGATGCTTGAACACAAATTTACGCAGTTTGAAAGGATTTTCGCAAAATCTCAAAATCCAATCAAGATTTTTTAAAAATTCGAAGCCTATGTTTTAAGTTGAGTGATCACCTATCATGACACCCAATTTCATATCATTCGCTTCAGTCGTTTTTACGTGATGCTTGAACACAAATTTACGCAGTTTGAATGGATATTCGCAAAATCTCAAAATCCAATCAGGATTTTTTTTTAAATTGGACGCCTATGTTTTAAGTTGAGTGACCACCTATCACGACACCCAATTTCATATCATTCGCTTCAGTCGTTTTTGCGTGATGCTTGAACACAAATTTTTGCAGTTTGAAACGATTTTCGCAAAATCTGAAAATCTAATCAAGATTTTTTTAAAAATTCTACGCCTATATTTTAAGTTGAGTGACCACCTATCATGACACCCAATTTCATATCATTCGCTTCAGTCGTTTTTACGTGATGCTGCGAACACAAATTTACGCAGTTTGAAATGATTTTCGCAAAATCTCAAAATCTAATCAAGATTTTTTTTAAATTCGACGCCTATGTTTTAAGTTGAGTGACCACCTATCATGACACCCAATTTCATATCATTCGCTTCAGTCGTTTTTACGTGATGCTTGAACACAAATTTATGCAGTTTGAAAGGATTTTCGCAAAATCTCAAAATCGAATCAGAATTTTTTAAAATTGGACGCCTATGTTTTAAGTTGAGTGACCACCTATCATGACACCCAATTTCATATCATTCGCTTCAGTCGTTTTTACGTGATGCTTGAACACAAATTTACGCAGTTTGAAAGGATTTTCGCAAAATCTCAAAATCCAATCAGGATTTTTTTTTAAATTGGACGCCTATGTTTTAAGTTGAGTGACCACCTATCACGACACCCAATTTCATATCATTCGCTTCAGTCGTTTTTGCGTGATGCTTGAACACAAATTTTTGCAGTTTGAAACGATTTTCGCAAAATCTGAAAATCTAATCAAGATTTTTTTAAAAATTCTACGCCTATATTTTAAGTTGAGTGACCACCTATCATGACACCAAATTTCATATCATTCGCTTCAGTCGTTTTTACGTGATGCTTAAACAAAAAAAGCGTCACGGACAGAATGACAGACAGACAAACTTTTTTTTGAGGGTCGCATCGGATTCCCGGGTGCTTGAAACGGATAGAAATCGCAAAATTTTTGAATTCCAAGAAATGTACAGACAAAAGTCTAATTTTATTTATATAGATATGCATTTTTATTTACACGGTTACAAGATTATGGGGGGGGGACCCCTTCGAACGTGAATTTGGCTGTTTTCGAAGGATGCAGAAAAACAATATTCAGATATTATTCAGAGCTATATGCTGGGATACCAAAAGTGGGTTATCTCACTTTAGTAATGGAACGGAAGGGCAGTGATTTCTTTTAGTGATCTTGTCTTCGTTTATGCGAGTGATTGAAAAAAGTCAAATTCAAAATGACGGTTTGATACTTTTTTTGACGTTCGTAGGCTTTTGCTGCTAGTCTATCTAGTCTAGAGGATATGACTATGAATTTATTCATTTAAATTTATCAGCTGTATAAAGAAATTAACATTCACTTGAGAAATTTCAAATTTAGAATTTTCTGGCGACATTTTAAAAAATCGTCGGGGAAAAAAAATCAGATCTGAAAGAGGTAAGTTGATTTTTCTTTTGCTAATGCAAAGCTATATGAGGGTTTTTTGCATAAGGGAGATATGCCTAGAGTGGCAACTTTGTAAGTTTTAACGCTACAACTAGAGAAAACTGTCCGAAACTTCCAACGGTTTGATCGACAGCCGCACGAGAGAGCCAGAGCCTTAGACCTGCACACTTCAGCTCAGCTGTCTCCCAGTGTTCAATGTCTTATCCACATAACCGTTGGTCTTCATACAGCTATTATGGGGAAAAAAAAAACATTCTCTGCACATTTGGATAGTAAAAGATATTGCAGGATTGTTATGATTAAGCAACATCCCTTATAAACAGCATTCTTCAGCTAAAACGGGCGAGCAAAAGACAACCAAATTTAGCGTATGGACAGTACATGGGATGCTTTCAAGGGTGTTTTTAGAAAAAATTAGCTTAAAAATTGTCCACTGCGTCGCGCTTTGGATGGTAAAATCAACCCCCCCCCCACATTAAAAAAAAAACAAAACTGATAACTGAAGGAATATTTGGTTTAATTTAATAAAATTTCGCACCGACATATATTATCATAGGAGGAGGCATATAACAACATAACAGTATCAAATAGAGGCAAATTGTTAGTTAATATACAGGTTATATCATAAACGGTGAAATTATAATCTATATTCTATAATTATATCAGGAAAAGTCCATCGAATAGGGAGTGTGGCTACCGTGCACTGCTTTATAAGCCTCACAATGAGCAGTCATACTGTTCATGAGGGCTTTGAGAAACGCTTGGGGAAATAAATACCACGTTTTCTAAAGGAGGCTTTTCACGCCTGTAAGGACCCAGAAGAGACGGGAATGTCGATCAAAGACTCTTCCTAGATCATTCCAATGTTCCATAGCACTGGTTCCCAAACTATGGGTCGTGAAAAGGGTGAGGAAAATTAAAACATAGGATTTTATGTAGGCCGCTCAGGTGGTGTAGTGGCTTAAGAACCTTTCTATCACGACTTGGGTCCGGATTCGAATTCCGGCTTAGGCATGGATGTTAACGCCCGTCTCTTCATAGGGAGTAACGCTGGCTCCCACTGGGTGCTCCCATAATAAAATGGTCAGTAATTCTATCCTTAGTAGTGGCATAATGCTTGAAAAGCGAGTGCCCGCCCATTGGGAAAAAAAAGTACTTTATATAGCGTATATCGGTTATTGCTGTGTAATAGTGGGTAGCGAAAAAAATTTTCTAGGTGAAGATGGGTCTCAGGACAAAAAATTTTGGGAACCACTATTATATAGGAGTGAGATCATTCAGATCCGCAAACTTTGCAGGATAGTTCATGCAGAGAATATTATCTTCTTCAAGATCATTAAGAATGTGAGCTCTGTGCGGCCTCACAATATCGCCCATAAAAAGGAAGTCCGGGCCAAGAGCACCGGGAAAACCTCAAATAGTCTTCAAGGACCTCATTTCCATAGCGCTGTGCGGTGACAACTCAATATAAAAGCCGCGCACTGGTGTACGACTGCCTAACAGGATGACAAGGATTGCTTTGACACCAAACGGATCAATTTCCTTTGCGTTGGAGGAATGATAGAGAGCTCTTCATTCTCTGCACATGAAGACTCGGTGAAAATCGCTTTATGTAGTGAATCTTGACTCATTAGTAAAATGGAAGGTCTCCATTCTTGGTGTGTACAAGAATAACGTGTTAGTCTTCAGGACAAACGTGCTGCGCCTTGCGCGCTAAAGGAGACAAACTGCTGGACATTGGACGTAAAGGGCCCTTTCTGTAGACGCCTGTGTAGTCTTTAACTGAAAATTCTTTTCCAGACGCAGCAGATAGGTCACTAGAAAGGTGTATAGTTGTTGTCTGCCTATGTCTTCGAGGAGGTAGATGCCAGTTAGCGAGCCTTTGCAGCTGTCGTCGCTCTTGGACGATTTTCGTTGGATTTCCTAGTGATGGTGCGATTTGTTTTGAATTAATTTCAGAACCTGGATTAAACTTTCGGAGCACTTGTAACCATCATGCCACCTCTCTTCGTGACTACTCAACTTCAAACCTGCCAGCGGTTCCTAATCTTGCGAAATCTCAATTATGAGAGCTAATTTCAAACAGTGAAACTTGTGGGTTTTAACGCAATATTCACGGCAATGCACGCAAAAATACCAGATGCTCTAGCAGTGAAATGCAATTTGATTTGTGGGATTACGGCCGATTATCTTCACGACAGGGGTGGCTCCAATGGGGGGTCCGGGGGGGCACGTGCCCCCCCGTCGGGGAACTTGTGACCCCCCATCGGGGCTATTTGATTAATTCGTCGGGGAATTTTCATAAGAAGAAATCTATATTTTAGCTGAGTTTTAATTTTGATTTTGCGATTAAAAAAATTAATTTTGTAATTTTTAAATACACATGAAAGGCGAATGAGTATTGGAGATTGAAGCGGATATGTTTACATTTCTGGGAGGGGGGGGGTATATTCCTCAGAACTTCTGAATAATGGCTAAAAGTGCTTTCTGTTTTCATTCATCTCTTATCTCTGCGATCCTTTTCATGTCGAGAAACAGCCACTTCCTGCATCTTCCAATACTGTGATGTGTTGACGACGGCGGGGAGACTTCAAATTCGAATAGTGTATACTTGAAATCTGTGATCCCACTCTCAGGAGGCATTTAACTGGATTTGCAGCATGACATCAATCTTAAGGTAACAAAAGTGCCAGCCTATTCTTCAAACGACAAATTTATGAGACCATATGTGCGACCACTTTCTATTCGAGGCTCTTTTAATTGCTTAAACGATTCTGCATTTTGTCGCCGACACCGTAGAAAAGTACAATATGGGTGTGTGCGGTCGGGATGGGGGAGACAATGACCGTTAATTAGACCAGTCAAATTTCGAGGGAAGGGAAGTGTGGCTTTGCTTACACAAGCAAATGGGGGATCTTCTTTTTTTCCAGAAATACGGTTTTTGTACTTTTATTGGTCCTCAATGACAGAATGATGAGAAAGAAATGATTCGTCGAAATATGCCGTGTATTTTTATTTTTTCTTCGCAAACCCATAGTACATCACTTTTCCAACACTTGTTATTGTGCATTGTGCCAGTGAGTTAGACAGAGTTTAGAATAGTGGGCATTTTTTTTTTCTTGTTACGGCAGCATAGCATATCATTGTGAAGTGTATAAAAGTTTAATTTCATTTTTGGCTTTATGTTTCCTAAAAAAAACATGAGTGGTGCCAAAAGCACAAGATATAAAGTACAGTGTGCTTTATGTCGTGATATTTTTGATAATGATTATGTAAAAAAAAAAAAAAAAAAAAAAAAAAACATAGGATAACTAAGCATTCAGATCTTCATAAACAAAATCGACTGGGGCCTGTTCAATTACCAAATGGAATTAAGAGAAAGAATCCTTGGGATATTTCTTCTCACTCTTCGAATGTATGTTTATCTACGGAATTAGAGAAAGAAAACCCTTCAAGTTCATGAGATCCACAAACTTCAAGTAAATTATATGTAAATTACATTCATATATATTTTTTAAATGTGTTTAAAAGCTTTAATTAATATATGTTATTATTAAAAATATGGTCAGTTTATTTCTCTAAAGCATTTAATTATATCTTCTAAGCACTTGCTTTTTGTTATGTATTTGTACAAATATACTATGCCCAAGGGCGGATCCAGAAATATTTTTTAGGAAGGGTGCAAAGCTTGAATACCGATTCAGAATTGCATGAATATGCAATTTTATTTGAAGCGTATTTTTACTAGTGTAAATATTTTCCTCTCGGGGAATTAGCGCCCCCTGTGCCCTCGCCCTAAATCACACTTGCCCATCACCCCCCCCCCCCCTTATAAAAAAGAATTGAAACTAGTTTGATTACAAATTTTTAATGACCACATTCTGCGTTATTTAAAAATAAAAATAATTTTAAAATAAGGCACATATTTCAAAAACTGAGTCACTTGTTCTGTCTCAGAAATTTTAAAATACTACTTTAAAGTTTATTTATTAACAGCATTTTAATGATACATATATATCATTAAATGTCCTTAGACATGGATGCTCGTAATGGTTTGGAGTGCACTTTTAATCATAGCTGCGGACCCAGAGTCATAACTTTTTGAGTTGAAGCTGGAGTAGAAGTCGGACTTTTTGATCTCACATTCTGATTCTATGAAATGTTGTACAACATTATTGTATTTTAAATTATATTAACTGTCTGAGTACTCTATGAATTAATCTAAATTTTCTCCTAATTGGTCTTTTAAACACTATGAGTACTTTTAAATGTGCTCTTGCTTTTAAACCATTGATAAGTAACATGTTGTTCACCCCATTATATGTCATTCCCGCTAAATTACAGGACAGGATATACATTTTAAAAATATATTCTTTCATTGCAATTTCGATTTTTTTGGTATATTTATCAAATACGATTTAGTAATTGGAGTGAGGACGAAAGGTATGTCTTTATAAACTTTCAAATTGCATTAATGCAAATTTAAATTAAACACAGATTTAATGTAATAGTATGTAAATTAACAGTATTTTAATTCACGAGTCAAAAGCTTTTGTGTCATAAATGTAAAATAAAATTTTCCATTGTATTACTTTTATTCATACAGCTACAAAATTTTACAATAAATAAGTCTTAATTGATATTTTTAAGAGATTTACGAGTCGGGCGATAAGAAATTTCGGATTTTGTTTACTACGGAAACTTTTTAAAATGTATATTTAATTGTGTAATAATTTGACATGACAAAATATTTATAAAATTATTTTACAGTTAATCATCTCTGGCATTCAAAATATGTATAAACCTATGAATATTTAAACGCTTTAACTAAAAATTTTCATTTTAATTAGAAATATTTTAAACTGGTCGTATTTTATTTATTTATAAGTTAGTGTGTTATGCAAAGTATTCTATGTCTTTAAAATTATTTTATCACAGTAATCCTTACTAGAACTCTTATAACTGTTGAGAAAGTAAAAAGATATTTTTATAACTAAGTGGTTAATTAGATAATTTAACTTTTAACTTCTTCCGAATAAAAAAAAATAGTACTTTTCTGTTTCTTAGATGGCAAATTTGAATAAATTCTAAATATACTTTTTATTTATAAATAGATTCAATCGAACACAATATGCACGATTTAATCTTTAATTTTATAAAAATTTAGCAGTAAGATTTGTTTTTATTTTTATTTTTTTGTAATTTAAGAATTAGTCAAATACATAGTTTGTTTATTTGGTAACATACTTTATACATATACAACGAGTCAGAATTTGCACTATATAGAGAAATCTAACTGGATTAACCGGCCCTCTTTAGCTAAGAGTTCATAGCTATGCACACCAAGAAGATTAACAGCTGCAAGGGAATTAGAATTTACTACATTTTGCTTGGGGTAAAAAAATTAAATAATAATAATAATAACCAGCTCCTCTGATAGACCAAAGCCCTCTCCAGTCCAGTATGAAGATGGCTGTGGATAGATCTAAAGACGGAATATAAGTTAAACGATACTGATTAATCTTGACTGACAATTTAATTTTTATATCGTTGTGGAAAAAGTAACGAACTTTTGTGAATTTTAATTCAGTTATTTTACTGCAAAGTAAATAAAAATTATGGTATACAGCGTCTATATCGTCTTCCGAAATTTTCCCTTTTATCCTGTAAAATAAGTAAATAAAATAAATACAATAAAAGTTTTATATTTGCGTGTAGATTTGTATGTTATATACAGTGGCGTATCGTAAGCCACCGCAACTTCCCTTATTTTGAATCTTTATACAAATCGCTATTGAATCCATGGATGGCACCAGCATTAATATAAACTATTAAAATAAACTAATAGTATGTGTTCTAAACTGATTTTTGAGTTACAGAATTATATGTATCAGAGTTCAACTCTAAAACTTTTAAACAGATTAATATTATGTTTGTTATTCGCCTTATTAATTAAACTCTTTTTCGTTAATGTTTAAATTTTAAAAGTGACACTTTCACTATGAATTATTAGTAAATGAGCTTGCTTTATAAAATTATTCATCACGTTTGTGGAAACCTCGTTCAAAACTATCTTGGAGTATTACAAAAAAGTAAATTTTTATCAAGGTTAGTTTCGCTGAAGATAATTATTTTTTTGTGTGTCTTGGCAAATTATAAGCTGTCCGATTATATTTTTCTGACGATATTTTTTATTTTATTTTATTTTAGATTTTAAAAGAAAGTGGTTAATTTTCTTCATGAGTGCTTGACTTTATAAAAAATTTTAATAGCGCATATATTTACGTTCTCTTTTGGAGATTTTTACAATTTATTATTATTATTAACTGAAGCTCCCAGGGGTACACTTCACAACAATTCTTTTCGAAATTGAGATACGGTGCCATCTTTTAGCTTTCAAGAAGTACTATCACCACATGATTTATTATTGAAGTAGAATCATTTTAAAGCTGTAGAAACAAGCGAAATAGTTTCGGTATGCCACTTTACTGCGCGCCTTCAAAATCATTTTTCTCAAAAGAAAATTTTTGTTGTAAAGTGGTTCTAGCTATAAACATTTCAGTTGCATATTTACCACTTTATTGTGATTTAAAATATTAATATTACATAAATTAACAATTCGATTAATATTTATACAGTAAAACATGTTGGCCAGAAACACTAGACTTTTTGAGATAACGAGTTGAAATTAAAGGGAATCAGTTTGTAAATGGAAATGTAGATTACGGCCAATTATCTACGCTAGGGATCTAGGCCGGGGATGGTTTTGCTCTCCGTGGGGGACTTTCTAAGTGATCCTAACCCGTATTTATGCAAAGTTTCGGGGAAAAAACACGGAAAACTCCGAACGGTTAGGTCGGCGGACGCGACCTAGTGTCGAACCAGGCACCTTCCGTCTCCCAGTTCAAAGCGCTAGCGCTATGCCACTGGTGGGGTGGAATTCAATTTGTAAGGGAAAACACATTTATTGAGCTATCAAGAATTTCGATGTTCGAGATATCGAAGGTAAACTGTAATTAAATTTACATATATCTCTTAATTTTATAAAAATAACTGCAATTTGTGTAAAAGCGCGCAAATTTAGTCATGCTTAATTTATAAAATAAATTTTCAGTGAATTTACAGCAATATTCTTGCACAAAAAACTTCTGATATTTTTTCTGCGGGGAAAAAAAAATGCGTAGAACTTTCTTCGCTGAACTTTTTTCAAAGAATTTCATTCATATGAAATATTTTAAGAGTTAACCTGAAGAACTCTTAAAAGTAGCTTTCGAGATTTTACAGAAACGTGCAAGGCCGTTACCAGGGGGGAGGATCATGTGGGTTTGACCCCCCCCCTCCAAAATTTCAGTAAATGCATTATCAGTTTATTTGCGTTGATTCTAGAGATCAGTTAATTTAATTTAGCACTACAGATCCCCTCCACCCACCGAATTTTTTTGCTTGCTGAGGCCTTGGGGAAATATTTGTGTAATGTAAAAAGATTTTGAGATACGTTAATTAGGGTCCGTTTAAATAATAATCTACCAGCAGGGGCGTAGCCAGAAATTTTTCATGGGGGGGGGTTACGACTACTGAAACTCACATATATGCATACATGTGTGTGATAAAGGAGTGAAGACTATACATTTTGTATGGCAAAAAATTCCTCATGGGGGGGGTTATAAACCCCTAACCCGCCCCCCCCTTTGGCTACGCCTCTGTCTACCAGGAAAGATTGTGCAGTGGTTTTTGAAAATATCCGGGGCCTGGGTGTCCGATTATGTATGTCGATCCGATTCCTGGAAATATTTCACAAAACAAAACATTATATTGTCCTCCATCTCCTCTAAACTTATCTGGGTCCTGGATATTTTAGTTTAGAAAATGATTTATTGTGAAAAAATCACTTTGTAAAGTAAAATATTTTCAAGTGGTGCAAATAGTTGCAAATTTGCATATCATACTTGGTGACAAAAATGTCATAAAAGAGGGAGGTCAAAGCCCCCTCTTGGATACGCCACTTAGCATATGTACATGTATATTTGTGCCCCTTCGTCGGGGAGTTATGACCCCCCGTCGGGGAAAGTCTAGCGCCACCACTGCTTCACGAGGGACCCAGGCCGAGAGGTTGGGGGATGCCCTTCGCTGAGGTCTTTCTAAGGGGTCCTAACCCGTATTTACGTAAAATTTCGGAGAAAACCATTGAAAACTCCGAACCGCTAGGACTATGGGCCCGACCTGGGTTTGAACCAAGCACTTTCTGTCTCCCAGCTGGGAGCACTATGCGGCCACTGGTAAAGCCAGTGAAATTCAAGGTTGTGTAAAAAAAACTAATGCATAACATCATTAATTCAAATTGGAGGCTATCATTATACTATTCATTTGCACTATCAATTTTTCTGGATTCAGTTTTGAATTATTGGTGAAAAACGAGCTTGTGATCTTAATTTTAAACAACAGTATAGTTGTCGGGTGTAAATGCATCTTAGGAGTACATAAAATACCGCCAAAATGGTCTTTAAAGAGGAAAATCGTCAAATAGCTAAAAAAATAAGCAGTTGTATTACATTCTTTCCCCCACCACCGTTTTGCCAGAAATAGTTTTCTCTTGTGGTGTGTAGTCAATGTGTGGTGGACCAGCTACTACGAACAATCTAGGTGAATTTAGCGAATACACAGAAAAGCAGACACCAAAACTCTTTTGCGTATGGTGATATAACTAATTTTTTTAGTTAACACTGTGTGAAGCATTAACATGTATTATGACAGCAGAAAGAATAATACAAAATGAATGAGTTTAGCAAAAGAAACTGACATTTTTTAGTAAATGAAAATAAATTCGTTTAATGAAATTTTTATAGCTCTTTTCAGAAAAAAAAGCGTTTGAATTATTTTAATGGTATTTTGATGATCACTACTTAAAGAATACGCCTAAGTATATTGATGATTTGATAACTTATAAAAAAAAATGTGTGTGTGTACAATTGCTTTGCATCAATATATTTATGATCATTAGTTCGAAATACACTAGTAGATGGCAGCACTACCCTCAATGAAGTTGTTGATAAGAAATCGTTCATTTATAAAAGAACTCGAATTTATATTATAGTATTTTGATGATTACTAGTATTTAAAGAATGTATTTCTTTTGCTAAGGTATATTGATAATTTGATAGCTTGTTATAAAATATGAATTTGCTTTGCACCATTCATCATAACCAGTTAGAAACTACACAAGCAGAGGGCAGCACTAAATCCGAATTAATAAGATATAGTCATTTATTAAAGAAGTAGTATATGATCCAGTGGCGGATTAATGCAAGTTTGTCGGTGGGGGCGGTTAGTTAGAAGATTGACATATACATCTATTATGGAAGTAAAATAGAATATTTTACATTAATTTATTTTTCTCGGGGGTGGGGGCGCCCCGCCTTTAATCCGCCCTTGGTATGATCCATGGACTCAGGGCCGCCGACAGGATTTTCGGGCCCGAGGCAGGTAGAATTATTTTACGAAGCCCCTCCCCATACCACCCAAAAAAAATTTTCCATTTTTTTATCCAGAAAAGTTTTTTTTAAGAACTTTAGAATTAGTACACTTTAAATTTACCGCAGGGCGTATCAAAACCTTGTTCATGATAAAACGTCCATCTCCATCAAAAAATTGCAAGTATTTTAACAGAATTATTTTAAAGTAATGTAGAAATAATTCTGGAATTCTTTCTTAATGTATACAGCGAATCACTTGATTCAATTAAATCTAAGACTTTTTTAAATGTTAAATACTCGCTATTTGAAAACTAAAGCAGAGTTATTATAAAATTTTTAGCCAAATGAATAACGCAGAAAGAAAAACGTTAGAAAACACCAATGAGAGTTATGTCGTAGACCAATTTCAGTAAGCATGACTAACGAATATTTGTGCGAGAATTTATTCTGGCACTGATAATGGTAAGTCATACTTATCGAAACCGGTTTGCAGCATTAAATTTTTTCTGGCGTGTTTGCTAACGCTGCTTTTTTCTGTGCTTAAGCAGAGTTACCTTATTTGTCAAATTAGTTATTAGTTTATAAAGCTCCAGTTTATAAGAAACTGTGTAAAATACAGAATAATAAAAACTTCAACCGGCAAATTTGGTTGCTTATAAATGTTTCTATGAAATAGCCCTTCTGGCTATTAGCAAATCATCATCTACAAATCTAGCTGTAGATGCAAAGTCATCATCTACAATCATCAAAGTTCAAAGAACGAGAAAGATCTGTTTTCATGGTAAGAGTGATTTGGGAGACACAAATATTTTATATTCCCGTGGGATTTGTACACTAAAACCGGGTCGTCCGAAGGCTCGAGCCCCGGCGCAATTTTCCCCTGTTCCCCTTCTCGGCGGGTCGCGTATTTCACAAGTGCACCGCTATATAAAGATGGGAAGAAAAAGAGCCTTCCTATTGGCTATTTCGCGATTGCTTCCATTACGTCATACATCGCGAGGTTCGGGTGTTCTGCTAGTGAACATACGTCATTAAAGAAATAATTATATGAGACCGCGAATTCAGATTCCTTCATTTATGACAGGTGGAAATATATAAATATATATATATATATATATTATATACTAGCTGAAGTACCCGTTCTTCGCACGGGAATGAATGGACTTTTTGATATTACGATTTGGGGTGATTACTATTCATTGTAATAAACAGATATAGCAAAGTGGATATCGCGTTATATTGTGTCCAATAATGATGCATACCGAATTGCAAGGCAATCGTTTGTACGGTGCAGAAGGCTATGCGGCGTAGCGCAATCTAGTGGCGAGTTTTAGCAGAACGGATACGGCGAAAATATTTTTTGCATTCAGATATCGATGTATACGAATTTTCATGACGATCGGCTGGACAGTCCTGAAGTTCATGTGTTGACGCGACATCTAGTGGCAAGTTATAGGAAAATGGATAGCGCCAAACTCTTCCCCGTGTTCAAATATCTATGTATACCTATTTTCATAGCGATTATTCGCACAGTCAAGAAGTGATACACTGCAGGGCCATCTAGTGGTTCAATAAAGTAATGATTTGCTACAGCGCCGTCAAGTGGCGAGTTTTAGCAAAATGGATAACGCCAAAATATTCTCATTGTTCAAATAGCTATGTATACTGATTTTCATAGCGACCGTTTGAATGGTCAAGAATTTGGCCTGCTGCAGCAACATCTAGTGGCGAGTTAAAATAATAATCCATTGCAGTGTCATCTAGTGGTGAGTAACATCAAAAGGAACGCAGTTAGAATATATTCTTCGTGCTCAAATGTGTAAGTATAAAAAATTGCATGCTGGTCAGTCGAACGGTATAGAAGTTGATGCTTTGCAGCGCCATTTAGCGGCAAGTTACAGCAAAATGGATAATGAAAAATATTCTACGTGTTCTAATATTCGCGTGTACCAAATTTCATCGAAATCGGTTGGACGATATTCGCATAGCAAACGGCTAAACGGAATAGAATTCAACGTTGTGCTGCGGCACCAAGTGGCAAGTTAAGGAAAACGGATAGCATAAAAACCTTCTCCATGATAAAAGACTTAGGTGAACCAAATTTCATCGTGCAACGGTGCTCAACGGTGCTGGAGTTTTTCAACCTCATAAACACATACCAACATTCATTTTTATCTATAACCAGTGTTATTATATATACCAGTCTCAAATAAAATCCAGTTTTAAATCTAAGCCTCGCCAAAGTGCCAACATACGCCATTTTGCAAGAGTTTTTTCAGGGAATCATTCGAAGCATTGACTTAGCAGCAATCAAAATGGGAAATAGTTCGACCGCCAGGCATTTATTTGAAAAGTGGAATCCCTTAATACAGCCGATTTTTTTTTTTTAATTATCAACTATAATGTGTTTTATTCATCGTTACTCCGATGTACTAAATGAGAAGATTTCAATTTTCTGAAATTTGGCGGAATTCCCCCAACTTAAATCAATGTATTCAATTGGCGAGAATTCTGAAGTTAGATCGCTTGAAATCCCTTAACAACTGCATTATTTCTTCACGGATCATTAAACTTTAACGCTGTATTCTAATAAAACCTTTGCACTTGTTTTCAAAAATCTATTTCCTTAAGCTCTCAATAAATTGCGCCAAGCCAAAAACTGGGCAAACCGCTAGAACTCACTTACTCAAAATCCATATTTCAGCCATTTTATTTTTTCGCCAAACTAAAAAAATTTACACATTAGCCTCGGAAATCTTCAATTCTTATTGTTTTGCGTGTAAAGCATTACATTCCTGCTCTGATTTCCCATGCACACGATATTATAATTTTAAAAAAATAACCTTACGAATATAAACTAACAAAAAAAAATCATTATTATTCTTTTATTTTTACTTTGAGAATTTAAAACATTTTATTCGGCAAAATCGCCACACATGGCAACCACGATCCTTATTTCACACTTTTTTCACTACAGGGGTTACAATTACGGAAAGATTTTTGCGTGAAGAGCATAAAAAATCTCTTAAATTCCGGGAACAGGTGGACTTTCAAAGTTTTAAAGTGGACTACAATTTATTCTATATTATTTTACATATCTGTGCTAAATTTCAGGCCGATAGGTCTATTTTTGTGGATTTGTATACGAACGACATTTTATTCGGCAAAATCGCCACACATGGCAACCACGATTCTTATTTAACACTTTTTTCACTACAGGGGTTACCATTACGGAAAGATTTTTGCGTGAAGAGCATAAAAAATCTCTTCAATTCCGGGAACGGGTGGACTTTCAAAGTTTTAAAGTGGACAGTGGTTTATTCTATATTATTTTACACATCTGTGCTAAATTTCAGGCCGATAGGTCCATTTTTGTGGATTTGTATACGAATCAAATCCACAAACAAACAAACAAACAAACAAACAAACAAACAAACAAACAGAATTTCATTTTTATTTATAAGATATATATATATGCTATAGATTAAACAGATCAAGAATTTGAAGCTGAAAGAAAATCTGAATTTTAAGAAAGGGGCAATACTTGCTTAGATATTTTTTTTTTTAGTATTCCTGTTTGCTAAATATTTCGAGTTGCTGGCGGCATCTACTGGATATGGAAATCAACATTTTTTATTGTGCGAATTTAACCATCTAACAGCCATGTAGAAATAAAAGTTATTTTAAATATTACATAGAGATTAAATTTCATTTTATGTAACTTTTCTTAAGTATGAATTTACAAAAATAAAGAATTTTGCATTCGAACATTAAATTTCTAATGCATATTGATTGTACACCAGAGATTGTAATTCATATGTTAAATTTTTCTCAGAGGAAAAATATAACCTTAGAAATTAAGGTTTAAAATTGGCAATATTCAAGACAAAATTTTTATTTTGTAAATTCTTGTTGTGTGAACCAAACGAAAAATTAAAGTGTAAAATCTATGTTTAATACAAATTAAATTTATATTTTGTAACTGTAGGTTCCAATTAATATACTAAAACTATAGAGAATTATTGAATTGATGTGCATATTTTTTTCAGTGATTGTTAAAAGTAATTTAAAATTGACAAGAGTAACATGTTTAAAAAAACTTAAAAGAGGTTGTATATTTGTAACACTTTATCCCCTCCCCATTCCAGTCTAAATGAACAATCAGCCCTGTACAGTTTAAGAGGCAGTATAATGATTTTTTCCAAGGAAATTTGTAAAAATTGTAGAAAAATATAGGGAAAACTATTACAGCACTTTCTTTAAAAAATATGAGGCATATTGCAAAAAGTTACTTATATATTATGCTTTAAAGTGAAGACAAGAGTGTTGCATTATAAATATGGAAGAACGTTAATTAACTTAAAATTTTAAATGAATATCAATAAAATAAGGAAACTAATTGCATGTGTGTGCAAGTAAATATTTGGTTGAAGTTGTAAATTTAGAGGGTAGAAGAATTTACATATAAGCTTTATGTATTTTTGCTCCTTTGAAGTACATTGATTTAAGATTGAAACTGAAAGTACAATTTCTGAAATTTGTTGTTCTATTTTTATAAGTCCAGCAAAATCATATTAAAAGTAAGAATTTACTGCACTTCTCACCTGAAAAAACTGCAGGTAAGTTTTTTTTAAATATTATTATTATTATTTTAAATCAGTTCAGATTTTCGATTTAAATGAATTTTTTTTTTTTTTTTTTTTTTTTCAATTTAACCTTTTATTGGGGATTGGGGTTCATTAATCGAAAATCTGAACTGCAAAATTCTTTATTTTTGTAAATTCATACTTAAGAAAAGTTACATAAAATGAAATTTAATCTCTATGTAATATTTAAAATAACTTTTATTTCAACATCGCTGTTAGATGGTTAAATTTGCACAATAAAAAAATGTTGATTTCCATATCCAGTAGATGGCGCTAGCAGCTCGAAATATTTAGCAAACAGGAGTACTAAAAAAAAAAATAGCAAAGCAAGTATTGTCCCTTTCTTAAAATTCAGATTTTCTTTCAGCTTCAAATTCTTGATCTGTTTAATCTATAGTATTATATATATATATATATATATATATATTTCCAACTGTCATAAATGAAGGAATCTGAATTCGTTGTCTCATATAATTATTTCTTTAATGTCGTATGTTCACTAGCAGAACACCCGAACCTCGCAATGTATGACGTAATGGAAGCAATCGCGAAATAGCCAATAGGAAGACTCTTTTTCTTCCCATCTTTATATAGCGGTGCACTTGTGAAATACGCCGGCGTGTCTGCACGGGGCCATCGTGATTCTACCGGGCCTGCTTGTGCACTCCGATGAGTCATCCAAAGAGGCCTACGGATGCTCACTTATTGGTTCAAGCACTTAGATACGTTATCTAACGGCCGAATCTAACCATTGAGCAAACGTCCGCAGGCCTATTTCGCTGCATGGACTGATGATAACCTTTAAAATTTGACAGTAAACAAGTCGAAGATTTTACTGAAAAAATGCGCACCTTTAAAGTTATATTTTTACTTTACTAATATAGCAGGCTCTTTATTGACTAGATTGTATGGGGGCAAAGCACCATACTACGGTTTGGGGTTCAACTCCCGGCGGTCGGAGTTCGATCCCCGACTGGGCGTGGCTGTCATTATGTCCGTCCCTTCATGGAGGGCAGCGTTGATCCACCTAAACCAGGTACCCCCATAATAAAGTGATCAACATTTCCGGCCTTAGTAGTGGCCAATACCTCCAAGGCAGAGACCCACCATTGGATAGAAAAAATATAAAATGCAGAAGGCTCCAAGAATGAATCTATTAATATCACCTCTTTGATTTCATTAATTGATTATATTTTATTAAAATATGCCAAAAAAAAATTAAAATGACGCGGATTAATATTTACACATTTAAATAAAGGTTTCTGTAGGAAATTTTAAAAAAGGAGATGTTTTGAGCTAACAGTTTCTTGTAACGGTTTATTCGCAACCCGATCACGGCAACTTTGGGCCCTGGACAAAAATTGGGCCCCACGAGAAGACGTCTTCCCTCGCTAAAAACAATTATGATTGGCTTATTCTGTGTGATGTGAAAACTTTCAAATATTTTTATTCCCCCTTTAAACAAAAAGTTTAATTTTAAGTAGTCTGAAATAAACAATATCAAAGAAACAGATGATATCACTCAAACGTGACGCCGAAATGCTATGGCGATTATAGACAGAGCATTTCAACAAACTGAAAAAATGCTGTTGATTAAAGTTAGCTTATACGAGCGTAAATTTGAATTGTTTTCATGAATCATATTGTACAGTTCAAAAGTGATATAATTTTTTAGACTATTTTTCTTCTTTGTAATTTTATTGTGAAATTTAAAAGTTTTAAACTATAAAACTTTTGTGTCCCAAAAACATATGGGACCTGGGCAATGCCCAGTTTGTCCTGCCAGTAATAGGGTACTGCGTTTGTTATTTGGGAAATTAAGAATAGCAGATGCTACTTTTGATATTTTTCTTTCAAAATAGCCCCTATAAACAAACTGCGAATGGAAGGATTCCGATACCGAGTGGAGGCTTCACCATGGCTGAGTGGATAAGGCACTCAAAATGCTAGACGACCGAAGGGTGAAGGTCCAATGTTCAGTCCAAGTGTGAAGGTCCCCGTCGCGCGGCTGTCGATCTAACGGTCTGGAGTTTTGGCCGGTTTTCTCCAGACGTAACGTGAATACGCGTTTAAACCCCTTAGAAAGTCCTCTGACCTAGGCAACCTCTATCCTAGGCAGATACCCCTTGTGCAGGTTTACCCTAATATACAGAGTATCAACCAATACCGAGTGGCCTCTACATTAGTACAAAGAAAAGAAATCTTTACTCACTGCACTCTGCAACGGCCTCTCGATTGCTAACCAAGCGCATAAATTAGTATAATTTCCCATTCTATTCACTTCTATCATAATTTTATCTTGTCGTAGTTTTTTTTTTAAATACATAAAACTACTTTTCTTTTTCTGCTCTACTGCAAACTAACTATGGATTTCCTTGGCTAGAAAGTGTAAAGAATAACCTATGGCGTATCTAGGTTAAGTAGTGCCCATTACAGACAACAAAACTTCACTCTTTCTCTATGTAAGAATGACACCGATCTCTCCTTTTGGTAATTCTTAAAATTTCTTTAAAATGATCATTTTTTATTGGTTTCTGCCTTGAAAGTTTATTATTTAATAAAAAAAAATAGAACCCCCCCTCTCATATACTATTTATGTTCTAAGGGCAATGATTAAAAAATATATATTTTAGTAGATGCCTCTCACTTAGGTTTTCTTTAGCCCAACACACACAAATATTTTAGTGTCTTATTGACTTTTAGACGTACCGAACTCTACTGCTTAATTTTATGGGAATATTAATTAGCGTCTGGAAAGGCGTCCATATTAGTATAAATAACCTGTTCGCTCCCATCTTTGCAAGAGGCAGCGATTCACATTCACGGATGCGCTGGGCTGTAGTAGGGAAATTCAAAGACCCATACCGGAAAGTAGCGATGAGTACAGAAGGCAGAATCACTGTCGTCGAGTCATTGCATAGATGGGAGAGAGCAGGTTAAATCCTTCTTCCGTTGTGCCAAACTCGTAATGGAAATCTGCGATAATAACGCTTAGAATGGTCGGGCTTTAGTACATCAGATATGCCATCTGTGGAAATCGTTAATGTCTTGGGTTACGTTATTCAACAGCTGTCGGGGCAGTCCGTTTTTTCTATTATTAACACTTGACTACTGTTAATTTCAGACAACGATTTTTGTCTGCACAAGGAACGGCGCTTTACTTTTCAAGGGTTGCCAGATAGCGTGGTGGGAGGAGAGTAAAATGTCGCCAAGGTTTGTCAGTTTTCGGTATTGATCGTCTAGTTTGGCACAAAAAAAAATATATCACCAAAACTGAACCCACCGTGGCGATATCTTCTATATTTGGCGAGAAATTACCGAACTCTACTGCTTAATTTTATGGGAATATTAATTAGCGTCTGGAAAGGCGTCCATATTAGTATAAATAAAGATGAAGTGTTATTGGAATACGCAAGACGATTATTGTAAAACAGTTCAGAAGTCGATTTTTTTTATTGTTTTATTGAGCAAAAAATACAAATACGGCACACTCATGGATTATGATACCCTTTCCAACTTAATGGAAGAAGGGACAATAGGGACATGGATAATGATATGCTTTTAATGTATAGTACTTTAGTGCGTATTGAAAGCACGGGAGTGTTCCAAATTTTCTTTCTTACTTACTTTTCTTACTTTTTTACAGATTAAGATGTAACCCGATAGCTGCAACAAAAATAGTTATCATTAAGGATTCTTCGTATTATTTAAAAAAAAATCCTATCACATCTTTCTGGATGTTTTAATACTATGACAATATGTGATGATATTTTAATATGAGCGTCATATTTTAATTTCATTTTTTGTTTGTACTGTAGAATAAAATGGAAGTATGATCAACTACTCGAAAGAGATATCTGATGTACTAGATTAATATTGATTTCCCCGTTCATTCTGTGGGGTAGGAAACATTTTTTAATTTCTTGAGTGAACATGCATAAAATATAGAAAGATTCGCATTTTACTTTGCTATCGTTAAGCATTTTGTGAAAATCAAATTTATTATTCACAATAAAAAAATTAAAATGTAACTTATGACTTGTGTATTTTTGAGACCGTCCTCAAAAAAGGTCGATAGCTGTTAATGGGTTAAGTACCTTTTATGTGTCAACTGATACCGTTGAGAGTGGGCCGACATAGGCAAAAAGCTTTAAATTATACTTTTATATTTACTATTCTATTGATCAGTAATATAAGGAGAATTTTCCAAGCGGTGAATGGGCTCCGCCTCCATCCCCCCCCCCTTCAATTAGCTCAAAGTGTTTCAATACTCTTTAAAATCTTAGAAAAATCCAAAACTAAATTTAACCTGTTCCCGCTTAAGAAATGAAGCGAAGGCGAAGTCTTATTTTTCGCCCGTAACAATGTCGAGAACTTCACAGACTTAGTACATAAATTAAAGTAAACTAATTGCGCCAGTGACTCGAAAAAATTGAGGATAAATTTTTATAAATAGCACTACACATTTTGAAAAAAAAAACAACAAAAACTGTGCTTTCTATAAAGCTTTTAGAAAATATTATTAAATGTGGAATTGCACCCTCCCTCCATTTCTAAAGAGCAACATATTTTGCACATATATTTTTATCCTTCAAACACACACACCTGCACACACACACCTCACACACCCTGCACATCCTTCACACTTCACACCTGCACATATATTACACATATATTTTTATCCTTCACTGCCGTATACATAATAGAGCTTCAGAAGAAAAATCGTAATTTTTTTAAGTCCATTACATAACTATGTGTATTTAGAATAGGCCTGTCAAAGTCACATTTCCCCGCTCTTCGTGCGTGGGAGAGAACTGTCCTACTCTTATTTTCTACTATCTTAATAAATCTTGTTCGGAGAGAATCCTGTTTCCCACTGGCTTCCTTGGCACAGAAATCTCTTAGATTCTGAATGGAATTTAAATAAGATGGTTACAAACAGGAGCGGCCCTAGGGTAAGTGCAGGGACCCTGCTAACATAAAAAAGACGCCTCCTTTTATGCTCTACTTAGTTTTTAAGTTCGAAATGACGTCCCTTCGAAGCCGGCGCCCCGATGCGATACTTACCGTGTCGGGGCGCCCCTGGTTACAAAAATAAGATGTGGTTTAGTGATAAAACCTACAAAACGGAACAAATTATTTTCATCCTATTTTAATTCTGAAGAGCTTCTGGATATATTGGCCTTTATAGAAAATGGAAAGGAAAAAAACTAAGAAAATCTGAAACACTTTTAGATTTTAAATACGCACTAAAGTGCTATGCATTAAAAGCGTATTATAATCCATGGCCATCGTATTTTCTTTCCTTATTCCATTAAATTGGAAAGTATATCATTGTTATGTGTGATTAAACACAATTAAAATTGATATTTCTAACAATTTTCTTTCTGAATGTAATACATTAGAAATAGATGAGAAAAAGCTGCGTAGAAAAATGTACAATTCGAACTGAAATAAAGTTTAAAAACTCATTCAGGTGTATTCATAATTCAAGTAGCAAAAGCAGACAATAAATAGCGCTTGGCGCTAGAATCACATCTTCTCAAAATCGCACATCAACCCTTTTATTTTTCGCCAAATTAAAAAGTTGCACATTTATTTTCGGAAAATTTCAAAATTCTATTTTTCTTTTGAGTATAAATCATTTCATTCCTGCTCTGATTTCACATGCACACGATATTTTAATTAAGAAATAATCTTACAAATAATCCAAAAAATAAAAATAAAAATCATTATTCTTTTATTTTTACTTTAAGAGTCTGAATAATTTAATAAACTTGCCAAACATGGCAACCTAGATATGCTCAAAGCTTGCTCTTCCACTACTGGATTACATTTGCGAAATGGCGAGAACAAAAATGATCCTTTTGCGACACGTTTTTTATCGATATCTCCTAAAATAATTCGAACTTTGAAAAAATCGCTTCGAGGTGTGTCGGGACCCGTCCTGGAGAATTTCCGTACAAAATTTGTTAGTTCTACGATCACCCGTCTGCGAGCTACGCGAGACACAGACAAACTAACTAACTTACGGACAGTTTACACTTTGTCTTATTTATATAGATAGATACATCAGTTAAGAAGTCCCGATAGCTTTCTCCCATTTATTGCGTGCGTTTTCCTTGTGATAACGAAACCATGTTCGGAAAAACTGAGATTTGACGGATACATGGTAACGAAGAGGGGAAAGAGAAAGAAGTGGGAAAGTCTTGCGACCTTGAAGCGCCTATTCTAAATACAGACTATAGTTAATTTGTATTTACGTACCAAAATCACATGATATATCTGAATTACAGTCCTAAAGGGAGGATAGCCTAAGTATCTAATTTTCCTTAAGTATGCCACTAGTATGGACCCTTCGCATCCAATAGGTCATTCCCTTGCTAAAGGTAAAGTGTGAGGGGAAAAAAAACCCTAAAATACATTTTGGAAAAAAAAAAGAAAAAAAAAAGAAGAAGAAGGAGAAGACGAAGAAAAAGAATGTATTTGGTGTACCAGAAAGTAATGTTCTTTTTTACATAAAATCCAAATAAATAAATTTTAACAAGTACTGAATTACAAACACGCTATTCCTAAGCCCAGGACTCATATTTGTTAAACGTTAAAGCTCGAATTTTACAGATAATATATTTTTCTTTCAAGAAAAATGGCCACCCTCCTTGCTTTTCACGTCTACCCTCCTTGGAAGATTCTATTTCAAAGGTTATGAAATCGATTTTTGTGTATTCGTGAATGTTGCATTTCACAGCAAGAATTTTATGCATGTCTCTTTCTTCTTCGCAGATATGTGATCACGCAGGATATGTGAAAAGGACGTTTTGGCCTCTTATCCCCCATAGTTACGAATTTTGGAAAGCGCTCCCCAATCTAGCACCAGAGCTAAAAAAAAACTCACATACGCGCCAAATTTCGTATTATCAGCTTCAGTAGTTTTGGCTCGGAAAAATATTTACACACTAAAAATGACATTTCTTTCCGGTACACCAAATATTTTGTATGCTGTAAATGTAAATAAAACATAATACTAATTTGAAAAAAAAGAAAAAAAAACACTACACACACGAGCAATATAAAAGCTCTAATAAAATATTTTATTCAATATAAACACTAATAAAGATTATAACAAACAAATTGTATTTACAATTGTGCTTTGATCTCACATCAACCTGCTATGAAGTTGAAGAAAGATTACACTTTTGCAGAACAATACTGCTTCGTAACAATAACACTATAAAAAAAAATCTATGTATATTCTTTTGTAAAAGAAAAATAAAAGAAAGTAGTACATCTATGCCTCCAGGTAGTCTAAAACTAACTACTGCAGAAGTTTCTCATAGATGTATTTTGAATAATAACTTAGACAGAGAAAAGAAAACAAAACACAGGACTTAATAATATTGATATTCTTTTCTTTTGAAATACTGGCTGATAAAAGTTTACTCCCATCTATTGGAAGAACTATTTTGTTGATATTGAAATTTCGAATAGTCTCCCTTTTTTAAAATTTTGGTTGTTCTTATATAAAGTTTACAGATGGTTTCTTTTTCATTAGAAAGCGTAACAGACACGAAATGTTTCAGAACGTTTATAATACAAAGAGCAGTGACGGATCCAGAGAATAAAAAGGGGTGGGGATAAGAATGGCGATGCAATATGGGAGACACGGGGCATTTATTTATTTTAAGTTATTAATTTTCCTTATTGGGCCCGGGTTGAAACTTTTCGCTAAGCCATCAATGAGAAGAGTCATCCGACTACTCTCTAGTGACCAGCGGTCATTCTAATATGTTAGCTTATCTGAATGACTGTGCAAGTGTGCAGCTGGACCGCAGCGGAGAATTCAATGTCCCATATTGGGAAGTAACCCTGGTTACAAACTAGTTCCCCTCTGCGTATTTTCAATGTTGAGAGTGCGCAAGTTAAACATGGGTCCATTGGTGGGCCTCCGATTCTGTAACAAATGGACAGATTGTTAAATTCATGCACACTCAACAGGTTAAGGTGGAAGATTCCCCCAAAGTCTCATTTGGATCCGTCACTGAGAAAAAGTAAAGCATTTTAGTATTTGATATAGGATAGTATAGTTGGCGAAGTAATCGAAAATTATATTACAGAAGTTGAATGATTTAACACTCATGAAGTGTATTTTTATGAGTGGGTCGTTCAATAAAAAAGTTTTCCCGAGCCACGACATCCGATACTAATATTATTGAGTAATATTATACATTTAATTAAGAAGCTTAGTCTATCGCCAAATTGGAAACGATATTTTTGTATCAGTTTTGAAGATGCATGTAAAGAAGCGAAATAATGCTTAATGAATCCTTTGAAAACAGGAGCTAGCACTGGGGCTTCCAACTTACAAATGTTTGCCTGCCGCAATTGAATACATCTGTCTAGTAGCGGGCTGCAACATAATCGGGTTCTTAGTCAAGTTATTTTATTGTTTCGGGAATTAAAGACATTGATCAAAAACTGTCTAGCTTTCGCCAAATTATAGAAAACGAAAATTAAATTACGATTCAAGAAAAAGTGGATTATTTTGAACGTTACCATCTATGATGGGAAGGACGAATTAACAGCCAAACCCAAGTCGGAGTCAAACTCATAACCAGAGAGAGTGGTGAGCTAACTACCAACAAATATGACGGCAAAATGACTATACTTTAAATGAAAACTTTAAAACTACAAGACTGGAAAAATGAACACAAAAGCACACAAAATGTTAAGTGAGAACAGGGTTCTGTCTGCTGCAACTCCTAAAGAAGGAATGTTTATATCAAGTTCTGTTGTTGAGTTTCGGGAGATGGAGTCAAGAAGTCTGAGAGTCATTATACTTGAGTAAAGCAAATCTACGGACGAGTTAACGAACGTGAGAAGCGAGAGGAGTTCTGTAGCAGAAACATGTGGACGCACAAAATTTCATGGAAACCGATTAAAATCAAATTTATTTGAAAATGAAATACGTTTGAAACTGACATAGATTTTCCTAAAAACTTCTTTTCCTTAAATTCAAGCATCTAATTTGATGTTGAAAATTATTTCCTCAGAAAGCTTCGCGGGCCGCCAGTTGGAAACCCGTGTGTTAGCATCATTAGTAAGGACTGTGACATGCCAGGTACTAGGCAGTAACCCATATTCCGTAAATTTGCCGAAACTGCAAAAACACGCTCGTGAAGTTCACATACTTTTGAGATTTTCTCCAGAAAACTCTCAGATTCAATGCAAGCAATTCATACGTTATAAGATCTTTTTAATGAATTTACACGGAAATATTTATCTAATATGGTATAAAAAAGTGTTTTGCACAAAAAATGTAAAGCAATTATCGATATTTTAAAACGCTTTTAAATATTTGAACTGAAACCAAAAAATTTAAACATTGCTTCAAATGTGAAACATGTATGATTACAGGAGTTAACATGAAAAGTAAAAATCACATATGGAATAGTATAAAATATGTTTAAAACATACTTCAAAATTAGTTATACAGAAAATAGCTGTGCATCGGAAATCTATAATAAATAAAAAAATATTAAATAAGCACCCAGTGATTTATTCTTACTTTCATTCAACAAGCATAACGATATTTTCTCATTTGTGATTAAACAAGCTGTTGGAACAAGCTACATTAAATAAGCTCCTATTAAAGAGAGACAATTGAAGAATTCATCAAGATTTAAATTCGAAATCAATATTAATATAGATTAAAGTAATACAGATTTATGAAACAAGAAATGTTTTAAATGATTGAAAAATTAGCGTCTCAAATTTGAAAAAGAATTAATTTACTCATAATATTATTTCATAATATTTTCATATAATTTTCATGTGATAAAACAATAAATGAGACGAAAATTAGATTTATAGAACTTGCAGTACATGTCTGGCTTAAGCAAAGTAACGTAGTCACTTTTATTATTTCAGTTATTACATAAAGACCTATTCATAAATTAATATATAGAATCAATTAATATCAACTGCAAAAGGGGTAAGTTTTCCAAGATGTAGTAAATAATAGTGGAAATACCTTTTCAGATTCTAGAAAAGTGGCCAGCCAGTGGTATCGCCGATCTATAGAAACTACGGCTTTTGTTATTAATCTCATTCAAAGTTCTTCATTATGGCAAAAAATCTGAACAGTATTTTCCAATTTCAATATCGGCGTGACCAAGGAAAAGCAATATTTTTATGTGAAATTAAAATAATTTACAATACTTACGAAAGATTATAAATTGAAAGTATCCTTGCTTTATTTTACTAATTTATTTTGTTTTAAAATACCCTTTAGTTTAATATTTTCTGATCCATAAATGAAGTGAACAGTAGTTACAATTATTTAGAATTTAAAAGTAATTTGATTAATATTCTATAGTGAAATTAATAATTTTCTGAATTATGTTCAATATTTTTCCAATTGAACGAAAACTCACAGTTAAATACCTTATAATTAAAAAAAATTCAAAATTTCTTTACTTTGTTTTCCAAATTCGATTAGCTTCCTCCTCCTTTTAAACTTACTTTTTCGACTTTCACAGAACTTTTTTGTGAGCCTTTCCAAAGGAGAAATATAAAAAGCTATTCTTTTTTCTTTCTTCTGTTTAATGAGTTATTCGAATCTTTTGAAAGTGGTCGTCAGTGTGCTCTATTTTGTTGGAATTATAAAAAGGAGAGAAGTAGTTATAGATTTTATTTCTTTTCTCAAAGATAAATTTAGTTTTACTTAAAACGATATTTCAAAGTAAAATAATGCTTATCCTCTACGGTCTTTAGTCCTTTTCATGGGCATGGAATATCGAGGAAACACTGTTCAGCATTTTATTAACCCACTGAGCGTCTTGAAAAAGCACGAAATTACGAAGTGGTTTTCACTCTCTCTCTCTCCATAGCAACTTAAGGTACTTAAGGTACTTTCACAACGGAGCCCATGCAGTATAATCCACCATTGAACTCAAATTTAACCAGTTCTGTTCCATATTTGAAACGACCCAAAGGTCCGTGCAGTGTCAAGTGTTGTTTCTCAGTTTGTGTCGAAATGCTCCAGCAGAGAATTCAATAACACATGATCGGAAGCAGAACTGAGCAAGTCTTCATTGTTGTGTCTTTTCAAAGATAGTCAAGATTACGTATGGAAAAGAAAAAACAGATGGACAAATGCTCTTGTAAAAATTCTGCGCTCGTCACAAATTTCAGACAGTTTTAGCGTCGTAAAGAACAAATTTGGGTAAAATAAACAAACTACAATTAAGAGAAAATCATCCATGAACGCGCGGTGTCCCCGCCTTGAGGACACAAAACTCTGACGTTTTCAGAGTTGTCGGCCACGAAGAATAAATTTGATTTCTACAAAAATAATTGAGGGTGACATAGTTACACGATAATACTTTTCTATTTAGCACATCATTTCCCGTAAAAATTGTCGATTATTTGTAAAATTGTTGTAAAATTGTCAGGATTATTTATAACAGCACTGGCATCTGCTGGAAACTGGAAGAATACGATGGAAATACCTTGATATAAAAGAACAACTGGATAGACTGCCCAGTGTTGAAAAAAGGGCAGCTGTTGCCATCGATCAATTTAACTACTACAAAAATGGCGGTTTCTAGATCTGTGGCGAAGAACGATTCGGTCGACCGCCATGTCGCTGGTAGTTAAATCGAGCGATGGCAAAGACTGCCCCTTTTTCAGCATTGGGAAATGGTTCAAAGGCGCTTGAAAGGGTTAAATCTGAAAATAAGTTTATGATGTATAACAGTAATTTAACTGACGAAGAAATGCTGGTGAATTGATTTGAAAACTGGTGGTGAATGGGATTTTATTCCTCGGCTGCTCAGAAGGTTAAGTTTAGGTTCGTAAAGTGTGAGAGTCACGACTGGCGTTACTTTTCCTAAGGAGTCCTGTGAATGGTGTACGACGTTTGTAACTATTGCAGCAAGTCTTCGAGGTTCTCCTCCTCTTTCGAGTCAGGTGACCTGATTTTGCGAGAATGTTTTCTGCAGTCCACATTGTACCACCAGTCGCATATCCTCTTCTTCTGATTGAAGATGGTACCATTTGGGCACAAGAAGCTATGGCGTGGCGAGAGATTGCCCCCTGGGCACATATGCCAAACCTAATAAAAATGAAAAAGAAGAAATTAATGCACATAATGAAATACACAGATTATGAAACGATTTGAAAATGTACATTGCTTGACTATTTCTGAAGTACTGCATTGATGCATGCATAAAGATACTCGTAAATTCGTTATTGGGCAATCTCATATGGACATGGATACAGGACCATAAACAAAATACTCTTATTTTTTAATAAATTGTGTGAGAAAATATACCGAATTGTTATAGTTGTTTTGACAACAGTTTATTTTGTGTAAAAGTTTCTTTTTATCAGAATGACAACACTTCAAAGTCAGACATCGCAAAGTCAGACATCAGAAAGTCAGACAGCTAAGCTGTAGTAAGAGTTACCATATACTTAGTATATTTTAATTCAATAACCAATTTTATATACCTAACTAAATGATGTTTTGTGATAAGAAAGCTACATACAAACTCTCAAACAAGATTATAGTACTTAAGAAGTAAAATTTTAGCAGAAATACCTCTGAAGTGTGGGCAGAAAACTCAATGTCTTTGGTAGCATGAGTTACCAACCAATTTTAATTAATATTTCAAAAAAATAATTAGTTATAAGATTTTTGATGATTTATTGAAAAAAAGAAAACAATTTGTAATCAACATGAATTTTCTTGAAAGAAAATAAATGCATTTTTTATTATTACGCCAGTTTAAAAATGCGATTAAAAGAATGTAGTATGAGTTATAGTGGTATCTTTATTGTAATTTTTGCTTTGGATTTCAGAAAAATCAGTTCTTGATTTTCTTTTCTAGCTAGATAAAGTATTTTGACTTTCTCAACTTAAAGACGAAAGCGGCGTATTCCAGGGTCCGTATTTTTCCCTTAGTATTTAGAGGAACAGTTTAAGTAGTCTATGAGATCGTTCTGGAACGGGGAGTCAGTTCAAAGAACTCCAAAAGCTTAATTTAGATTTTTAAATGCAACATTTTTTTTAGTGGATGAACATGACTTAATGTCGTATTATTAAGCGCGTGAAGTATGAATTTTAAAATTAGGAAAGAATATAAATACAGAAAAAGAGTTGTAAAAAACAAATGTAGCGTAAAGCTGCAAGCTAACTCTGAAAACTTTTCTTAGCTAATTTAAAAGTATAAATAAGTTTTTCAGAAAATGCATTTTAGGATACTTTCTAAAATCAGTCGGAAGCTTCTTTTTATTCAGTGGCATCTACTAAGTGGTACTATCAAGAGTCTCACTGTCTGCCAGTAATCCATCAAAATCTCAACAGTGTGGAATTCTGAATATTTTAAAAAGCCATGGTAAGAATTTCAGTGAACATGCCAGAGAATAAAGTTCTCCAAAAGTATACTTTCATTCCCCTCGAGAATAAACAGCAACTACAAATGAAATTTCTTCCATCATAAGGATCCCAATCAAGAAAACACATCAATGACCTTATTCAGCTTCCACAAAGGAGAACAAGACAAAAATAAAAAAAAGGGTGAACAGAACCGTATGACACCGCGGCCGACCAAGCCAAAACACCTACTGAACCAGTATTATGCACATAGTAGTGCTTTTCTTTGCTCTTTATCATTATTTTTTCTTCCATCCACTACTACCACTCTAACCATGGGTGTGTACCCATAGAAGGTCATGTTCATTATGTGGCTGGTAATGAAAAAATATTTTTCTGGTTTTTGTGCGCCACGTGCGAGATCTATTTGTGGCCAGGTTAGCTGTCTGCGGATTTATAGTATTCAAGGTTCTTCGGGGACAATAATTGATGTCCATTTGCATAAGAAAAGGTGGAGTGGGTTACTGGCTTGCGGAGAAAGGATTAAGATTCTGATGGTAATTAATATCGACTCCTTGCGGCTGTATTTTTAATTAGTGTCGAAACAGAACGTAATCGATTTGGAATGAATGCTTTTTTCGGAAGGCTCTCTCTTTGTGGTGCGGGGATCATGAACTATTAATCACGGCTTAACAATATTGCCAGGCATCGGATCATGATGGTATCTTCGCTAATTGGTATTTTATTTTTGTTGTTCACTTTCCTCCTCTAATAATCCATTTATTTGCAAAGGGTAACTTTAGTTTCAGAAGTGTTGGAAAATAATATTTCCGCCGAATGGAATATTTAACACCCTTTACGGAACAGTGGGCTCCTGGAGTGTTTCTTATGCATGTATGCATATAGTGTCCAAAAAACACTGGCTCAAGTTTTTATTCCTTAAATATTGATCATAGACGTACATAGTAAATTAGGAAGTTACGCAAAAAAGGTTCATAATTTTATGGTATCAATTAAAGTTTTCTAAAGATTAAATAAATGCAAAATTTAAGTTTTTATACACGGCCCCCTACAAAAAAGTCCAGTTAGTAAAATGTGCCCTATGCGTTAATTAGGTGATGTACAATGACCTTATTTTCATTGAAAGGATGAAAGGAATTTCAGGCTTTTATCATAAAAAGGCTCAGAACTATGAAAATAAATATATATTGACTGAAGCCACTTTTCAATGCCTTTCGAAGAGAAAAAAAATGTATTGGGCAAGAAAGAAAGCAATGATTGCATAGCTACATTATACATTTTTGCTATTTTGAAATTTTATAACCCCTTACTGACTTTATTTTAACATATTCTCGAGCCTTTTAATAAGAAAGACTAAAATATTGTAGATCCCCTATATTAATGCACGGGGCACATTTTTTTATGGAATTTTTTTGTACGGGTCCCATAAAAAATTTAAATTTTCTGTTTACTTTGATTTAATCCATACCACAAAATTCTGTACCTTGCGTAACTTTGTAATTTGTTGTATAGGTATATGATTAGTATTTAAAGGATAAAAGCTTAGGTCAATGTTTTTGGGATATCCTCTATATCCCTCTGAGTTGCTTTAAAAAGGGTAAAAAAATATAAAATTGCTTTCAAATCACAAGTTCAGACAGTTGCGAGCATAAGATGAGGAAGGGGTTGTTATCGAGTTTAACTTACCGCTGAATTTAGGTTTAATCTGAACGCTCCTATTTTTCTTTCTTTTTTTAAAGACTTAATTGTGAAAAAACTATCATTTTCTCAAAAAACGTTTAACTGTTAAGGATAATTGCACATTGTATTTTATTTTGAATGCTGTAGTAATCGGAGATTAAACTCGGTGTTCATGAGACCTTGTCAGGAAATCCGACTAAAAGTTTCAAACATACTTAAAATGATTATTAATGAAGTATGAATACTATTTAGAACTACACAATTTATTATAAAAAGTGCTATTTTTTAAAAGGTCAGAACTAGCCAATACATTCTTGTTATATATGTATAAACAGGTTTTATTTAAAATGAGTATTTGATTTTTACTGATACCTAAGTCCCTGTTTTTGACCACGGGCTCCGATATTAAGTATATACTAAAGAATATTACACAGTTAAAAGAAGTAGTTCAACATTTCATCATACAATAGAGCTATCAATGGAAAAACGTTGAGCCATGATTTGGTTCGGCTGAACCATGATTGGTTCTTCGATTAGCTTAAGCACCAAATCTGGTTCAACGTTTCTCCACAGAAAGGTTGCACCTAATTTACAGTAAATTAGCAGCAACCTTTCTATGGAGAAACGTTGAAATATGATTTGGTGCTTAAACTGATCAAAGAAGAGTGTACGTGTACTTTTCTTTTCTTTTCTTTCTTTCTTTTTTTTTAAAGAAATATCGCTGCAATATTTATATTGAGTAGAAGAAAATAAATGTTTGGAATTCTGAATTGAGTTCGGTTTGTTTTTCGAATGAGCGCTGAACATATGATTCATTATTTTATTAACGAATAGTGATTTGTTACTTATTTATAATTTTTGTTTTGTTTTGTTGTTGTTTCAGAAGAGTGAAAGATGGCTGTGGTCAGTCATTGAGGAACCCATTATGAATGAGTTTCAGTTTCAAACAGTTAGCCGGATTTTTAAGTTTCACGTTGTCATTTTCCACCGAATATTTTATACATTAAATTATTGTTTTGCAATGACTTATAAATCGGACTCCTATCATTTTCTCAAAAAACGTTGCTTTATAATGAATGCCTTATAAAGCGGACTCCAATATACGCTGACATAACTTTTGGGTTCTTGAGGATCGATCAGGACTATTTCTGAATTTTTTAAAAATTTAAGTTTTTCATAAACAAAATAACATTATCCTAATCTTTCCCATGTAGCAATCATGCTGATAATGACGTTGTAGAGACGTTACATTTCATCACGTTCGTCACATCACATGCACGCCTTCTGTGACGTTCCTTTGTGTCAAGCATGTGACGTTGCAGTGTCATTGATGATTAGTTGCAATGCGATGCCATTGTGTGACAAACATGTGACGTTGGAGAGACGTCCACTATGTGACGTCCATTATGGTTGCAATAAAGTAGTTACATAGGTTATTTTAAATTATTAATTAACTAGCGTAATGAATATAACTCAGGTTGAAGAATAACACAAGGTGCATTAAGTTAAACACTTCAGTTGCTATAAATGATGAAGACGTAAGATACTTCAAAACTATTTATTAAGACTATTTAAAATAAACATATTCAAAATAGCGATCTGGTGATGGCCAGTGGTTTTAAATAGAAGTATTACGAGAGCAGTCGAACAGAGATAATAAGGGTACCAACAGAGAATTTGTATTTGGCGAACGAATACACTTGGCAGTACTAAGAAGCGCCAATTACAGAGCTCCACTAGATTTAGAAGAATTAACCAAAAGTAAGGAAGCAGCGATTGGATAATTTTGAAAGCAGGTTCATGGCCTGAAAAAGAAACTGAAATGAAGTATTTCAAAATAAGAGCCAACAGCTGGGAATGAAAAACACGTTAAAAATTACAAACTAATGAAGGAAAATCTATTTTTAGATAAAACAGGCATCGCTTAGTCTGAAATACTCAGTAAAAGACTATTACACGCGGGGAAAAGCGGAACACAAATTTTGAAAGCCGAAGTTCGGAAAAATGAGAAGAAAAATAAAGTTAAAATTCTTCATTTTAAACAGCTTAATTTAAAAATAAATTTTAGAAAATGTCCAACATGTGATCTACATCATAATGGTAGCTTTTTGATGTCACAAAAACTGGCCTAGAAGGCTATTATCCGGTTACATCCGTCGTCGAAACCTCTGTACGACGCGACGAACACATGTTATACGATATCATTAAACCACAGTGCGACAATACCCATACATATTGCGACGCTACAGTGTTACATGGGTTGTATTGGTGTAAAGAACAAAATTAAACAGAACAAAAAACTCTCCATTTTCGTTGCATATACCTCAAATAGATGCTGACTTTCGTGTTTTCATTATTGGTCGATGTCTTATTCTCTCAATATCCAAGGCTTATAAAAATGTGAAGTTTCGAGGAATGATTTATGAAAAGTAATCAGATAATCGCCCAGAACGGTCTAATCTCAGCAACGGTTAAATTATAACTTTGTTTCAGGGCGTGGTAAAACAAATTTGATCTTCGGATCTTGCATGCATGTGTGTGCACATACACTGGTTGTTGAAACAGTACTACTGCCATCCATAATCCATTTATGGAGGTGGGTCAAAGGGTGTTGGTCATTCACCTGAAAGAGCTAGTGGAAAGTTCATTTCAGAGACATTCTAGGTTGGTGTTTATTGCGCCAGTACCTGGCTGAATATATAAAGTGAAATTGGGTTGCGAGAATTGTTAATGAATGCCAATTAAAGAGGGGAAATCATTTTAAGCACTAAAGCCTAACGCTTGAATCATTTATGTATACCAAACAGTGCATTTTTAAAAATACCAATCCCACTTGCTGAGTCCCTTGCCGAATCACTAACGCACCTGTTACACTATTTTCGCGTTTTACTGTTCCAAAAGATTTAAAAAAAAATTGTTTCTTAAAAAATTCATTAGTAATTTTTATTTATTTATTTCGATTAATTAGAAAAAAATCGTTTAAATATTTACAGATTCACAACTAAATACGTAACTGAACGATATTTTAAACACTTTTACCAAACATAAACTAGAGAGCTTACCTAATGCATTGTTGAAATTTAATTTATTGAAAAAAGCACTTTTTGTCTCAATGTTGAAGCCAAACTTTAATGTCTATATCTATTTTAGTTAAAAATATTTATAAGTAATGTAAAATATACTGCTTTGAGCCATAGCCGAATCATGGTGACTTTAGTATGAATAAAGTTATTTAATTTTCTTTTGTTTAAGGACCGCCCGTGCAGATTTTTGCAGAATATTTCAAGCTTTGTGCCGGAAAATTCTTATTTCAGCTCGGATTGCCATGCTTGAAACCAAAGTGAAAAAATAAAAGCCTGCCGAGTTTATTTAAAAAACAGGATTTCAAATCTAGTCCGAATTTTTAAATCAAATATTTTTTCAGAATAACCGCATTTTAATATATTGGTTATATACACTCTCTAACCAAAAGTATCCGGACACCCAGTGGTATGGACTTAGAACGTCCTGAGGCCCATATTAATATGATGTTGGTCCCCCTTTTGCATCGATGGCAGCCTGCACACCTCTGGGAAGACTTTCCACCAGTTTTTGATAGGTGGCCATAGGAATTGACTTCCAGGCGTCCATCACAGCTGAAGTGAGTGCTTGCAGTGAGGATGGTCAATTTGGCTAGCTACGTAATATGCGCTCTTATTCGCCCCAATAGTGTACTATGGGATTTAGATCGGGGCTCTGAGAAGGCCAGCCCAATTTTTGAACACCCATTTCGTCAGACCACGTCTGTGTAAGCCTCTGTGTGTGCAAGCCACTGTGTGAATGGAGCAGTTATACTGCTGGAAGAGAAATGGGCCTTCCCCGAAATATTCCCATAGAGTTGGGAGTGCAGTAATGTCCAGAATGTCCACATACATCATAGAGTTCATGTTTCCAACCACAGGAACTAACGGACCCAGGCTAAATCACGAGAAACACCCCCACACCATTATACTGCCACCACCAAACATAACAGTCGGCACAATGCAGTCACGCGAAAAAAAACGTCCGCAAACAAACCCAGATGCATCCATCAGAATTCCAGACTGTGAAGCGAGATTCATCACTCCAAAGAACAGTTTTTCACATGTCCACAGTCTAATGACGGTGCTCTGCACCGTTGCAATCGATGCTTCGCATTCTGTGGAGTGACGTCCGCCTTGTGAGCGGCTGCACGACCATGGAATCCCAAGTTGTTTAACTCTCGACGAACAGTCCTGCTGCTAACACTAATGCCTGATGAACTTTGGAACTCCTGAGAAATTTCCACCAACGAGGACTAGCGATTGTTTTCCACTACCCTTTTCAAAGTTCTGCGGCTTCGTTTACTAAGTTTCTTCGGTCTACCACTCCGTTTTTCTGCAGTTTCACAGCCTCGACGTTTCCACTTCACAATTACATCACTCACAGTGGATTTAGGCTTCTGTAGAATGTCCGCAATCTCACGAACTGATTTCCCACAAAGGTGGCATCCCACTATACTGTCACGATCGAACTCACTAAGCTCCTTTGATTTACTCATTGCTTCATAAACGCATACAAACAAACTGACAAACCACTACCAAAACTTTTATAGCTTTCGATTACGCATCAAATTGCGTCACCCGCCGGAACCACTTTTTTAAGGGTGTCCGGATACTTTTGGCTTTTATATTTATTACACAGTACAAAACACGATGATTATTTCGTACTATAATGAGAAATTTTAGCTAAAGGCTTATAAATTAGAACTAAAATTTACTCTCATGTTTCACTGCTGAATTGTGATTCCAAACCATTGCGATCATTTATTCATATACTGTTGTAATCGAGTTTGGAAACAGTAAATTAAACAGTAGAGCATTCACCACTACAGATAAAGCGATCGGTTTTTTCCTACGAAGTTTGATAACATCAACAATTACGTTACTTATTATGGCACTGTAAATGTTAACACATTTTACAGTAATTTTGGGAAGTATACGTATCAGTTAGTGATTATGCTATTTTAATCTCAACAAACGATTATTTCTTAATAACTGCAATTAGTAAATGATATGCACTAGGCTCCGTCCTAAAAGTAAAAACCCGACCAGGTCCAGAATCAAACAAATCTAGAGAAGGAGGTACAGAGATTCAAAAAAAGCAAATGTGCAAAAGTCAAATTTTTTATTTTAGTTATGTGAATAACTAATTAGTTTTTGAAAAAACATGTATTTCGAAATAAATATTAGAAGTGAATATTGTAAATGATATTATTCACTTATTACGAAGAACAATATTTTAAATATAAAACTGGATAAAGAATTTGACTTAACGCTTTAATACTTTTTTTGAGAATGTAAAGGAATGTGCACGATGGAAAATTCTTTTTCAGGCTAAGATAGTGAGTAATTAAAATTTAATTTTAAAATTGAAATAAAAAAGCTCCTTAATGAACCGAACTGTAACTATGCACAGTTGAGCATGTCGATTTAAGCACATACGAAGAGCAGACGACCACTGGGGATGGACAGGAGGCGAAATATCTCGCAAAACAGCGGAAAAGCTGTCTCGCCTCGCAAAAAATCGAGTCGCACCCATCCCTAAAGACTACACATCCATTTTCACAGATTCTGCTTCTGCTACCAACTGAAATTTTCTTTAATCTCAAAGTATAGAACATTGTATGGCAATTACAGTGAAATATCCGCTCAACAAATCCAATCATATTAAATTGATTACGGATTTGTTTATGCCCATCTGAATTGGTTATTAGAGTGGTTACGAAGTTCATCGTTTATTGGTAAGTTTTTCTTTTTCAAATCTATGTCGTAAAGTAACTGGTAAAAAGAAAGTGCTCTTACCTGACAGTCAGTGTACGGGTCGGCGTACAGTCCTGGTCCTGGCTGCTCTCCACAGTCGAAGTCTGTCTGAGGAATGTACGTGTAGATGGGATAGTCCTCTCCGGGTACACCTTTCCTTGCAAAGGCAGTGTACCGGCTGACCGGCTTCTTACGACGTCTCGTCACATACTGGTAATCATCGTCTTCTTCTTCCTCCTTGCTGTAGCGGTTTATCTGAAATGGAAAGAACATTGAGCAAGAGTAATACGGGTCTTTCGAAGGTCATCCATGCAACCACAATGCTTTTCAGCACTTTTCAATGAATTTGAGAAGAAATATTCCTATTCCACATCTCAAAAAGAATAATATTAAAATTTTACATGCTTAATTCACCATTTTTAATCAGAAAAGAATAAAAACACCAATCATTATCTGTTAAAGGAAAGAGGACTTCCAATAAAAAACGAATGCCCGAAAAAAAAAGGACGTTCTGTGTCGAATACGTTTAATGCGAAATCTGGTAGCAAAATCCGCCAGAGAAACCAATTACAATATTTAAATATCTCTATAGAAACAACAGCTAAACTAAGATACATCATGGCCAAAGCTAAATAAACGTAATGTTCACAAGTGTTTCCATGCAGAATATTTTGTAAAATCCTGTATGAAAACTACTTAACAGAGATAAATGAAAAAGCATTGCAAGCTTTGATGAAGCATGCTTTTACCTGAAGCGTGAATTACCATGCAACAAAATTATCTATTTATAATTTAAAACGTAGAAAATAATTTAGTAACCTGATTGTATCAATTCAAAGAAAGTTTCACTAAGGTATTTATGATTGTATCAGGGTTCTCCTACAATGGCAATTAAAAATAAGAAAGTACTGAAATAAACTCAACGTACTATTAAGAGAAAGTTTCTCTTCCGATATTTATTTAGAGAAGAAATTTTATTTATCTATGCCAAAGGCTTTTCAAAAGGTACCACTGCATTATTTCAGGGAAAATAAAATGCTGATACAGGTATTGAATATATAACATCTCAACATATTTCTGTAAAGTTCCTTGACGTTCCACCTATGGTCTATTGTGACTTTGGTCTCTGGAAAAGAGCTGTTTTAAAGATCAAACCCATCAAGATTCATGTACTCCAGTAAGTAGTGGAGCAAGTATGGAAATCAGTACTACTTGAAATTTTGTGTAAAGTACTGTACCATAAAAATCGCGGAAGAGCACAGAAAAGATTGAGAGATCCGAAAAAAATAGCCTGCTTATTTTAAACATTGACTAAACGACTGCACAATGCTAAAAGTGTGTAAACATCCACTATATATGTACAAAATAGACAAATGCTTTGCCAATTGTTTTCAACTAATAATAAACGACGAAGAAAAATAATTAATGTTACATTACGGATAAACGTAAAACATAATCTAATTATAATTCTCGATATTTAGTTTTACCACGACTGTATCTTACTGTAGGTAACCCGTTAATGTAGACAAGATAAGAAGTCTAATAAAAAAATTTCTACTTTTAGTTATGAGCATTATAAAAATTAAAAGGAAGAGAAAGCAGAAAGAAAAACTGAAAGTAGTTACAAATGCCTTGTAATAATCATAATATAGTTATTATTAATAAATTAGTTTTGAATAATGATCGTTATGGATTTTAATGATCTGTTCGATTTCGTTCAACGAAGTTAATTAGTTTTTGAGGTTATCACTTAGTAGATACCCCCGAAACTTTGTTAAAGGACTTTTTTATTTTTAATTAGCAACATGTTTATGAGCGTACCACTTAATTTTCATTAGTCAAGTTATTCAGTCACTCCTACAACAACTTTTTTTTTTTTTTTCCAGGAAGAGACGTTGGCCTGAGGCGGTTGTTTTCTCTCAAATGAAATCACCAAATCACTGAGAATATTTCAGGTCAAACTCATAGAAGAATAGGAAACTGATGGACAAGAGGCGTGGTCCGAGGTACTTTAATTGATGGTTTTAAAATCAATTTACGAGCATAATAACTATTTAACTGAATACAAAATGTTTCAAGAACCATTTGCATGTACGCTCTGCTTTCTTGTTTTAATTGAAAAAAAAAAATCGAATTCGGGGAAGAAAAAAATATCTTTGATACTTATCTTCGATTGAGCACGTGTTTGCTTTGAGCGTAAGCTATTTGGGGTGAAAAGGTTAAAGTACAAACTAGTATAGATGAGATTGTATCACACAAGGAAGAAATTTCCTGATTATGTCTTTCTATAGGTATACCGGAAAGTCATGCATTCCTTTTATACTACAATTTCAGACAAATAAATTTTAAACAAGATTTTAATGACAAACAAGCAGAGCCTAGACAAAAATTAATATTCGTTACATTATAAAGCAAGAATTTAATAGATAATTTTCTTTCGAGAAAGATGTGAAAAGGAGGAAAGGGTAGCTGTCTACCCTTAATGAAGTACGAACTTCAAAATGTCCATATTCTATTTTAGATGCTTGTAAGTGTAGTATTTTACAGCAAGAGTTTTATAGATATCTCTTTTGAGACGAAGAGAATACGTGAAAAGGATATTTTGATCCACTATCCCCCTGTAGGTTACAGATTTTGCAAAATTTCTGTCTAATCCAGCACCTACGTTAAAAAAGTCACATAAATGCCAAATTTCATATTATAAGCTTCAGTAGTTTTTGCTAGGAGAAATATTGACGAACGCTCGGAAAAACGGCATTATTTTCCGTTCCCTCTAATAATTCAAGGAGATACTGGCACTCAGAGTAGATTTTGCTCTCGACTGTCATTATTTTCTAGATCCGAAGTTGCTTAGCTGTAAAACAAATTGTTGTTTACAGCACAGACTTTCTTATAATAATACCAAAGTGTACAAGCAAATGACCGAATACTAAATCCTGATGATTCATGAATAAATTATTAATATCTAAGTTGGGAAAGCTGTAAAACATCTTCATTTTTCAAAGAAAACTATTCTTTTTATTATTTTCCTCGAAAGTAGAAATGCATTTCTAATTTCAATTTGTCTGTCTGTCTGCGCTCTAACTGAATTAAATATGCATTGATTATACACATGTACTACGAAGCTCATACATGTTTGGGGATGAACTGACCCCTATTCACTACTGAAGGTGGTGTCTACAGAATTTTCATTTCTTTTACAGGAATATACAGAAGAAATACATTATATTAAGGTTTATGGGCTGTATTTGTCTAAAGTGCATTAAGAGTACTTCTACCAAACAAAAGAACTTAAATGTATATAAACGAGATACATAAAAGAATGTCTACCGTTGAAAATAGTGAAGTAGCATTTATAGCTCTTTTACTAAGTTAAACGAAATAACTGTCATAGATTAAGCCAGTATTCTGGACAGGTGCCGATTCAAGAAAAAATCCAATTTATTAAAAAAATGCACCAGCAAAAGTTGAACAAACTGGACAATATTTAACTTATATAACATTTTATTTAATAAATAAAATAACCTTTTCATTCATTTAAAAATTTAACTGACGACGACCTTACGCGAAATATTTTACTTAATTTCCTCGGTTTGCCTATGAAAAAAGTTTGGCAAACACTAGATTAGGTTCAAAGTTATTATCTATATGCATTGCATCTTATTTTTTCTAACTTGTTCGCACCCTTTGTATCAAAGATGCACCGTCAGTGCGCCTTCTGCTCCTATCGTTGCGTCCTGGCTTGCGTCTTTAAATGCTCAATGCTGCGCTCGCGTCTGGCAACGATGGGTACATAAAAGTTAATTATTCGCTACGCCGTAGAGTATGCGCAAATAAGACTGGGTTCTAAAGTATTTTATAATCGACGATTTCGGCACGGTTTATCTTTCTTTTCGCCAGTTTCTGTTTCGCTATTAAACCAAAAAATAAAAACAATCCAATTGAATTCACCGTGACACACTTTGAGATTTGACCAGCCGCGATTCTCAAACTTCGGCAAATGCACGACTATTTTTAAATTCCCAACGTCTCTTTCTCTAGACTTAAATATCCCGAAACGTATAAAACGGCCCTCTAGGTGAAAGAGATACGAGCAGCGGCACACACCTGTGATCCTAAAAAACTAGTTCTCAGACTCTTCAAACTAGCCAAGAGAAGAAAAAAAAAAAATTGTCTGAAATGACCACGCCTAGGTCCATCTCTTCCTCTCTTCCTGAAAATGATGACCTGAAAGTGCTGGATGCAAGAAGGTTTGTTTGGATTTTTTTTTTTTTTTTTTTTCACACAAACGTATATATCAAATTAAATTATTTCCCTTTTTTGTTAACTTTTGTTTCAATCATAATAACGTTCAAACACGTGCGTTCAATTTCTTTCTATCTTACAGTGGTCTGGATTCGTGAAAATAAATAAATAAATGTAAATAAAATTAAACAAAATAATTAAATCATCCGACGCTTTCGTCCTTCTTAGGGACTAATTGAAAGGTAAACGAAACCATTGAACGGATCAAAATTATCGGGAAGGTTTGTGTTTTGGACATTATTTCTCAGAATTACATTAAAAAAATGATGTATTATTTATGGAATGTTTATGATGATGTTGGAACTGTAAAAAAAGAGTAATTTCAAGTTTTTTTTTATTGAAGTTCGAGTGGTTAGTGCGCCTAGGTAACTGCCAACGTTTTAAAAAATATACAACTTTCTTTTTCTTTCTTTCTTTTATTTTGTACACCACAAGTGTGAAAATTATTTGTTACTATCACAAAACGCTCAGCTAACTATTTGCAGATTTAGTACACTGACTTAACTGTTAAAATATCTATTTATCATCGCTAAAACGACTGCAGGAGTATTATAAAATAAGGAAATGTTGCATTAAACATAAACCCAAACATAGCTTCCGAATTTCCTTTAAAATGATTGCTACTGGAAACTATACTAACTATGACAATCAACGCAAGTTTTAAAGACCTGCCACTAATAATAATGATGGATAAACATAACACATACTTCGTGAAGATTACGAAATTCCTTAAACAATGTGATTCAAAGCTTACTGGAAATTTGAGTTTCCAAGGAATGGACCCTAGACCTTCAGAGATGTTGGTATGGTCCATTTCCAGTCTGCGACTGCTTTCTAAACTTGTTGATATTTTCAAATTTGTTTTATATTTTTATTTTTATTTATTTATTTTTTTTGATGGAACCATATAATAAAGTGAACCACTTTGTCAAGAGTTGGCAGCGCCACCTACTGGAGAGAGTAGTCCTCTGGACCATATAGTGTCTTGGCCCGAAAGCTACTGGAAGCTTCTATTAGTTGCAACACATATTTCAATAAATTTAATCACAAAAAATCGTGTGAAATAAATTTATATTTTTTTCACTCTCTGTAATCAGCTAAATGATGTGAATGATTGTTTAACAAGGAAAATAAGTTTGCTCTATTTTTCGTTTAACATATAATAATTTCCCCCATAAATCAACTTGGCAAGTCAAACGATGAGATACTGAGAGAAAATTAAAAGCTGTATATCACTACAAATGTAGTTTTGAGATACCCTGTAAAATAATTTAAAATGTTATTTTCATCCTTTCAACGAAGCTGTTACAAACGTTTATATACATATTATATTGTGCTTGAAATGGATTAATGTTTCTGAACTGCCATAGAAAGTAATGCACTGGAATTCTTTTGAGTGCTCCTGTGAAAGAACTATTAACTCTACTATACATTATTTTCAATGGAGAGCATTATTTTGTAATTCTTAATAATATACGGGTTGTCCGAAATTAAACGACCCTATTTTAAAATTGTCTACAGATGAAACTGTTGTTGAAAAATTTATGAAATTTTGTGCAGGACATAATGAAAGTATGGGAATTAGTTTGACCGAATAAAAAAAATTAGTTCGAATGTTTGTCACCGGGGAATTTTTTTTTTAACGAATCGCACATTTAGCATACATTTATGATAGTTTACAAATATTATTATAACGAAGTATGTTCAGCATGACGGCCATCATTGTCAGCTACCATCTGGAATCGTAAGGGAGCATGTTCCACAGCTGACCTCAGTGTGTTCGGGGAAATGTTACGAACACGTTGTGAATTGCTGTCTTTAAGATCACACAAAGTTCTTCGATTATCACGACTTATCAAATGTTTCAAACTTCCCAAAAGCCAAAAGTCGCTTGGATTCAAGACTGGGGAGGCCATAGAATGCCCCCTGGAGGCGAATATTTGAACTAATTTTCTTTTTTCTCAAACGAATTCCCATACATTTATTATATCCTACTCAAAATTTCATAACTTTCTCAACAATAGTTTCGTCTATAGGCAACTTTAAAAAAGGATTGTTTAATTTTGGACAACCAGTATAACTGTTTTGATTGGTTTGATGAAACAGACGAATATCTCTAAAATAAGCTTTAAACAAAGACTGCCGAAGGCTTTCGCTGTTCCTGTAAAAGAACTGTAAAGGCTACACCATTCAAATCGGGTACATAATACTGCGCACAGAAATAGCACATAACACACTTCGTAGTAATCGATGGATATTTGCGGCAGTTTGAGCACAGATGGATTGAGAAACCGCAATCATAAATTCTCTTCAACTTTGTTGGAAGGTGTTAAAAGAGTATACGAGAAATTAACCCTTTACTGATCGGTGTCCTCGCCGTGAGGACACAAACTCTGACGTTTTGACTGCTGTCAGTCAGTCACGAAAAATAAATTTGATTTCTATAAAAATACTTGAGTGTGACATAGTTACACGAGAATCCTTTATTTTTTAGCACACCATTTCCCGTAAAAATTGTCGATTGTTTGTAAATTTGTCAGTATTATTTTTAACAGCCCCGGCATCTGCTGAAAAAGGGTGGATACGATGGAAATACAGCGATATAGAAGAACTAGATAGACTGCCCAATGTTGAAAAAAGGGCAGTCGTTGCCATCGTTCGATTTAACTACCACCAACGTGGCGGACGATCGAATCGTTCATCGCGTGCAACAGATTTAGTGACCATTTTTTGACACCACGATCGAATCGTTTATCCCCAGACAGCACATAAGTTTAAATCAAGCTTGACATTTGGCTTGGCAATGCAAGGTTGGCTTAAGCTGGATTTTCACTTGCAAAGAGCGGTGATGGCGCCATCTGTGAAAGAGAATGAATATTAATTGTCTAGCGTCCTCAAATTTGATGAAAGTTCGTAAAAGATGTGTTTTAACGGGGATGGGTTTTTTATTACCAGTGCCATATTACCGGCAGGGCAAACGGGGCAACTGCCCAGGGCCTACAGATTTTAGGGCCCAAAAATCTTACATCTTACACTTTGTAATTTTAAAATAAAATTACAAAGGATTAAAAAAAAATTCAGAAGTTAAATAATTTTTTTAATTATAAAGTATGAACAATGAAAATAATTCAAATTTACATTTGTATAAATTAATTTAAACTCATTTATAATTCTTCGAAATGCTCTATATCAATATAGCATATACCAATATGTAGGAAAATAACCACATTTGTAAAGAGAATTTTTAGCGTTAAAAAATAGCAAAATTTTTCAATTATTTGTTATTTTAAGAAATATTTACAAAAATGACTAAAGTGTTTGTATTCCATACATGTTAGCAACTGTGATATAGCATTTCGAAGTAACGTTTAACTATCTGTTTCTTTCATTTCAGATTACTTAACATAAACTTTGTGTTAAGTAAGTAAACTGCTTCTATTTTTCCAAATATGAAAATTCTTCAAAATAAAATACAATTATACTACAAAATTGATTTCAAAATCAGTCGTTTGTCTCGATTTTGGCCAGCGGCAGTATTGCTCATGAGTGTTGCGAAAGTTTTAAAACATGTGTTGCTCTTAAGTTTATATTATGTTTATTTCCCTATTAGTAGAGTCTCTAAATCACACATAAAATTATTTTAATTTTGATGCATCCCATGGAAAAAAAAAACAAATAACATATCGTCCACTTATCAATCTGGCCAGAAAACCGCTTAATAATTGGCTTCAAACGTTAGTCATAGCTGCACAAGGCTCCGGTGGCTGAATGGGTAACGCGCTCAGCTACGAATCGAAAGGTCCCGGGTTCTATTCTAGCCACGGACACTCGGTGGAAACAGCTTAAAATTACAGCATAGCGGGGGAAAATTCGCGGAAAAATAAAGTATGTGGGGCGCGTTCGCCAGCGGGCGCCCCGTGTATTTAGAAAATTTTTTTTTTAGAAAAATTTTTAAGCATGAATTTAAGCTTGAAATGTCAAGCTTGATTCAAGCTTGAAATGTCAAGCTTAATGCAAGCTGGGCAAGTGTAAACTAGAACACTTGATTCAAGCTTGGATCAAGCTTACACGACTGGAATTTTCAAGCTTAATTCAAGCTTATTGACTTGATAAATCAAGCTTGCTGCAAGTTTGATGCAAGTTTGCTGTGCTGTCTGGGTCGCATGCCACAGATTTAGACACCATTTTTTGACACCTGTGTCAAAAGATGGTCTCTAAATCTGTGGCACGCGATAAACGATTCGATCGCGCGCCATATTGGCGGTGGTTAAATCGTGCGATGGCAACATCTGCCCTTTTTTCAGCATTGAGAAATACTTGTGCTTCAAAGAGTCAACTATCACTTAATTCTTTCACTCGCTGTGCCGTAATTAAATATGGCGAATACCAATGCAAATGACTATTTGTTAAGCCAGATCAATCCACTTAATTAAATGGCTTTCTGTCTCATTACATCGACTACTAATTACTCCGTAGCACACATACACACACTGAGCGATCTGGAACCTTCCGACGGCATTTTGCTGGGGGCCCGGAACCTGGCCGTCCGTCATACAGCCCAGAGAGATAGATCGAAGACTTCACACACGCGCACGCTGGACGATATAACCCTTTTCCTCTTCCTCCTTCTGTTCAGAAGTTAATCAATAGCGAAACCCTTCGGACAGGTTTTCGTCTGCCGAGACGGGAAACAACTGAAATATAGAATTTGGACGGGAGAAAAAAAAAAAAAAAAAAAAAAAAAAATGGGCCACGTGTGAAATTTCCTTAATATATACACTTGAGCTCGATATTTTATAAAAAAGGTTTTGGAAGCAACAACAACAGCAACAAACAATAATGATGAAAAAAAAATAGAGTGGGTTAAATCGGACTTCCCTGTTAGGCGATGTGTCATTTTTATGAATGAGATCGGGTCGGGAGGGTTATATGCGTTTACATTTGTTTGTTTCGATGAATGAAAGATGCGTCGGACTGGGCAGCACAAACAAAGTTTTGGTGACGTCAGAGAGGATGGAGTTGCAGTTTTCGTGGTACACATTCGTATGTGTGAATGTATGCGCATGGTGCCCATCAAGGGGCTTCCTGTAATTTTAAAATTAACCCTATAACCATCATGTCGGCAGTGACGTTGTGGTGACGTTATATTTTGTCATGTTCATCAGATCACAAATGTGATGCACATGCACGCCTTCTGTGATGTTCCTTTGTGTCAAATATGTGACATTGAAGATTTAGTTGGAGTGTAATTGATAAATAGACTCAACGAGACGTTTCTGTGCATCAAAAACGTGGCGTTGAAGTCTAACTTCCCACTAAGTGTAGGTCACTATGTGACGTCACAAAAACTGTCTCCGTTGACTATTTGTCCGTCGCTACAACCTTTCTGCTATGAACATATCGCAGTCACATGAAGTCATAAAGTCACAGTGTGACGAGTACGCATATGCATGCATGCTCCGATGTCCCAATGCTGTATGGGAAATAATTAGAAAAAATAGATCAGGCTTACAGGTGGCGCTGTACGCCATGTTGAAAGCAAAAGGCTGGGACAGAGTGGTGCATGGAAAGATCCATGCCGAGTAGCGACGACAGGCTCTCAGCCACAGCGTCTTCTTTTCAAACCATGGAAGAGAACAAGTTAAAGTCAACCAGACACCAGAGTATTCATTAAAATAATTGGTCTTACAGCCTAAATATATCACAGTTCTTTCTGTTTGCTCCTAGGAATGGATGCAAAACGAAATTTTGTGAAACGAGATAAGCCTATTATTTAATATTACATTATAGCAGAGGTTCCCAAACTGGGTGCCGCGGCACCCTAGGGTGCTACGAGCGTATGTCAGGGTGCCGTGGAGATAATAAAGAAATGTGTTTTGGTGGAGTATAATCCAATAATTTCTTCTGAACCGGTATCCCCAAGAAAGTGAGCCAAGCCGATCACTAAGTGGGCTCAAACAAAAATATTTCAGTCAAGTTCAAGACTGTCCTGTAGCCACTCTTTTATAGGAACTCCCTGAAATGGGGGTATTGTCAAAATTCTATATCCCTTTCCCGCGAGAGTACTTTCTTGATAGTTAGCCCTATCAACAAACAAACAAAAAATAACGTAAAATGCATCCAAACTGCTTCGTTCTAACCTTCATATTCATATTGCTTTAAAGGAAATCTGCTGCGAGAGTTTTTAGCCTGACAAGGGTGCCGGGAAATGCTTTTAGCCTGACAAGGGTGCCACGGGGGAAAAAGTTTGGGAGCCCCTGCACTATAGGGATTTTGAGAGACGAGACAATCTTTTCGGCTGTTTCCCGAGACGAGAGAAACCTAGTTTTCGTCTCGCCACGTCCATCGCCATTGCTCCTGTAAAAAGCTATAAATATAACAAACAGCATTCCTTTCTAATCTTTACTAATATATTAATTTTTTGTGTTGGGCGTAGATGAACGTTTCTGAAATTACTTTTAAGACGGCCTATAAACCTTAATGTATTGCAAAAATTTTGAAGGGTTAAGATGTGAAAAATTAATCGTGCTAAACAAACACACACACACATTTTACAGTAAGATATATAGCACAGTCCATAGCAATAACATTACAAAAATTTTATAGCAATCGTAGGAGTTCGGATGGACAGGTAGACATAAACATTTTTCAGCCACCCAGGTTGTGTAGTAGCTAATAAACCGTTCTATCACATTTTAGGTCTGAGTTCGATTCTCGGCTTGGGCTTTAGTGTTTTTTAACTTGTCCGTCCCTTTACAGGTGGTAACTTTGGCTGCCTAGTATAGGTGCCAACATACTGCAATGGCAAATTACTTCGAGCCGTTGTAGTGGTGAATGCCTGATATCGACAAGTGCCAACCCTTAATAAATAAATAAACACATTTCATTGCTATGAATTCACAAGAGCGGCAGTACAAAAGATTGCAATTGCAAACCGTATTCCGTTATCATTCACATCACTTGAAAATATAAATCTAAAAGCCTTACACCTAATTACATGAAAAATAATCTTGAAAAACCTGAGATACACGACTCATTTTTCATGATAATCTAATGTATTCAATAGAAAAGAAAAATGATTTATGCGAATGTGCCTCAACAAGAAAAAAAAATCACCTGGATTACATTCACACAAAAGACTAGGCTTTTCCACTTAATACACCTTCCACCATTCACTGTCGTACAAAACATACGGTTTCAAATGCATTTATCTGTGTAAAACATTCTAGTTTAACGAGTTTTTTTTTTCCTTCTTTCTGTTTGTCGAAACTTTGTCATCAAACTGAAAAAGTATGATTTATCGTTCGATGTAATTCTGCGGGCTAAAGTTGAGCTTTGGAACCTCCGGATTTGATTTTGAGATCTCTACACAGTATAATGTGGGACGGGCACGTGGCTTTCATATGCTTGTCTTGAGCAGTTATAATATAGTAGCAGTCTACAACAAAGCTGCATAATTTGGGTTGATTCGATAAAAATGATAATACCCGATTGTTGGCATGAGCAATGTTGCCAGATACACGGTCGTATGCGTTCAAATTAGCAATCTGCACAGCCATAAGCCTTCGCAGAAAGATGAATTTTAGTTACGGACCACATTCTTACCCCTTTCATTCTTTTTTTTTAGTTTGCCTAAGAGGGTTTTGATCTAGAAATAGATGACATTCAGTCGCTATTGTTAACTAGTTCAAACGAAAATTCAAAGCAATTATAAACATGAGAACTGCAAAATATTTGGTTTACTGCAGTCGAGTTTGAGCGGTCCTTTCAAGTTGTAAACGCATTGACTTAAATTGGCATGTACGATTGGGGGGGGGCAAAATCTTTCATGTTTTAGAAAAAAAAATATTTCATTTTCCAAAGCTCAACTATCATTTTCTTGTTAAGAAAATGATTATGATGAAGTCTTTTTGTAAAAAATGTTACCATTTCAACCGTTTGAAGCCTCACCGAAATTTTTTCTGGGTACGGTCCTGCTTTCATAAATAACATTATACAAAACATTTAAGTAACATGTTTACAAAAAACTTTCTCACTGACATATGAGTAAATATGAGTGAATCACTAGTTATTTTCTTAATTGAATTCTATTCTGATTGTCCCGTTAAGAGCAATTGTTGTTGTTGTTGTGAACGTGCATATCGCATTTGTGCTTGGCTCGAAATCCGCTGATAAATCCTCGTCAGTAGGACAACACAAGGGGGGGTGCCCTCCGTTAGGGTTTTTCTGCAAACCCGTAGGGGTCCTAATTCCCACGGTTTAGGACCCCTTTAAGGGGTTCTAAAACGTATTCACGTTACATCTGGAGAAAACCACGGAAAACTCCGAACGGTTAGATCGACGGACGCGCGATGGGACTCGAACCCGGGACCTTCAGACTTCGTCCGTCTACCATTTCCAGTGACGTAACCACTGTGCCATGGTGAGGCCTTAAGAGCAATTAACAAACTTGGTCAGCAAAAACAAATAAATGTTCATAGTGAATCGGAATTCAATTTTGATTCCCACAAATTGGATCCTGAGAATAATTTTTTGCCTCCTATTAACCTTATTATTTTTTTTAAAATAAAAATATCGATTCAGAATTCCTATTGTTGATCCATATTTTAATATGTTATATAAAATATTGCAACAGTGTAAGCATTTTTTTTTGAAGGGTGATTACTTTAAAATGATAGAAGCGTTCTATTTATTTTTGCAACTGCAGAACCTGACTATAACATTTTTGTGTCCAGGGAACTTTTCAAATTTTGTGTCTATGTATAGCTGGCGCTATTTTTGTTCCCCTATATATAACTATAAACTGAATTTTTTGTGTCGTGCGATAATATAGGCCTGGCTGGGACCAAATCATGCAGTCATGCAGATGTTCATCCATTTCTTGCTTCCAATGATTCAGACTTAAAATTTTCAGCCCAAATTTTGTGTCTGCTTTTGTCAAAGGTAATTCAATTTTAATACACTTCACACCTTTTCCTAAAATTTTTTATTACTGCTTACTATTTTATTTTATTATTTTAGATAAATGTTTTCAGTTTTTTAATGTTACGAAGTGTTTTTACTGCCTTAACTTAACAATATTTATTTTTATTAACTATTAAATAGTCTTAAAAAATTTTTTGTCATCCATTTTTGTAGTACTATTAGAGTACTGTAGTAGTATCACTCATATAGAACTTTTTATTTAATTTTTTCTCGAAAATCGCTCGCACCATCAAAGTGCGTTAAACTTCTAGATTTTTAAATTTATAGAGAGAGAAAGAAAAAGATAGATAAACAAATATGTAGATTGAGTAAAGAGAAAGAGTGTGTGTGAGAGAGAGAGAGAGAGAGAGAGAGAGAGAGAGAAGATAATCTTATGTTTTTTGTGGTTTGTGAACATGCCATAAGAACATAAGTACATGCCATGCTTATGGTAACCAAAAATTAGTGTAAATCAGTAATCAGATTTCCAAGGACAATATTTGGTCTTGAATTTTGTCAGGTTTCATTCATTACGCCTTTAAGCATGAAAGTCAGAAGAGACAAAATATATGACAGTACATAAGCCTGATAAATTTCAGGCAGTAAAAATATGTATTAATCTTCAACCTTGGCGATATTCTGCTCATTATTCATTTCATCTCAAGAAAGAAATAAAGTGCTAATGACTAATGCTGAATTATGAAACGATCAAAACTCATTTGGGTTACATTTACAGCAAGACAAGCATCTTCTTTTTTAATCTGATGTTATTCACTTAGTTCAGTATCGTACAAAAAGCGTAGAATTTCCGTAACATTTATCATTGTAAACAGCACGAAGAAACTAGATTTTGCTAGGCGACTTTTGTCACCACGTAGAGAAGCAATTTATAAAATGATTTCACACAAGAAAATATTTATTTTTTTGTTTTTTGCAAGCGGCGCGTCTCTCTGTGAAAACTGAGATGTACCTTTAGAAAGAGAACGTTGTGTGAGGTTTCTGGACGAGAAAAAAATGTAAGAAAGTGTCCGAAATTTGAATTTCACGGGGCAAGTATATTATGTAAACGGGAGTCATTTAAAATTCAGCAACCATTTTACTATGATAAAGAACCCTTAGGTAAGTAGAAACTATTTATTTGATATGTCTTCCAATACAGCTGTCTCTCACAGCAAAATTACTAAATATTACTGAAGTTCACGGCAGCGAGCTCTCTGAGGAAAAAACTTAACATAGAAAAGAGCTATTTTACAGAGGCTCTAAGGGCAGTGATATAAATAATACTTTATATCGTCTTTGTTTTAAGGACTTTAACCTATTTAGTCTCATCTTGGCAAAGGGGTAATAGAGGAGATTCACTCTCTGTGCCCAGCTTTATTACCTCGTTAAATATCTACTGAAGCCAAATTTGAAGACCGATTCGTATAAGATTCGCTGGACACCGGTAAATGTCTAAAGAAAATACAGAGCGAACTAGGGTTTGAGGTACAAAAAAAAAAAAAAAAAAATCCTTTAGCAAAATTCTCAAATGGCAATTTGCTTTTTATAATTAGTGATAACAGCATTTTTGAGCAACTCGAAAAGTATTAATGAAAACAAATACTATCAACAATGTATACAAATAATTAAATTTATTTTTATTCAACAACATTTAGAACTCAGAACTTTTCTTTGTTTTGAATTGGCCTTCTTTTGAAAAGCTTTGTAAAATTTTTCCTTTCCGGCCTTCAGTTTTTATCACGAGAATCCAGCTAATTTGACATTAATCCTATTTATAATGTTAAGTTCTAATGAGGTTTAAGGTGCTAAAATCTTTTTCACTATGTACCGTGTGCTGTAGGATGACTACAGCATATTCAACAACGGATCACATTATCGGATATTCATTCGTTTCGAATTTTAGTTACGGTGGCCACTCTTTCTTTCGCATTTCAGAGACATTCTTTCGCATTTTGCGAAAAAAGTGACCGTAGCTTAATCCTTTTCAAACATGTTAACTATTTATAATGCGGCAGTATAAATACTTGTAAGTCAAAGGCGTTTATAATCAAGGAGATTACAATGATTTACTTTTCTCATTTTAAGTTTTATTCTACAGTAATAGTTTCCATGTGTAATTTTGTTGAAATGGAAGGAAATTATTATTTACTAGCTGAAGTACCCGTCGTTGAGGGGTTAGTACTGAATGCAAATTTCTAAAAGCAAGAACTTTCGTCAGCATTGTTGGAGTACACAGAATGGATGTAGTATGTAGCCAAAGTAAAGAAAGCGCAATTATAATTTTTATGTATTGTTAAAATATTACAGGTTAGAGAGTAACTAAGTAATATCATTTCATTCGCTTTAGTCGTAATTATGGGATGCGTGAACGAATATTTACACATCTTCAAATAATTTTCGCAAAATCTCAAAATCTAATCAACATTTTTGAAAAATTGGAAGCCTAGAATTTAAGTTGAGTGACAACCTATCATGTCACCCAATTTTGTTTAATTCCCTGCTGTCTTTATTTCGTGATGCTGGAACAAACATTTTAGCATTTTTAATCGATTTTCACAAAATCTTAAAATGTAATCAAAATATTTTAAAAATTCAACACCTATAAATTAAGATTAGCAACTACCTATCATATCACCAAATTTCGTATTAGTCGTTATTACGCGGTGCTTGAAAAAATATAACCGCATTTTGGGAGAATTTTCACAAAATCTCAAAATCTAATAAAAAGTTTAAAAAATTGGACACCTATACTTTATGTTGAACAACAACCTATCATGTGACCAAATTTCATATCATTCGCTTTAGTCGTTATTACGTAATGTGTGAACAAAAATTTACTCAGTTTGAGACGATTTTCGCAAAATCCCAAAATCTGATCAGTTTTTTTTAGATGCTTATAGTTTAAGGTGACCACCTATCATTTCACCAAATACCATTTTTTCACCTTTGCAGTTATTACGTGATGTGCGAACACAATACGCAGTGTGAAACAATTTTCGCAAAATCTCAAAATCTAATCAAGATTTTTTTTTAATTCGACGCCTATGTTTTAAGTTGAGTGACCACCTATCATGACACCCAATTTCATATCATTCGCTTCAGTCGTTTTTACGTGATGCTTGAACACAAATTTACGCAGTTTGAAACGATTTTCGCAAAATCTGAAAATCTAATCAAGATTTTTTAAAAATTCGACGCCTATGTTTTAAGTTGAGTGACTACCTATCATGACACCCAATTTCATATCATTCGCTTCAGTCGTTTTTACGTGATGCTTGAACACAAATTAACGCAGTTTGAAACGATTTTCACAAAATCTGAAAATCTAATCAATATTTTTTAAAAATTCGACGCCTATGTTTTAAATTGAGTGACCACCTATCATGACACCCAATTTCATATCATTCGCTTCAGCCGTTTTTACGTGATGCTTAAACAAAAAAAGCGTCACGGACAGAATGACAGAATGACAGAAGGACAGAAGGACAGAATGACAGACAGACAAACTTTTTTTTGAGGGTCGCATCGGATTCCCGGGTGCTTGAAACGGATAGAAATCGCAAAATTTTTGAATTCCAAGAAATGTACAGACAAAAGTCTAATTTTATTTATATAGATGGTTAACAAACCGCTTACTATGCTAACATTTTTCAATAATAAAACCATCAAATATTTTACTATGAAGGTTTTCAGAATATGATCTTTTTTTTTTCCCTACTATTAGTTCATTTCCCTAATCATTCGAGTCTATGTTCCGAATGATATTAATGATCGAATGAATACATTATTCCCTTGAGCACAGCAAGAATATACGACTGTCACACAAGCCATTAATTAACTAAAAGTTCTCTCTTTAATTTTCAACATGCATTAATTACGACAATGATTTATTTAATCTCCCCCCTTTATTTTATTGTACCACCGAATGATTAAATGATAGAACTGAATTGAAAAGCATTCGAGTAGGAAGCGCTTTTTGCAGTTTGAATGGCCTGCCTGATTTTACGCAGGAGCCTGTTTTGAATTGCGGCGTCCAGAAAAGTCGCCGCGCGCGATTGTAAATGATCCTCTTGCATTACTACACAACTAAGTTTTTTTTATTCATTTAAATCACGTGCATTTCTGTTACACACTATCTTGTTATTTTATTTATTCCCCTCGATGATAAATAGCTTGTTACAATAAAATATTTTGAATAAATTAAGAAAAGTAATGATATCAATTATTGTGCACTTAATACAGTGTTTACACGTGCAGCTCTAGAGTGCACTGGAGTCCCCGAATCGCTGCGAAAGCAAATAGTGATTAATTGCTATTAATAAGTGGTCAGAAATAATTAGTTCTCTTCGAGCTTGAACGGACGCTTGAATATTCCCGTCATGCTGGGAAGGAGATGTATTTAGGATGGAAAGTGACAACTGCAGAGATATAAATTATATTCAAATTGTCATTAACGCTGACTTTCATTTAAAGCTAATTGCTGTCTCTTCTAATGAGAGGGGTTTGAAATATGGAATAGGAATGTCGAAAATGGTGCTCTCATTTGGTGCTCGACAGATTTTGTTCTGGTTATTTGAATGCTCATTATAAGTTTCCCAATTGCTCGTATAGTTTTCGTGTAGTAATACAAGAAAAAGCATTTTGATAATTCCAAGGAACTGAGTTTCCCAAGTAAATATATTTGACTTAAAGACAACTTGTCACTGACCAGATCGCAGATTCTTCAATGGTGTGCCCTGAAGTATTGTGTAGATAAATATGTGTCCATTTCTAATAATAACTATACTCTTTTTTCATCACTTTTTAAATTACAGGTCAATTTTTATTACCGAACTTCTTTTCCGGTACCTTTTTTTTGGCAATCTCCTATGTTGGAAATTCTGCATTACCAGGTTACAATATTTAGCCAATGTATTTCAGCTATTCAATAATTTATAGCAAAGAGAAAAAAAAAAGAAAATATAGTTTCGGATTTACTGAAGAAATGAAAACATTTCAGATAAAACTGCAGATTTGAAAAAGAAAAACTATGGAAGATAATATGGAAATGTGTTTATTAGTAACACTTGCAGCAGGAGCGTAGCCAGTGGGGGATATCGGGATATATCCCCCCCCCCGAAATTTTTGGATTAGTGATGAAATTCCGTCTTTTTATACACAAATAAGTTCATATCCCCCCCCGAAAAATTATCCAGGTGCATATCCCCCACGAAAAATTTTCCTGGCTACGCGCCTGATCTTGCAGTAATGAAGCACCCCCAATAATAGTTTAACATTTAACAAATTTATAAGAAAAATTAAGTTTCTATCATTGATTGAACACTGAGCAATGTGAATGGATTATCAAACATTCATTGGAACGTCAAGTGATTATGGTTTAACGTTAACAAATGTACTGCTAGTGACAGATATATTTATTGATGGTAGTCTGTTGATTAAGCGTAAGAATTTGACATTACTATTATTCTAAAAAAAAGTGTACTTATGGAAAGCATCTACAATTATTTATAGGATTTTAAATGTGTTTTGATTTCAAAAAGTTTAAGAGCCACTGATCTAGATACCTCAAAGCTGTTTTCAATATTTACTGAAACTTTTAATGCCATTATTGACTTTTAACATACCAACTTTGAGCTATATCTTTTTTGGCGGTAAGTTGAATGTTGTAAGTTGAGTGATCACAAATCCATATAATAATAAATGTACTTCATTACTCTCCCAGGGAAATCATGAAAGCTGAAGTTGCTTTGAATGCATCAGGGTTTTAATCAATTCAGTTACTGTACGAACCGACAATTGAATAAAATTCGGAAAAGCACACTGAATATTATTCTTTTTTAACTACTGTATTTTGATAATATGAGCATAAAATTTTAAAATATTATCAACTGTACTAAAATGTCGTTACGGGTGCAAAGTGACTATTTTTGTAAAGAGTCCATCTGTCTATAAAGAACACCTTTGTATAATTTTACGAAGCTGCCTTTCAAAGATGACCAATTTTGTTCTGCCACAGGGTGGTCACATTAGACAGGTTACCGTAATTACCGCAAAACTTATGATTTTGAAGAAATACATTTTGATCCAATTTTTTATTTAGCTTAAATTTCGGACTCGGATTTTGGCAGTCTTCGATTTACAGCTTTCACAAGTGATCCCTAACCAAAGATAAGCCGACAAAAGCATGCTTTTTGTTTGTTCTTTTTGAAACACTGAACCTAACTTTCCCAAAACGCAGAGTTTAAGCATTTGTTTTCTGAAGAGAAACCCATCGGATCACAGCAAGCTTCACAGATCACAGGTCCAGTTTTCCTCCGTCACCACTTTTCATATCATAAGTTATCTATATAAATAAAATCAGCAGCTCGTCTTTACAACTGCTTCGACTTAAAAACAGTACAACCTTAATCATATTTAAATCTCAATCAGTGTAAAAAAGTTTTCTGTTCGTACATCATGCGAAAACAGCTAAACGAAACAGTAAGTAGTGTTAAAGATCTTTTCTTCAACTGAGCCGTTAAAATTAAGTTGTGTCAAAACTGACACAACTTAATAAAAATATTTTAAAAACTACACATTTTAGAAATATGTGTGGTAAACATTGTCAAGTTTTGCTCGGGCATTGCAAAAAATTGTCGAAAATTAATAAATGAAAATGATTCCGATTTACACTTACTTGCTTTACACACAATAGCATCTCCTGCAAGTTATCATGGATACTGTAAGATCACCTGAGTATAATCATGGCTACATTCTTAGCCAGAACACTCATAACTTTCTTATGTGATATGTACCACTAAGGATGCTTCTTTTGGAACAATACTGTTAACTAAAATTTTGAAGTTTGAAAAAACAACCTTCAATGAAACCTTTTCATTTAATAAGATATGAATAGGTCATTTAAAAAAACACGTCTTTATTTTTTCAAATGTACTTTTTTTACGACACACTATTTTGTAGTTACAGATAAAAACACAATCTGGACAAAATCTTTTAAGCCGCTACCATTTTCTCCCGTTGAAACAAGTGAGTAAAACCATTAACCATCACCATTAAGCAACCAAAGGCAATGAAGATGAACATGATGATTAAAAGGATTACATCTTTTAATACTAAGAATACATGAAAATGCTAATGTTCAGCAACGTTTAGAAATATTAATGGAAGTTAAGTCAACAGATTTTAAATATATTTTTTATATCTATGTTAATGAAACAAAGTATCAAGAACAGTTTACATATTTTGAAGCTTGATTAATATGGCAAATCCAAACAATTCCTTGAAAATCAGCGTATTTGTGTGTTGTATACATTTTTATTGATTTTGGGAAAGTTGCGATATCACGACTTCAATGATTTTTTGAATGAATGTCTATTCATACCAGCAGAAACGTTAGTAAATCCCATTCCAAATGCATTGATATATTTAATTTACAATCTAAGTTTCGCTTGCCGAATATTAAAAGAACTTACCTTTCTTCTTCGTGGAACACTGGCTAACAGCTGCAGATCAGTCTTTCTGAAGTGCAGCGGCGCTTCTGTCGAGACTATTCTGCGAATGGACGGTTTCGGAACAAATCCATCCAAGCTGTATATGGCAGGTCTCGTAGGTTTTGGCTGGAGCAGTTTTAGGAGCACCTGAGGAGCTGGCGTCGTTGGGGTGGGCATCCTGAATCTTTTGGAGGCAGCCGGACGGGATCTCTGCGGCCAGACCACTGACAGAGGATTTTCTGAAGCGCTGGTGTCGAAGGTGTCCATGCGCCTTCTAGGAGAAGAGTTAGAGTCATTGTTTTGTATGACTGATTCAGAAGATTGGTTACAGAAGCTGTTAGAATAGCAAATGAATCAAATGGTACAAAGAACAGAAACAGAAAATTAATGTAAAAAAAGCAAAGTTCTTTTTAAAATTTTTTATTATGATAAAATGAACCAGAACGGGTCTGCCTTAAACTAAAAGACTAGTAGATATATAAAAAGATAACCGACGATTTTGAGCATTTCCAGGTAAAGAATTATTATCGGCTTCACACCTCTCTTTTACGTATTGAAACAATATAAGGAGAAAATTTATGTCCCTATAAATTTATTATGTACGTTCACTTTGCGGTCTTTGACCAACCTGGATTCACATCCAGGTCTGAGAGTTGGTTGCGATAGAGGTAAATAATGGCATATGAAATAAAACCAAAATATATAAAAAAAATACAAATAGGAATACTAAAAAGAGAACTCCTGTGCCACTGATTTAGAGACCATATAAATACGTGGAATCACCAGCGTTGTTAATCTAAATAATGAAATATTTGTAAGAAAAGTTTAACTGTCTAATACCATTGAGAGAATTAGTGCCCATTGCATTAAAATCTATGTATTTAAACGAAATTTTTTTCGCCTAAAAATGGTATTGCTGTTATAGCACTTTATCAATGAACTTAGTTACTTCTCGTGTCCTTAAATGAAAACTATAAATTTTATATACGAATCTCCTGACACCAAGCAAGAAGCCTATAATATTAATGCGCCAATTTCTTTCTGATGATGCTTGGCAATATGTAATTCTGTTTTGTTCGTTTTGGTTTTTGACAAAGACTTGTTTTCAGAAACAAAGTTTTTTTTCATTATTAAACAATTGAGCTTTTACATATATATATATATATATATATATATGCGTGTTGTGTGTGTGTGTGTACGTGTATGTATGTTATTTACAAAGGTCTCTATTAATGAAAGGAATACTCTTAGTCTGCATCAGCATTAACTGAATAACGAAAAGAGTCGGAAAGAAAACAGAAAATAAATTAATGCACCAATCGATCTCAAAAATGCAACGATCAGGACTACTCTATTAGGGTGCTATTTATGAGGTAGGCTATTGTTTTTCACTTCAGTCGTTAAAATTATCCTTTAAGCTTAATAAAACACATAAACACTGCTAGAGTACTCAAGAAAAGTGCTTACAAAAGAATTTAACTCCTTTACAGGAGTTCCCTGGACTGAATTTAATATTCCCAGAGTAACTCAACTATCTCAGGAACACTGATGGAAAAAACACTGTCATTGTGGTTTTGTTAAACTTTTAGTTGAAAGACAAACTACAAAATAGTGTAAATTTGAAACTCCATCTATCGGTGCACAGACTTTTAACAAAGAAGAAAATATGTTAATGGCGACAGTACCTCAAACTAAACAGCCAGCAATGCGGAGTTTTCGAGTGGTGAGCAGTGACATGTATTAGAGGACCAGGATTGCCTCTCCTCAAAGTAAGAGAAACCAACACAGTCCCCGGACTTGAATTACTCTGGTAGTTGGATCGAACAGTCCTCATAAGTGACTCGTTTGATCATCTCTAGAGACATCTTGTGACGTAACATGATGTCAGGGAAGTGTTGCATTCTGATCGTTGCAGTTAGAGGCGCTGCCACAAAAATCCAAGTAATCTAACTTACCTGAAGGACACTTCATTTTCGGTGGAGTTAATTGGAACTTCTGTCTCCGCTTCTGGAGAAATGGTTGTAAAAGTTGTTGCAGAAGTGGTTGTTTCTGAAGTTACGGTGGTTGAGGTCCTTTGCCTCGGCCTCCCTCTCAGGGGGAACTTTCCTCCCCACGGAGATGGCAGACGCCGAGGGATTCCGATACTGGCTTGGGGGGTCAGACCCTTGCCATCATCCTGAAAATTACAAAGCAATAGTACAACATCACATGAATACAAACATATTTGAAATTTTTCTCTCTCACCCCCCCCCCCCTTTCAAGTAATGGGTTGAATGGTCATTTAATCTACGGTGGAGGATCAAGAATTCAAAAACAATCTAGCTTTCATGAAATTAAGTTTTAAAAATAACATATTTAGAAAAACAAATTCTTCAACTGAATAAAGGTCCTATTAAAGTTATTAGCATATTACTTAATATTGATGAAATACTTGATATTATATTTAAACTTATTTTTGAAACATACATTAGCAAATTTTGATACAATTATTCATGAATTAGAAACATAAATTGCAAACAAAGCTATTGTAGATTTCAATTAAAAATGAATAATAAAGCGTTTTTTTCAGCAAAAATAGCTGAAATATGCGCATTTATTGAAACTGCAAATGTTTTTTATGCCAATAAATGCTGAGTAAGTAATAATTTTCTTTTTTTTTTTAATTTTGATGAAAAAATAGAAAAATCCTTTTCCATCCTGACCTGCCACAGATACTGAAGGTCGATGCACTGTTCAACTTGCAGTTCCTGCAGTTTCTATCATAAAAGGTATAAATAAAATAATTTATTTAATTAAAAAGCGGGAGGGACTACGAACGATGCCTCTAATTATTTATTCGCATAATATGCTAAGTCAAGAGCACCAATACTAATTTAACTTTCTGTTTCCAGAATCACGAGGTAAAATTGGTATTACTACATAAAACATTACAAAAATAAAATCTAATTATTTTCGAAATTATATTGGTTTATTATTCTTCTAAGAGTTTAATCATTTTTCCCTGTAAAAAAAGGGAATTTTATAAAAAAAAATTAACTTTTTATTCCAAAGACAGTCAAAAGAAGGAACGTCATACCTTCATTTTCCGGACCTGCCCGCACTAGAAGCATTTAACTATTTTAAAATTATGTGCACATATGTTGTGGTTATTCTAAATTTAAAGAAACGTTACCCAACTATACAAGTACACTTTACAGAAAGTTTGGGCTCACATACAGATACAATATACACATCTGATGCATGCATACATGTATTTTAGAATTATGTCTATTTACCCTGCGAATATTGTAAAATCGATTTAGTATATGCATATAGCTTAGGTATTTCAGCACATTCAATTACGTTCGGGTACATTTTATAGTTACTCAAAAATTAAAGACAGTTTACCCAAGTGTCTAGAAATACTTTATGTACTATGCATAAATAGCTGTGCACGATGTGCAAGTATTAGGTGCACCGGTAAAAAGGTCCCTTTCGACATTAAATTCAAACAAATAAATTTTCATCGAGTTTTTAATAACAGGCAAGCTGAGTCTAAACTTAGGTTTAATAGTTACCCTTTAAAGCATGAATTGTATAGATTTTTTTATTTCGTTCAAAAAAGATGTGAAAACAATTGAAAAATAGTTTTCTGCCCTCCACAAAGGACGAATTAAAATATCCGGAAATTTATTTTCATGTATTCGTGAGTGTTGTAGTTTATAACAAGAATTATATAGATCTCTCTTTTTTTTGAGATGAAGAGATATATGTGCTAAGATAATATTAATAAGGTTATACAAATTTTGGAAAATGCAGTTTTATCCAGTATTTACGTTAAAAAACTCATATATGTGCCAAATTTTGTATCATTAGCTAGGTGAAATACTGGCATACAGAAAAAAAAATAAAATAAAGAAAGCTACACTATTTTCCTGTCCTCGTAATATACATGTGCTACTATGCATGCATAGCTACTTTGCGGTTGCTCTAAATATAGAAAAGTACCGCTTCTTTGAATACAATACGGCACAGATATGTAGATGTACTACGTAAGAAATGTTTGTCAGTTTCGTGTAATGTGACTTAATCGTTTTCGCAAAGTACTTAAAGAACTAGAAACTGCACCCATACGACATGTTCAGTTCATTAACAGTTTCACTCTGCAAACACACCAAGCGTCTCCCTGAATTATCACATGCCGCCACCATGACCGATGGTCACTTTTCGTAACTGTGGAAGACGAATTCTAATCAGTTTGCTCTTTTCCAGACGTATAATTTACCCAATCTAATGATCAAACAAAACATCAAAAACCCCCATAAAACTGCACGAGAAAAAAAAAACTTATTCGATTGGCATAATTAGCATGGACCTGGTTTCGTTCTAATTTACTTACAGCCCGTCGAGTGACCGTCTTGGTCAAGGGTCAGAGGGAGGAGCGATGGGCTTGACCGATTTGAAATCACTAAGGGTGTTGCAAAATGTTGTTCGGAGAAAAAAAAAAGAAATCCAAGAACACATGTAAGTAAGGTGCTCAGAGAATTACAGAGAAAGATTCGATGAATATTAATGTGTTCAAAAATAGATCATCTCTCCGAAAAGGTGTCTTGATTAACCCTTTCCCAAGCGCAACCAATACCCAATGCTGAAAAAAGGGCAGTCGTTGCCATCGATCGATTTAACTACCAGCAAGATGGCGGTTGATCGAATCTGGTAGCTAAATCGAGAGATGACTAATGACTACGGCTGCCCTTTTTTCAGCATTGAGCAGTCTATCCAGTGCCAGTGCTGTTCAAAATAATCCTGACAATTTTACAAAATTTCGACAATTTTTACTGGAAATGATGTCCTAAACAGTAAAGGATTCTCGTGTAACTATGTCAAGTATTACCTCAAGTATTTTTATAGAAATCAAATTTATTCTCCGTGTCTGACAACAGTCAAATCGTCAGAATTTTGTGTCCTCACGGCGAGGACACCTCGTGTTAAAAAGTTAAACGGTGCATGTCTCCGTAGCTGCTTACTTTGCAGCAGTTTATATATAACCTGAGAGATATACTGCAATTTTATGCAAAGGTTCTTTTTGTTTGTACATATGAGGGATAGAAATCACCCACTAAGGTAGCCACTAAAGGTTAACAGAAGACAGTTATTTATCGCCAACCTACCAAGCAGAACACTGTACGTGTTCAGCGTGTTCACATTTAAGTGACCGACCTTTATTTTCGCAACCGTTAGTTCTAGATGAATACTTCCATTTACAAAACTGGGGAAAATCAAATGCAAATTAAAGATATTAAAACTTAAAGCAAAAAAAATTTAGTAAATAATTGCGCAATATAATTTGTATACAGTTCCCAGGTCCCCACATTCATATTCAGGGGAAAAAAAATTCTTGTCGATACAAAAACATCGCAAACACAGAAAGTTCGATATTGGTACGAGCAATATTCATCGAGATATGAAATATGGTGTTTAGTGACATAAACCACTTTACACAGGTCGTCCTTTGCATAGTATTTTCAGGGGTCGTACATAAAATGAAATACAGAAAAAAGGCAATTTCATTCGGAAAATCATTGGGAAATCAGACTTGTGTCTACATTAAATCTGCATTGAAATACGGATACTGAACTCGTTAACAAGAGAGATCATAGATGCTATACCCGCTCAAGCCGCCAAAACCCTGCGAAGTGTGCACGACACACAGCACATAGTTGTATTTTTGTTTGAGTTTGCCTGTGAGAAAGCACTGCTTATTATGCTATTATTTCGAATTATAGTGAAACTTGGATAATTCGAACTTTTTTAAAATTCGAAATTCTGGATAATTCGAAAATTTTGCTGGGTCGCTAGAAATCTTTCTTATTTATCTCTTCTCTTTGAGAGAAAACATGTAATTCGAATTTTTGGATATTTCGAACTTTATCTCTGGTCCCTTCAACTTCGAATTATCAAAGTTTGAATGAACGGTTAAAATTGTATGAGCTTGTGTACTGTGTGTTTTCTATGATATAAGGAACAGAGTCATTGCAGGAAAAATTCTACCCTTGCAGGTTCTAATTAAAAAGAAATTCTCTCGAGTGGTCCGACTCCAATAAATTTCAAAAAGGGCACATACCTGTTTTATGGATGACAACGAATGGAGAGCAGTGATGCCGAAATCTTGTACACTAAAAAAAGCTCTAATTTAACACACACATATATAACTCCTGTGATGCGTTGTTTATTATGAAGACACCAAATTATATAAGAAAAAAGAACTTTTTTTTTTATTTACGCATGATAAATATGGGTGAAATGGTGCTGGTCAACTAACACAAATTATAAAGTTACACAAACAAGAATTTTAAAAAGAAAATGGCACATGGGGCCACCAAGGACTATGCCTCATAAAAAAAAACTGTTCACACACAGCAGGCCGACGAGCAGAGAACTGACGCTCACGTCTTTGCGATCCGTGGGCTCGGAGCTCGCCATTTTCGCCAAGCGTGGCGAGATAGACTGCTGTAGCCAATCAGGAGCCTGCACAATGTCTGCGTACCTGGCGATATGCTCGCCATCGTAGCGGTCGTCCTTTTTGTAACCCTACGCTAGCAGGACGGAATTTCCACGTGGCGGAAGGTTCGACGATGTTCTAGAACATTCGCCATTTTTCAGGAAGGTTGTAGCACTTGTACTTACGGGGACGAGACATCGGTACATCATTGCATGACGGCTAGCTAGGCCTGGGAGCAACTTCCACGTGGGAAATTAAAGTTATCGTCCTTTAGCTCTCAAGATTAAAAAAAATTATAGTAGAAGGAAAATTTCCTTTTACAAGAACAAATATGGCTGAAACATTGGGGGATATGATAAATCAGAGAAAAAAAAAGAAAATTTGCAATTCTTTGTAGTATGTTAAATTTTAGAAAAAAGTGTGAACCAAAATTTTATAAAGGGGTGTCACTATGTGACATCCTCCCGCAAAACAGGGAAGAAAAAAAAAAAAACACAACCAGCACCATGGGCTACAAAGGGAATTACAATGTCGACGGACAACTGTCGACCAAAGGAACAGACACAATACATTTTCATATATAAAAAAATACATACAGAGTTAAACAGTTGACGCACCTACAACTGTGCGTATAACTTCAGAACACATTTGTTGCCTGGGAATAAAAAATCATATAAATTTGTACATACATGGTAAAAGTGTTGTAAAATTTCGCAGTTCTCCTATTAGTTTAAATTTTACAAGCATTGACATTATTCGTATCAGTATGTGCATATTTCAACTAGGTTACACGAAAAGATACATCCATTATGACAATGTTTTATATATGGCACTAGTATAAAGAAAGTATATAATAGAAACATACAGAAATACACTATAAAGAAAACATTTACTGTAAAAGGTGGGCATTGGTACCAATGGGGGAACACAAACTTTTGTTATTTACACACTTATTTATACATTTAGGAGCAAACTAAAATGAAACTTAGGTGTATTACACAGTACATACAGTTATACGCTGATACACGTGTTGGCATGTGCACATGCTGAACCAGTATAGAGTGACTTATACTGCAGGAAGATTATGTACATTCACTACATTAATGCAAGTTCATGAAGGAAAAGTCAAATGAATATGGAGAATCACCATATCCCTGGTACAAAGAGAAAAAACCAAAAACTGACCATAGGTCACAAAAAAGGAAGTGAAATGGACAAAGGAAGGAAACGAAAAAAAATGAACAGTATGGTGCAAGGGCCAAGTAAACCTTGTTCAAAGATTGAAAACAAATGAGAACCCTCTGTTCTGACAAAGGAAACACAACAAAACATGGCTGCGAAGTTATATTATTCTTGCAATAGACAAATGTAAATCAATGAGTATACAATATGTTATATAAATTGCATTTACTTGTTTTGCCACGAAGTTACACAACATTATTGGTATGCAGGTACTGTATGTAAATATCACATCTTAGAGCATTTTCAATTGATCAATATTTGTATGTTTAAATACACTTTACTATTGGATACCTGAGAAACTGTGCTGTTAAGGTAAGTTTTAGTTTTATCGTATTTGTATGTATATCAGTTCAAAAGTCCTTGGAGTGTTATCCAGGTGGAAAGAGAAGTATAAGGCAACTTTACACCCGCCAGCAGGCATAATAACAAAGCATTTGTGAGAAGAACAAACCTGTATCTAAAAGATGGTAAATTGTTGCAACATTGTTAAAAGGATACATGGAATGCAGATCTACTTCTTTGTGCGACTTCTGAGGGGATAAGGACTCCTGGCTCGAACTGGTTGGATAACAGGCAGATGTGAGGGGACGTCATCTTCATCAGTTGTTTGGTCTGGACTGCTCGGAGGATCTTGCAGCACTTGTTGTTGGTTTGGCAGAGGCTCAAATTCATCAGGAAAATCACAGACTGTGGGACTGGTATCACCGTTTATGTCGTCATCCATATTATTGTGGGACATTAAACCTGTTGGTTGTGCCGCTGATGCAGAAGGTTGAGAGTGCTCAATCAGATGGGGCTTACGTTGAGGGACAAAAATAAGTTTGTTTATGTGAACTTTCTTTATAGGTGCATGCGATTCTTCTTTTCGCTGAATCGATACAATGACTGGACTATGCACTGTTTTGACGATGTATGGTCCTGTATTTGATGAGTGAAATGCACCTTTATTTTTTAAGTAGACTGTATCATTCACTCTTGGTTTTCTTATTTTTGCCTTTTGGTGTTGTTTACTATTTTGAAGGTGCTGGAAATTTAGTAAGTTTTCATGGACTTGCTTGTATATTTTTTCAAGGTTTTCTAACATATTGTTGTAATCACTTTCTTCATCGAGTATACGTGTTTTCATAGGTGTAAAATTGTCATACATTGTCGCCAGAGAACGGCCAAAGTGGACCTTATTCGGTGAAAAGCCAATTGTTGAGTGTGCCGAAGAGTTATATAACATTTGATGAATCTTAATGGCGTGGAAAAATGAAAGATTATCTTGCATAAGTGCTTTAATTGTTGCTTTTATAGAGGTGTTTATTCTTTCCGAGACTGAGTTAGCCTGCGGGTGAGCAACTGTAGTGTGTTGTATCTTAATGCCCAACATATTGTTAAACTCATGCATCATAGCTGAGGTAAACTGTGAACCCTGATCGGTCAGTATTAGTTGAGGTCTTCCAAAGGTGCAAAAATAGTCAAACAGAAGTTTACAAGTATTCATAGCAGTAATTTTTTTTATCGGATACAGGTATAGGAATTTTGAGAAGTGATCAATTACTGTCAGAATAGAATAGCCATTTCTGAACGGACCTACAAAGTCCAGTGATATAAATTCTCCCGGTCTGGTTGGTATATGTGTGTTTTGAAAAGGTGCAGGTGGAATTGTAATGGGTTTTGAGGAGAGGCATCTTGAGCAGGACTTGACGAAATTAACTGTATCAGCAAATAAACCTTTCCACCAAAAATTTTCCAGGATAGCATTGTATGTTTTGATGATGCCAAAGTGTGCTATATGATGGATTCTTAAGCACTTGGCCTGTAAGGATAGTGGAACAACAACTTTAAATTGTGTGGAAATCTGGTCTTCCGTCTTACATTGTTGCATGAATTTTAAAAGTCCAGTACTGGGGCATATAATATAATTTTTGTGTTTGGTTGGGCCAATTTTTCTTATGTCTTGGATGATCTTCTTCAAGTCTGCATCATTATTCTGTTCATATAGCAATGTAGGAATTGAAATTTCACATAAAGGATCTGGTGGTGGTCTAGAAATTATATTGTGGTCATCTTCTGCAGTGTAGGTATGTAATTCATTTATGTTTTCATTATGTATTGGGATTATGTCATTACTTCGTATTAAATTAGGATTCGATTGAACATCTTCAGAATTATGTTTGAAAGATGTCCTTGAGAAAAAATCAGCAAGAACATTCTGTTTACCAGGTACATGTTCAAAGACAAAAGTATACTCTGACAGTTCCAGTAACCATCTTGATATAATATCTGCAGGTGAAGTGATCTTTTTGTAGTGTTTTAGTGGTTTGCTATCAGACAGTATGGTAAATTCTCTTCCATACAGAATGTTTTTGAATGCATGAACTCCTTTTACAATAGCCATAAGTTCCAGCTTTATAGCGGGGTAGTTCTTTTCAGCATTACGAAGTGCTTTAGAGAAATAGGCAACAGGTAAGAGATTATTATTATCTGGTGACTTTTGCATTAATATGGCCGAAATTGCATGCGCCGAGGCATCTGTGTTTAAATAAAAGTGCTTGTTAAAATCTGGTTGTTGAAGGAAGGGTGTTTTAAAAAAAATATCTTGGAGTGTCTGAAAAGCAGCTTGATGAGTGGGAGTCCATTTAAATGAAACCTTTGGTGATGTTAGTAAGACAAGTGGGTCTGTTAATTCTGCATACCTGGGAATAAGTTGTCTGTAAAAGCTGCAAATGCCTAGAAATTTTTTGACCTGCCTTTTTGTTGTAGGAACAGGGAAAGAAGTTATCTTGCTGATATTGGACTTTATGGGAGCTATTTTAGATTGAGATACCCTGAATCCAAGGAAATTAACTTCTTCTTTGTGAAAACTACACTTTTTGAGATTTAGAGTGAGATTATATTTCTTGAATAGATTGAGTAGCTTTTGAAGTTTGACTATTGTTTCAGTAAAACTATTGGAACAAATAAGTATATCATCTTGGTAACAGACTATTCCGGAGACGTTACACTCTTCTTTGATGGTGTCCATGAGAGCTTGAAAGATGGAAGCACTTGTTTTGAGCCCGAATGGGAGGCGATTAAACTTGTATGTACCCCACGGAGTGGTGAACGAAATCCTTTCCCTATATGTTTCCGGAAGTTCGAGCTGATGGTAAGCTGAGGGCATATCAAGAGATGTGAAGAAACGAAAATTGGCAATGCTGTTGATTATCTGACTAATTCTTGGTAACGGGTATGATGAGTGTTGGACAATAGAATTTAAAAGGCGTAGATCGAGTGCCATTCTGTATGTTTGTTTATCTTTTTCTACGGCTCTCTTCTTGACAAGGAGCATTGGACATGCCCATGTGGCAATATTTTTAGAAATTATGCCAGCAGCTTCCATATCATTAAGTTGTTGCTGGGCTTCCTGTTGTAACGCTTGAGGTATTGGAAACGGTAGACATTTTATGGGGTAATTTGACGTAAAATGTAGAGTGGGTTCAATTCTATCTGTGTGGCCCATAGTAGTTAAAGATGAGGAAAAAGCCTGGAAGTTTTCTTCTAAAACTGTGTGGAGTTCCTGCTGTTCCTTTTGGGACAAGTGAGAAACGTCATATTTGCTATTGTGGAATTCTACGTATCTTTGTTGGATTATTTCTTGAGTAGGCTGAATAAGATTTACTATTTCTGCATGACCTGGAGGGGGAATTTCGGTGTTAACTTTGTTGGGCTGAGACAGGAATGGACTTCGAAAGTCAGCAATCTGAAAGATGTCTCCGACATGAGAATTCTTCTTTATGTGTTTTGCTTCATCACTGGGGTTTTCACAATAGACATCAAATTGGATTTTAAAGTGTGGTTGTGTGTGCTGTGTCTCCCGGTCTTGTGTGAGTTTCTGCTGGTCTGCCTGCTGTGTGCCGTGTGAAATTGAGTGTATAGACTCAAAAAAAATAGCTCGATGTGTGTCATTAGGTATAAATAAAAATTCGGTTCTAAGTAGCTCTTCTGGAATTATAGCATACATTGTGACGTATCTCTGCTCACCAGGGGCTAAAAGAGCCTTTTGTGTTGTTCGAGCTTTGCAATTAACATGATCTTGCTTATACTGCTGAGGAATGAAAGGGGGGGCATGTACATGTTTCCTCAAATCACTATCGGGTGCATTTTGTTGTTCTCGCATCTGATTTTTAAGGATGTTATTGATATGACGGTTTGCAAACTTTTGATCACTATCACTTTCAAAAAAAATATGACTTTGAGCTATTTTACACATCTTGAAGTCGGGGAAGATTACGACATTGAATTTATGGATGAAGTCAAACCCTAACAGGACTTTGAATGATGACAATTCTGATAACTGGAAGATATACATTGGATGTTTAAAATTATTATCCTTTATTTTAAATGACACCTCTACACATCCCTCAAAATCAACCTTAGAATTTATGGTACTTATTTCAACATTACGGCTGAGGTATCTGTAATTAAAACAATGTTTGTTTTGATGGAAAAACACCTTATCAATAATTGATATTGAGCTTCCCGTGTCGAGTAATACTGGGATATTGTGGTCAGCGAAGGCTGCAGTTATAATTGGAATATGAGGTTGTTTCTTGTTGACATTTGCAATGAATTCTTGTATTTGTGAAACTTGTAGAGGGTTCTTGTCTATACTGATATTTATCGATGCACTTGATGTATCTTGAGATTGAGAGTACTGGGCATCTTTCAGACTCTCGTTTATAAGTTTGGGTGACTATTGCAGATAGGTACTATGGAAGTTGAGGATGTGGGGAGCGGTGGGATGTTATGTTTGTTTAAAGATGCAAAGAAACGGGTGGCATGTGGACAGATAGGAGCAGCATGTCCGGGTTCATGACACACCTGGCAACTAATATGGCTATGAAGGTAATTGTAGTTGTTGTGATTGGCATTATGAGGATGAGATTGTCTGTGCTGAATAAAAGATGAACGTTGATTATTTCCCCGTCGAAAATTTCTTCTGCCATTGAGTCTGTTGTGACTTTTAAAATTGTAAAAGTTCCTTTGAGGTAGTGGCTTATGCAATGGAACGTTGTGTGTTCTTGTTCTCCTGTTATAGGAGGGTCTCCTGGCACTATAAGTTTCTGGATCTTGCTGGATCTTACGATCTAATTTGTCCAATTTTTGTTGAATTGAATTCAAAGTCTCATTCTCGGGAGTTATAACGCTGGGCTGCTGAGCTAAGATATTATTATGGATGATACATTCTTGTACCATGATCGCTTTGCTTACTGCCTCCTCATATGTTTTGATACCGGACTGTAAAATTTGTAAACGAATTTCCGGTGGCATAATTTGTGTGAGTTTAACAAATTTGATTTGTGACAGTGCATTTTTGTCTGCAACGGATGAATAAACTTTTGATGCCAGGACATCAAGTCTATGTGCTAAATTTCGAACTGTTTCACCTGGCAACATATTGAAAGAATGAAATTCCAAGATTGACGTCGCTTCCGATCTGTTTTGAAAAAAATCGCTGAGTAATTTGAATAATTCTTCAGATGTCTTCACCTGGTTTATTTGCGATGACTGTTGAATTAACTTTAGGGCATTTCCGCCAAGCTTGGATTTTGCATATGCTAATAAGAATTGATCATTCCACCCCTGAATGGTGGCAACTTCACGGAGTTGGTCAATAAAAAAATTTAGTTGATCAGAATCCCCGTCAAACGACTGAATATGGATGGCAGGGAGGCTGTGAGGCCTTAAAAGATTATTGCTATGCGTATTATTTCGATCTGTGGCTTCAATGCATGGGACTTCTGGTATTAAGGTAGGTGGCATGTCTGACACACTTGCGACAGTCTGCGATCTCTTTTTCTTGGGAGGCATAGTTTAATTCTATCAGATACTATTATAGGTTGCTTATTTACTAATATTTATGAAATTAAGAGCATCACATATATATATACACAAAAACAATTTCTATTTTTAGAGTACTTGCACCATTTTTTTTTTTTTTATACAATCATTATGTTCTATACTATGTACGATTATATTTCAAAATCTCCTGATAAATTATATGTATATCTATTTCATACTTCTATTAAGGTTCTTCATTTGATCATTCAAAAATTGACAATTTTACTAGTGCTCATTTTTGCCGATCTTCACGCATATATTAACAACAATACTAACGGCAATCGGACCTTTGAGAGGCGTCACGGCACCATATTATGATATAAGGAACAGAGTCATTGCAGGAAAAATTCTACCCTTGCAGGTTCTAATTAAAAAGAAATTCTCTCGAGTGGTCCGACTCCAATAAATTTCAAAAAGGGCACATACCTGTTTTATGGATGACAACGAATGGAGAGCAGTGATGCCGAAATCTTGTACACTAAAAAAAGCTCTAATTTAACACACACATATATAACTCCTGTGATGCGTTGTTTATTATGAAGACACCAAATTATATAAGAAAAAAGAACTTTTTTTTTTATTTACGCATGATAAATATGGGTGAAATGGTGCTGGTCAACTAACACAAATTATAAAGTTACACAAACAAGAATTTTAAAAAGAAAATGGCACATGGGGCCACCAAGGACTATGCCTCATAAAAAAAAACTGTTCACACACAGCAGGCCGACGAGCAGAGAACTGACGCTCACGTCTTTGCGATCCGTGGGCTCGGAGCTCGCCATTTTCGCCAAGCGTGGCGAGATAGACTGCTGTAGCCAATCAGGAGCCTGCACAATGTCTGCGTACCTGGCGATATGCTCGCCATCGTAGCGGTCGTCCTTTTTGTAACCCTACGCTAGCAGGACGGAATTTCCACGTGGCGGAAGGTTCGACGATGTTCTAGAACATTCGCCATTTTTCAGGAAGGTTGTAGCACTTGTACTTACGGGGACGAGACATCGGTACATCATTGCATGACGGCTAGCTAGGCCTGGGAGCAACTTCCACGTGGGAAATTAAAGTTATCGTCCTTTAGCTCTCAAGATTAAAAAAAATTATAGTAGAAGGAAAATTTCCTTTTACAAGAACAAATATGGCTGAAACATTGGGGGATATGATAAATCAGAGGAAAAAAAAGAAAATTTGCAATTCTTTGTAGTATGTTAAATTTTAGAAAAAAGTGTGAACCAAAATTTTATAAAGGGGTGTCACTATGTGACATTTTCATGTATTATACAAAATATATACTTTATTTCTTTTCTTTACCAGCGTGATTAGGCACATATTATACTAATTTTCAACTTAAACAACAACATCTTTATCATGATCATACCTTCTCTAGAAGATCGTTTCTTCTTCTAGCAAGGCGATATGTTTATATTTCCATTTGTGTACGGTCCCCACACTATGTTTTAACCCTTTCAGGCGCAACCCTTTCCCAATGCTGAAAAAAGGGCAGCCGTTGCCATCGCTCGACTTAACTACCAGCAGACCCTTTTTTGACGACAGCTGGCTGTGCGCGGGCATTGGGCATTTCAGCATTGGGAAAGGGTTGTGCCTCAAAGGGTTAATAAATACTTCACGCACTTCTTAGTCAGACACGAAGAAAATTAGAAATCAAACAAATGAGGTATTTCGCTCAGTGCACCCTTATAGATGTGTAGCACGTGATGAACGTTTCGATCACCCGCCATCTTGCTGGTAGTTAAGTCGAGCGATGGTAACGGCTGCCCTTTTTTCAGCATTGGGCAATCTGTCCAGCTGTTCTCGCTTTCTTCCATTTTTCAGCAGATGTCAGTGCTGTTAAAAATAATCGTGACCATTTTTTTTACGAGAAAGGACGTGCTAAAAAGTAAAGGATTCTCGTGGAGCTATGTCACCCGCAACTATTTTATAGAAATCAAATTTATTCTTCGTGACTGGCAACAGTCAAAACGTCAGAGTTTGGTGTCCTCACGGCGAGGACACCGTGCGTTAAAGGGTTAAAAGTTTGAACTCGAATTTCTCCGTGAGTGCTGATGGTACCAATATCGAACTTTTTTGTGTTTGCATGTTTTTGGATGGGCAAGATTTTCCTAAATATGAAAGTAGAGACTTGGGGACTGCATAAAAATTTATAATGAGTGTTTTTTCTGGAAGGGGGGGGGGAGGGAGAGGTCTGGAAGGCTTCACAATTTGAATGTCTTTACACTGCATCTAAATATGACCAGTTTTGAAACTGGAAGTATGCATCTAGAACTAAAGGTTGCGAAAGTGAAGGTCTACCAAGCTAAACGGGAACACGCTGTAAAATACAATAAATATAATCTTATGTTAGAAGAGAAAAATTAAAGTCATTATTGTAAAGTTGAAAGTAAAGTCATTATTGTAAAGGTCAGTATTTCGCCTATCCGAAATTACTGAAAATACCACTAAAAAATTTGGTATATAACTGAAGTTTACAACGTAAGTGCTCGGTAAAAGAGGATTTTTCAAAATTCGTAACGTGTCGGTAGATAGGGAGTGAAAACGTTCTTTTCGATCTCTATCTCAAATTAGAAAAATATATATCCGCAAAATTCTTGCTGTAAAGTATAACGCACATGAACATCTAAAATTCAATTTCAGAACTTTTTAAACTTGCGCTCCAAGGAGGTTGGGTGACCACCTCTTATTTTTTACATGCATCTTTTTTGAAAGAATTAAATCAGTTCTTTGTAAAATCATTGCATTAAGATGTAAGAAACTTTGCACTTCAAATGAAAAAACTTTCAAATGACTTCAAAGGTATAAATTAAGCATAGAGTAAATTTTTATTTTGCGTTTTATTTGCTTTTCAAACATGTCATTTTTAAAATACCAATCGTGAAGTGAAGCATGGCAACAGTACAACAAAAACTCCATAGGGCTATTGTTTGAATAGAACTTTTTTCATTGACTTTGACCATAAATTAAAATAAATTAATTATTTCAGGAAATCGAAATATTGTACGTTGTATATTAAAACGGCACCAAATATTTTAGGAATGTGAAATGCGATTTTACTGCACATGCAAAGAGGAATTTAAATTTTAGTTGAGAGTATAGTATTAAATCTTCTCAGTAATAGTGATGTAATTCTTTTAAACACCCATACTTTCTGTTGACAACACCAATATAGTATACACGAAAAGCATAAATTATGAAGTAGTCAAACATTAAACCTCGAAAGTAGTCTTTAGGGATTATCTTATACTAGTTACAATAAAGTTTTTCAATATTTATTATTTTTTTCAATTGTTAATTTTATAAGAAATTGTTTTACAGTAAAACAATAAAAAACAACTTTACATTCTAGCCTTTTTCTCGGAAACCTAAAAGTAACGTCACCCCGTGTTTACAACATAAATTAACATTTGCTTTGGATAGTTCTCGAATCAGATTTCTGGTCTGTCACTTTTAAATAACTCAATCACGACACGGCACATAAAACAAAAATATTTTTCATCTGAGTTTCTCTAAAAAAAATAAATAAATAAAAAAAAAACAAGCACGAAGCGATTTGATTTCTATAGCAACATATTCCGACCGGGCAAAACAAGGCAAAGACTAATTGTCACTCTTAAGACCTAATTTCATCCTGAATCCACGAAAGGGATAATTTAACACTCCCCGAAGGCATTTCAGCTATGCAGACAAAAGGTGCATTGTTGGTTTCGACGCATTTGGTCAGCCGGTATCAATCGAACGTAATGGTGGTGATAGGTGTGGGCTCGTAGGCTGAAAAATGAAGATGGTGTTCCAGTTTCCGAGATTGACGGACAATATGAAAATATTTTCACGCCTCTTGTAAACGGGCATTGTGTGTGCGTTTTTAGCTTATTATTATTATTAATTTGGTTCGGAACTTTCGCTTTGCGAGTCCAAATATGCTGAAAGGGAGCATTTATTTTTCTGCTGAGCTAGATTTTTATGAACGATTTAATTTATTGAGGAAAAGCATAAAAATGGTGCTGTGCTGTTGTTTCTAATGCCCTCAGGCAGCCTTGGAGCGATGCCAGCTCCACCATATAGGATGACGATGCGGGCGGAAGGGACCATAGATATCCCTTCTCTATGGAAGGGACGGCTTCCATTTTAATCAGCCCCAGTGGGAGGAAGTCCGACTGTGCTCGGGGTCCCCTAATTTTGTACCAATTCCAGAGGAGGGACCCACCATCTGAAATCGTCACCTCCAGAGGTATCGTTAAATTCCACCCCTACCATGTGAGAACTCGTAAGCCTAATCATAATAAAAAACCAAACTACATAAACCAAAGAAGTGGAGATGAAAAGGAAAATTGCATTATCAAGCTCTATCATCAGGTGCCACCGCTTGAATAATGAAATTTAAAAGAAAACAAAAATAGCTAGTTTTCTGGAAGTTGCATGACAAAAAGAGTCATGGTAAACAACGTAGGGGCACGACCATAATTTTCGAGAAAAACGTGGAAAAGACCCAAACATAATGGAAATGTTCAATGATGATTCCAAAACAAGGTTTCATAAAAAGGCATCCATCTGCCTGGCAAGTTCGGGGTACTCTATATAAATATATACATTAATGGTTTTATATTTAAAAATTTGATTCTTTAAATCCAATTGAAGTAAATGCGTGACGGTGGTTTTTGGCAAAAGATAATTTTTTCTTCTATGATTTGTTTCTGTTTTACTATACAATTTTACAAACTGTATATTTATTTTTCAAATACGAAATACATGCAAATTAGTGCAAGTTGAGTTTTTAGTCAGCATCATCACGGATTAGGCAGGAAGCCTGTTCCTGCTTCTTGGTCCAACCATAGCTTTCTCGGTCTGTCACGGTCACGTCTGCCCTTTGGCATGTAGTACAGGGCAGCTCTGGGTTATCTCCAGCGTTTCATACTCTGGACATGATTTTTCAGACCGTACGATATTCCTGGATTTTCTAAAAATAGGCTGAATATTTTTAATTCTCTTCCAATATCTTCGTTTCTTATTTTATCTAAAATTGTGCAGCCTTTTACTTATCGTAGGTATCGCATCACTGCTGCCTGGATTCTGCTTATAGCTTGGGCACCCAAATACCATGCCTCTGAGAAAATATAATTAAGTGTAGGCTTGCCAGATTTCTGAAATATTCAACCGGAACACCGGAATGCCCCCACTGTCACGGGTATTCAAGGGTACATTTGCCCGACCTGTGGCTGAACGCGTTTGCGCTCTCAATTGAGAGACGGAAGATGTCTGGTTCAAAACCAGGTTGAGTCTGTCGACCTAACCGTTCAGAGTTTCCCCTTGGTTTTCCACGAAACTTCGCATAAATACAGGTTAGGATCCCTTAGAAAGTCCACCACGGAAGGAAATCTCCTCCCCTCGGTCCAGATTCCTGGACGTAACACTACATTTACATTTTTCCCTCAAGGGTACTTACTTTTGGCGAGTTTTTGGAATTTTTTAGAGGATAGTTTATTCTCAATGCTATGAATAAATGGTTACTGATTAAGAACCTGAACCAGGGTATTAATAAATGACACAAGCATATAAATTTAAACATTTTATTTCTTACATGTTATATTTATAAGTTGCTTAAGTAAAAAGAAACACTTTGAATGAGGAATAAAAATTTGAACAATACTTATTAGCACACCACCACTCTTCGATAGTTCTCACTTTTTATACAGTACAGTGAAACAAATGACGAAGTAATTATCCTTAAAAATCCTTCACAGTTAATTATTTTTAGACTTTTTTTGGTCATCTATAATCGAATTTAATTTTTACCGGGACATGGAGTAAACCGGCCGGGACACCGGGATTTTGTCCTCAAACCGGGACGTCTGACAAGCGTAATTAAGTGGGAACTCCCATAACCCTACATATAAAAACTTCAGTTGCGTTTCTCATCTTGTTTTCCCTTTTAGGGCAATGAAATGAAATTGAATTAATTTGCAAATAAGATTGCAAATTGAATTAAGATTGCCACCTTTAAGATTGCCACAGATGTGTTGGAATTTGTGTAGCATATTTAGGACATCATTACATAGTCGATGGGGATGTCACAACCTAAATAGATGAAGTGTTGCATTTGATCGATAATTTTATTATCGATAATATTTTTGTTCTGACCGGTACTTTGCCTTTAAATGCCATTGTTTTCGTTTTTGAAATTGAGATTTTCATACTGTAGTCATGGAATATTTTATGAAGGATGTAGGTGCATCTCTGAATGTCATTTTCATTTGTCTGAATTATTATTTTGTCGGCCTCAAAGAGTAATGCATCGCCACAAGTTGACGAAAATTATCAGTTTTACTAATAATTTCCACGTTCTAAAGTGTCAACAATATAAATATTTAAGGGGTTTGGGGATAGACCACAATCCTATCGTAATGGTGCAAATTGAATTAAATGAGTAACTTGAGAAACCAGCCATACAGGTTCGAAAATATCTCATGCATTTGGATTAATTTAAACAAAGAGAGAAAGTTTTCGTGGGAGGGGGGCTGTTACGACTACTACAAACTCATATATATATATGTACACGTATATATATTGTGTGTGTGAGAGAAGAAAACACATTTTATATGAGAAAAATATTCTTCATAGAGGGGGGGGGGTTATAACCCCTCTAACATCCCCCCCATAGCTACGCCACTGAATTTAAAGTATACAACTTCAAGAAAAATAGTTTCACATGTTTAAATTTTTTATTTTTTTTTTAAATAGTGTGTGCTTCTTAAATTTTTTGCGATTTTTTGCAGTTTGTACTGACAAAAGTTTTGCAATACTTTCAGTGAGTGGTTTTCATATCCCAAGCGAACCATCAATGGGTATTGCCGGAAATTATGCGAATTAATGACTTAAAGTTGGTGATGGTAGTAAAAAGTATTAAGTTCTAACCTTTCTGTTCATTTGGAGGGGGGGGGACCTTTGCAATTGAAGAATGACGAACCTTTTATGCCATCCAAAGCGATCGTTTCGTGAATAAGTACCTCTTTTATGTCTCTTACATTATAAAATTTTTAATTATATTTATCCCTGTATATGTTTCGGATAATTTGGCCCTCCATCAGTGGAAATTATTCATGTTAACAGTTCAAAGTATAGATTTTCTTTCATGCAGGAATCAGAATAGAAGGCTTTGAGATCAAAAAGCAAGTTCGTTCATTAAAAAACGAAATTCAGCAAGTGAATTCCACTTTTGTGTTGCACTATTATTGTTATAAACTCTACCTAATCTTGTACCAATACTACAAAATAACAACCAGTGGAATATATACTGAAAATACCCTTCTGCATCATTCTAATGAGAAAATGTAAAACAACGTGTTTATTTTAACACTTCAAAATAATTTATTACTACTTTTTAAGCTGTTTTTTATGGATTAAGCAATAAAAATGTTTCCTTGTGTGACTTGATGGAAAACAAAAGTGACTGCAGATTTCCGGATACCTATAATTTGCATCCGTTAAAGGCATGTTTTAACTACACTGTTCCTATTTTTCTTCCGACATGCATAAAGGGTTATCTCATTTATGAAAGCGTGCTTGAGAAGAAAAGAGCCCAACCTCTAAAATCTAAAGGGAAAAAAAAGACACTCTCATAAACGCAGCAATTTGCATATGGCAGAGAAAGACACGACCGCTAATTTAATGCGTTTTCCTCAACGCCAGCTCTGAAAGAGTCTAAATAAACTCTAGAGACAGTTTAGTTATTAAAAAAAATCCTGTTTAGATGTATTTTGCGACATTTTTTGGGTTTTAAAAGTTCTTATTAGACCCTTTTGATCCATACATATACGACTAAATTGCCTAATATTGGAAAATTGAAGATAATTGAAAGAAACAGACGCTAAAAAAGGTTATTATTTTTTTTATCTACAATAGTTTTTTTTGCAAAATAAATATTTTAGTACTTTAATTTTTTATCAGGTTTTCCGATTTTTTATTAGACATAACTTTGAGAGTATGTTAATGCCACCATAATATTTTTTTAATACACATCACTTCGAGTCAATTTTGTTTTCGTGGTTTCAATACTCCAGTTTTGTTGTTCCACGATAAGACTAACAAAATTGTCTTGTTATTGTCATTTAGAAAAAAATCTGGTAGATTATAACGGTCACACAGCCGCAGTGATAGGCGTGAAATATCTTGTGGAATCTGCAGATAGTATGCGGACACAAGGGTACAGAATAGAAGTGCTCGGAATGCATTTAAGAACACTGTTTCAATTTCAAGAAGTCCCACAAATCTTTGAGGAGGGAGGAGCAACTGCCCTTCGAATTCTGTCTAAATTGCCTCTCTGGGGCGGAGCGCCGTGACTCTACCGAAATACTTTCATATGCAATTTGCATTCCATTTACAAATACACAAATATTTTTTGTTTCAACAGGCGGGCACTTGCCGAAAGTATTGTGGCCATTTTATTGTGGGGACTCCCAGTGGGCGGCCAGCGTTACTACCTATGAAGGGGTGGTCAAGTTAACGTCCATGCCCAAGCCGGATTTCGAACCCAGACTCAAGGAGTGATACAATGGTTCTTAAGCCACTACACCATTTGGGGGACATATAGACAAATATGATCGAGAGAACCTCTTAGATAATGATAGCAAAAACCGAAAGTACAAGATATAAGTGAAATTAAAAACTTTAAGCACAGAATTTGCTTTGGAAAATGGGTTAAGGTATTGTCCATTTTGCAAAGTATTGAAAAACATTGCATGTTTTTTTTCCCCTCTATATCTCAAAACTCCTCTAGGTTTATCGAGTGTTAAAATGCTTGTGAAGGGACCATTTAAGTTTAGCATAACTGGATTCTTTGAAATTCAAAAGTTTCAGAATTTCTGAAAAGTGCTGCCTTATGAAATAATTTATTCAAAGAGAATAACCTGTTGCCAAATTTTATTATCATGAATCCCATAAACATGGTTTTTACTCAAGATTGCAGCCGTCATTTCTGTCGGTGGAACAGATCGCTTTTTGAGCTTATTCAATATGAGTGGTATTTTCTGTCTTTTTCTTCTCTAACATTTAAATTGATTAAAATTATATTCTTAAATGTCTAAACGAAAACTCTTGTCTCCTGATAAAACTTAAAGGAAATAGAAAATATATCGAGCTAATGAACATTTTCTGTATAGGTGCGAGCTAGTACCCAGTTTCAAAAATATTAGTATTATATTTTTTATACCTACAACAAAACATTGATTTTTCATTTTTTTTATAACGCTTTACTAAAATCTCTTTTGTTTGCCACATTTACCGCAGAGTTCATTATAGTTAACTTCAAATGAAGTTAGGAAGAAACAAAAGCTAAGTAATTGTCCTAAGAACGATGCTTTGGAATTAATAAATTGTGAACTAAAAAAAAAATTAATATGTAAAAAAAAATGTAGTTCATTCTCTCAAATTACTGCAATGGAAATTCCATTGGTTTATCAGTGTTGGTTACGATCCTGTCGACTTGTGTACTAGTCACGGTTCTAGCATCAAGAAACAACTTATGAAACAAAGTTATTTTTTTCTTTTAACATTTTATTAAATAAAAGATGCATGCGATACACTTAATGAATATTGATTAGAAATACAGATCTTGACTGCAAAGCAACGGATAAAAAAGTACAAAAAATAAAGAGTAAAATTCAGAATTAACAATAAATAGTTCAACGCTTCACAACCAGGAGTTAAATCTACCTACGCCCTTAATCTTAAACAAGAAACTTTTAAAAAATAGATTGTTAAGCTTTCGAAAGAGACATAAAAAAACTACTCCTAATCAAAAAAATTAGCTGGATGACTTTCACAGCAATTACACATAATGCAATTAAATAAATAAAATGCAAAAACAAAAAGAAAAAAGAAAAAAAAATCTGTTAATACAAAATAATTTAAAGCGCTAATTTAGGGCTTATACGCTTATATTTGCATGAGTTAATTTGAAGTAAATTTGATTGAAATGATGGTCAGCGGGTGTATTTTTAGTACATTTAAAGTTCTCCGCAATGAGGGTTGACTATATATATACATGAATCGTTCTGTTACACAGTTTCTACTTTTACCGACGTGTCAAAAGCGAAATTGTATTTATTTCAGAAAAGCAGAGAGGGGGGGGGGAAGCTAAACAGTTAAAGAAAGAAGGACATTCCCATAAATACAGTAAATTGCATTCACGAGAAAAGAAACAGTTTTTTATTCCCGAGCATCGAAATCGAGCCGAGACATACTTTCAACATTCAGTCTCAGTTATAAAGGGAATGTAAAAGATAAATCCTGTTTTTGAGGCTCTCGGACTACAATTAACGTCGCTTTAATTGCTGCTCTAAAACGATGTTTCCAGTTGAGGAAGTCACTTTTTAAGCGCAACAACCTAAAATCCTCCATTTCCTCTCGAAACTAATAAATGCCGTACATTTAAAAAAGAGAAGTCGGACATGTAAGCGGATGACCTTAGAAGTAACCTTTCCTCTCACAGTTTCCAATGTATGGGTCGGTGATTGGAGCAACCGGTGCCCGATCGAACTTCGATTAATTTCTCAGTATATAAGGATATAAATAGCTTTTTATCGCTTTTTTCTTAGATTTTAGATGGGTTCAGTAAACGGATTGTCATTTTTAACCTTCATACTGAGCTTTATATCTAAAAATGTAATAATCGATAGCGACTAGTGTATCTAATGCGAAATCTTAAAATATACAAATGATATGTACAAAAATGATATGCATTTGTATATAAAATATACAAATAATTAACTGATTTATTATTATTATTAATTAATTTTATTAAAAGAGAGCTTACGAAACTTAACACAAAAATTAGGGAATGCAAAAGTCAAAATAAATATGCATACAGTGCAGTTAAATTAAATAGCTTTGTGTACAGTACACGCGAGGGTACCATACAATTCTGCGCTGATTTTGGAAACAGGAGGATTCTGCCTTTTTTGGATGAAACTATAAATCAATATAAGAAATAGAGTATTAAGTATAGTCAGTAGAGTATTTTGTCTCTCATAAAGGAAATAAACTCTTACATTAAAAAAAAAAAAAAGATACATATATATATAGGGGAAGGTTTCCTATAAAATGATTCCCTTAAGAGGAAAACTTGTATAAAATAACATACATATTTAAATGAAACTTTAGCCCTTTTCTTGCCTATTTTAAATTATATTTTGCTTCAAAAACATATTTTAATTATATTTAAAAGCACATTGAATAATGAAAAAAAAAATAGATTTTTGAAAAGAATCGATCCTAAGGATAATTTTACGCTCACCAAAGGCAAAAAGATCCTTCATTTGAAAAATAATTGTAAATTGCTTTCTATCGGCAAAATAAAAGACGTAAAAGTAATTATGACCATACATAATGAAATAAGTTTTACAATTACATAGAGTGCAATTTTTTTTTGAAAATTTTAAGATAAAAAAGTGTCACAAACGCAATATTTGAAAATTATAATTCAGAAATTATGGCCTACAGTAAACGCAGAAATAAATTAAATAATGTAATGGTGAGTCACGCATTTTGAGAACTGTTAAAGGGATGTCATGATGTGTAAAATCAGGTACTGGAGTTTCTTTAGTAGATGGATCATCTTACACGGGAATATGGCTGCCCATTTTAGGTCATGTTACTGGATGACGCCGAGAAACGTAACAAACAAACTCAGCAAGTGTAATTCCAATCTAAAAACATGCTCCATTCAGTAAAGTCATATTTTTTGTACATGAAGATTGTATATCTAAATAAATAGAAAAGTTAGGGGTTACCTTATAACATATGTTATAAAACCCAATTTTTCAAAGAATTCTATTTAGACGTGTAATACTCTGACTGCTTGAATACTGTCATTGCTTCTTCTTCAATTGGCACAACTAGTTTATGTGTTACATGGCAGATAACGTTACCTGTATCTAAGAAATCATATATGGAATGTTTTGCCATCTAGTGGCATTTTAGGCTACCTTCCATTACGATAAAAAACATTTCAAAATTTCATTTTTTCTGTTCCTTGCTTTTTGTATTTTAATCTATGATAATTCTTTTATTTTCTTTTATTTAAAAACCTTCCATGTTCTTTTTCTACATATTTCGATTATTTGTCATATTTTTTGCACATTTCTCGCTTCGAAAAGGCAACATTAAGTGCCTGCACTGTCTTTCGTCAATGACCTTCTGTGCTTGCTTATTACTCGAACATATTGATTTTTAGTTTTGCAAGGACGGAACAGTCTTTTCTTTTCTTTAACCAAACAGCTGAATCATAAAATAGTCAGCAAAGTTTTTTTTAATAATTCAATTTTTATATCATTCTCTCAGCTCTCAGTACTGTAATTTTTACTGTGGTTGGTCTTTTAAGACAAACCACATATTGTTTAAGGATTTTATGATGTTAGATTCATATCAATGAACAAAATACATTTTGTTAAAGTTTATTTAAGACGATAAAGTTTTTACTAACACACTGAGGCAAATAATAGCTCGAGTTAAACTGAGAAAAACAGAAGAAAATACTTTAAACAAATGGTTAATTTCCACAATTTAAGACTTTGTTAAACAATACTATTTCTCTCTTATCCTGTCTTTCCATGTCTTTTTCTTCCTGCTTATGTATACACATATCCTGTAAGTACAGAGAGAGGAAGAGCTACACTTTACACATAAAGACAAGATGCAAGATAAAACCTCTTGGGGCAGTTTGACTTCTTGGTTTACAGCTACTAATGCTCCCAGTAGACTTCTATGTATATACTTGTTACATATTATAATTTTACAATGTTTAAGGTTTCGTTAACAATAATTTCTTGTTCCGTATATCTGAAGATTTTAACAGTTTTATGAGTTTTAGTTCTAAATATCAGTATGTCTTTCTAAAATTATATATTCTATAATTATATTAGGTTGTAACGAAAGTTTCCCGCCACCGCAAACATCGTCAGAACACAGTTCGCATTGGCGTATTTGCTCATATTTTGTCGAACTATTTTTGACATTTGAAAGAAAGAGGCTTACTTTATAACACTGTGTTGTGAAACCTCTGAAAAATATAGTTATCATTAAGTACAAGGTGTCTCCAAATGGAACTATAGCTCTAGAGGATTAGAACCATCATTAACTTCCAGTTGTGTTGCAAAAAGTCAGCTCTAAAATATCAACAAATTATGAGTACAGCTTTAAGTACTATTGTTGTATAATGTGACACTGTGCAGGTTTGGTACCGAAAGTTCAAATACAGTTATCTAAGGAGTTAGAAGTTAGTTTTTCAGGCAGATATGGCGGAAAACTTTCGTTACAACCTGATAGTCTGCAGACTATTGCATTGACAGTGAAAGAAGAAAGATGAACCAAACATAAGTAGTTGCAATAAATAAATATAGATGAATAAGGAAAATTTGAAGAAAATGTTTTGAAAAGAAATACATTTTCTGAGACTGACTGGAATTTTTTGAATGCTTTTAATAATGTAGATGAAGCTGTGCATTGTTTTTATGTGTATCTTTATGATGTTTTAAACCATATCGATTCCTGTGAAATCTTCAAGAAAAAAATTCCCCTTTTGGCATTCCACTGAAACTACTAAATTAATTAAATGTAAAAGTAAAGTTCGTAGGCTTTTATAAAAAGTCGGGATCCGATCATTTCCGATGAATTTAAGTATTTTAGATCTAAATTAAAGGTCAGTATTGGTAAGGATTATGCTTCTTATTTGCAGGATGCAGAAAATAAACTGATCTCTGACCCTAAAAAGTTCTGGTCTTTATTTTAATAAAAACAAATCTTTGCCTAAAAATATTTGTTATAAAAATGTCTGTTTTAATGACAATAGTGATATCGCTAATGTTTTTGCCACCTACTTTAGCTCTGTGTACAAATCTAGTTCGGATTATGACAGAAATTCTCCCTTATTTGACAGCTCCTTGTATGATTACATTAAAATTGATAATATTACTTTTGAGGATGTTCTTTTGGCATTTAATAAGTTGAAGTCTTCTTCAGTTGTTGGTGTTGACAATGTACCTTCCTTTATTGTTAAAGGTTGTGCTGATGGGTTGACTTAGCCTCTTCTTATTTTATTTAATCTTTCTTTAAAAACTTATACTTTTCCGGATGCTTGGAAGCATACTAAAATTATTCCAGTCTTTAAAAAGGGTGATATAAATGACTGCAAAAATTATCGACCTATTGCTATTTTAAGTCCTTTTTCTAAGATATTTGAAATTATAATGCACAATAAAATTTTTCAGCAAGTTAAAAATTTAATTTCCTCATCTCAACACGGCTTTATTCCTAAACGGTCTACGCTTACTAATTTATTTTGTTTAAATAGCAATATTATTTCTTCGTTTGAAAACGGATATCAACTTGATGTCATTTATACCGATTTTTCCAAGGCTTTTGACTCTATTGACTTTGGAATTCTTCCTAAGAAATTAATTTGCTTGGGTTTTCACATTAATCATACTGACTGGATTTTTTCTTACTTGTGTATTAGACAGCTTTTTGTGTATTTTAATGGTGCTGTTTCTGAGAATTTTACCTGTATTTCTGGTGTTCCCCAAGGTTCTAATTTGGGACCTTTACTTTTTATTTTGTTTATTAATGATTTGTGTTCAGTTTTGAAATTTTCTAAGTATCTTTTATTTGCTGATGATCTGAAATTATTTAAAGAGATACGGTCAGTTAATGATGCTTGTCTTTTACAGAGCGATCTTAATAGTTTATATGAATGGTGCGCTGACAACAAATTACTTCTTAATATTATGAAATGTAGTATTCTTAGTTATTCTCGTAAATCTCAAACTTTAATTTATTCATATCATATTAATAATCTTCCTTTATTTCGTTCGGATTCCATAACTGATTTGGGCGTTGTTTTTGACAGGAAACTTGAGTTTTCAATCCATATCAATACCATTATCTCTAGAGTTTACAAAAAACTTGGTTTTCTTAAGTGCAAAACTAAAGAATTTTCTAACCTTCATGCATTAAAAATCTTATACTTTGTTTGATACGCTCTAATCTTGAACATTGTAGTCTTGTTTGGGATCCGTATTATAAAAATAAAATGAAAATTCTTGAGCGGGTGCAGACTCAGTTTACTCGTTATTTATATTACAAAAGTAATCCTATTTACATTCCGAATATTTCTTCATCTTACTTGAGAAGTGTTTTTGGTCTTCCTAGTTTAAGTTCTCGTCGTGATCTCTTTAGTTTATTATTTTTTTATAAAGTTGTCAATAATATGGTTGACTGCAGTGATATTCTTCAAAGTATTTGTGTAAATGTACCGAACAGGTCTCTTCGAAATAGCCATTTATTTGTGGATCCAATTATAAAATATAATTACATATACTTTTCGTTATATAAATTTTATAAAATTTATAATAAGTTTTCTTTGGATTTGGATATTTTTAACATGTCTTTTAAAGTCTTTAGGGTTAAGTGTTTTGAACTTTTGCAGTCATGACTGGTATTTATTTTATTTCTGTATTTTATCTTTTTTAATTTTGTCTTATGTAATTTGTCCTTTTATGCATCACTGTAAATGGATTGTAATCTGTAGTGTGCATTTCTTTTATGAAAAAATAAATGAAATTTAATAAAATGCTAAAATATTTATCTATTGTTTGGTTCCCTTGTCACCTTTGTGTTTTGAAAATGCATCTTAACTAATGGACAACTACGGATATACGCCGGATGTGAAGTGTCATAACTTGTCTTTTTATTTTATTGCCTTCGTAGCAGTTGATACCGAAAAGTCTTGCGAAGAGCAGAATTGTGTTTCATGGCTATCTGAGTATTTGCCTGTCCCACCATGACCGTATGGATAAGTCACTGAACATAGTAGACGTTTGAAGTGTGAAGATTCTGCGTTGGAGTCCGGCCGCGCAGCTTCTTACCGAACGGTTTGGAATTTTTGTTGGTTTTCTCTAATATAACTTGATACGCTTTAGAATCCCTTAGAAAGTCCTTTGACCAAGGCTATCCCCGTTCTAAGCAAATAGCCCGTACGCAGCTTTGCCTAACAGCACAAACAAACGGAGCATTTGCCACAGGTACACATAATGTTTTTTCGTTACAAAACTTAGCTATACGACCAAATCCTTGAATGATAACAACGCTTTATGTTTATGTACCTCTGGAAATTGTACGATTGGAAGTTTATTATGTCACTGTTATTTTTGTTCTTAACAATTTTTTCCATAGATAATTCTGGCATTTCAAGGATATAATACTTATTATTTTTACGACCTCCAAAGGATATTATTATTGTTGTTGTTTCTGAATTTTGTCTCGAATTGTTGAGAAATCGAGTCATTTACGCCATATATATAGTAAATTCTAATGGAGCATTAAAGAGTATGATTTTTTCTTTGATTGGATCTTCCATTCTATTTCAGAACTTGTTGTGAAATCCTCATTCGATTGTAATGAAACAAGAGATCTTGTTTCATTATTCACAGCTTTAACCAAAATAGAGCCTTGATGAGTCTGCTTCACCACTGATATTTCTTTTTGATGCGATTTATAGCGTTTAATATCGTGCGAATGCTTTCTGTTGATACTGGTGACTCTTTCGGCTTGGTGATTATAACTTCATAATCCTCTATTGGGAATGAGAGTGTTTGAGCATATGAATTCAAACTGCTGGTAATATATCTTGTAGGGGCTTCTTTAAAATTCTTTGGCCCGTGTGTAATTTTTAATGGATTGATCTCATTTCTAAAGCAAGATTTTTTGTTTGAAGGAGAATCAAATGGTTTCTCAGGACTGCAGACAAACATTACTGAAGAATGTATTTGCTACGGTAGTACATATACTAAGACACAGAAGGACAGACAGGAAGACTATAGTTTTCTATACAGATAGAAAGATGCATATAAACGTTTACATTGCAAACGCAGAGGTACACAAAAAGACATGCATCTAGAGAATGCGAGCATAATTCAAATAAAGTCTTACAGAAACACAGATGGACAGGCAAAGAAAGTGAGATATATAAACAAATTGCCATAAACGCTCACTTAGCATAAATACGGGTTAGGACCCCTTAAAAAACCTCCCACCTATAGGCCTAGATCCCTCGTGCAGATAATTGGCCTTAATCCCACAACATAAACGCTCACAATATTACTGGCAGACAGAAGGTAGAGAGAGAACAAAGAGAGGAGAATAGGAGAAAAAATTGGAGAGAAAAAAAGAGAGAATAGAATGAGAGAGGGAGAGAGAGAAAGAGAGAGAGAATGTGGAGAGGAGGGAGATATATAGGGGTTCACAGAATTAAAAAAAAAAAAATGTTTGGATACTACTTTTTGCAATCTCATTCCTGAAATTAGAATTATAAGCTCAATAACTTGAAAGGGGAAAAAAAGGAACTATAAAGATTTTTTAGTAAATAAGCATGTAGTAGCAATTATTTTAATCTTGTCACAAAAAAGCAAAATCAATCACTAATCAAGTTATCCCCAAACAACTGCAGTTGCTTTTCTATTTGCAAAGAAGTAATGTACGAGTATAAGACACTTTTTTATTCATGGAAAGAGCATTATATATGGATATTATACCAGTTTCATTATCAACTAAATTCATACAGTATTACTAATGTCAAGTCAAATCTTTTACAAATGCCGACAGGTACAGGAAAAAATAAAAAATAAAGTTAATTTACCCTCAAAAATAGAAGAGATTGAAAGGGTGCAGCCAATGATCACGACTTATGATTCTAAACTTTACCTTAATTAATGTACATTAAAAATCACATCTCCTGATGACTGTAATTTGTAATCTATTTGTAGGGAAATTTCCTCGATAATGCTATGCTCTGCTCAGCGGCGTCTATTTTTGTTGTTAGAAAACCAAGTGTGAACAAATCTGTGTTTGCACCCGACCCGGGCGTTCTAACTCTTCTATGGGAGAACGGAACGGGTCCGATATGCTTAATGCGTCTCACGTTATAATTAACTGGTTCTGTTTTATTTCTTTTTTTTTTAAGAGCCGCACCTTAAAAGTGTCGAGGAAATCTTCATAAAAATCATTAACGCTTCAAAGAGTTACCGGCAGGGAAGCTTAGTTTAAACTTCACCAGGAGCACTGAAGACATACTAGCCATTGTCAAAAAAAAAATAAAAAAATAAAATAAATAAATAAAAAATAAAAGGGGAGAGACAGAGAGTTAAAATTTCCATTTTTAACGTGCGTTAATTTTTTTCCCCTTTTAATTATTGTTAGTTTAAAAATTTTTATTCAGAAAGCAAAATTTAACAAAACTCGAACACTTTGATCATTGTCAAGGACAAAATTATTATTTTGGTTTAAATAGTGCATTTCAGAGATTTGATCTATCACAATATGATCCCTTTGATTCAGTAAAATTAATATATATTATTAAGGTTATGCAAAAAAAGAAATCTCTAATTGCATGGATAACATAATTTTAACATGCTTGGGTGTTTGCAAACGAGCCATCCTTAAATTTCGATTCCTCAGTTCTAAGCTTATAAACAAATGTGCTGTAAATTAAGATAAAAGTTATTGTACAGTAAAAAGATCTGCTATAGAATTAAGTTGTAATTTCCATATTGAATAAATTAATAAATGTTACACAGAATGACTATTGGATTACTTAAAACTGGCTCGCAGGTTTAGGCACACCAAACAAAAGTGATTTTAAAAAACGGTTTGTGTTAACAGGCGTGAACGTGTTGAACGTATCATTATAGCCTTTATTTGATATACAGTAAAGCGCGTCAACTAGTTTTGTATGATTAGCAGCATATATAATTAACGAAGAAGCGTGGGGTGCTACTTGAATTCTCTTAAACCCACACACTCGTTTTCTTCTTTCAGAGTTATTATTATTTTTCTTTTGCACGTGTTAAGCTTTCATTTTTAAAAATATGCTTTATTTATTTATTTTCTGTACTTATTCATAGTTAATATCGCAATAAGATAATTCTCTTCTAATTAGCCTCCATTATCGAATATTTTATAACCAAAATGGCTCTGTGGTATGCTTTATCTGATAGATCGATAATGTAAGATTAATTTAATGCAAATTAAGAAAAAAATAACAAAAGAATATTTTTGTCTCATTCACGCACTAATGTATAATTTTTAAAACTATATACGAACCTTCTTTAGACAAAAAGTACGATTTCTGTAGGTGTTCTTATATGTTGTAGAATCCGTGCTGAATAATAATCACAACTCTTTGGTAATCTTAATCTAACTATAAAAATTGCATACTGTTCATAGAGTAAAACTCACCCATTAACAATATGGTTACTGGCCAGTCAAAAATACAATCAAAAGTGTATTTAAGTGATAAGAGTTTTTCTTGTTTTAGTGACAAGAATAGTTCGATTTGTTTTCTCCTCGAACCAAATAACTATATCAAAAATTCAGGAGCCATATTTTATATAACCATGATTTAGATTTTTTTTGAGTACTAAAATTTTTTGTAAAATAACAATAACTATAATATTGAAACTTCAGAAGCCATATTTTATGTAACCGTGATTTATTTTTTCTTGGAGCATTCGAATCCTCTGTCAAACCAATATAAAAAATTTGTTTTACATTGAATTACTTTTTTGTGAATTGTAAGCTAAACAAGATTAACAAGGGCGACATAATTTGATTAATAGGTTCAGTAGTAATTTCAAGGCAACGAATTTTCCTTGGCTAATAGTATGTCTACGAAACTATTTTTTTCAAAATTACTAATTATTCTTTCACCGACAAAAGTTTTAGGTGGCATAACCTACTCTTAGGTAAGGGCAGAAGAAACAAAGTAAGCAAAGGTTAAAGTCCTTTTACGGGCTATGAAAAACTGAAATTCAACCAATTGAACTAAAATTTTAAAAATATATCTATATTATTAGATACATACATAATACGGAAAACAGATCAAGTCAAGTTAAATATTTCATAAAAGACCAATGCCTGATAATAAATTTCTCAGAAAATTGTGCGAAGGCAACTATTCTCTTTTATTAACAATAATCTTTTAACAGATGATCACAACATTTCCCAAGAGCACACCAATACTACACTCAATTAAGAAATGAATCTAAGCGAGGCACAAGTATTGAAAGAAACTTTGTTAAAATTAAAACTGCAATTTTCTTAGTGTGATGAATGACTTACGAAAAACAAAAAAAAGAATATCAACTTTTTTTTTTTTCTCTCCCACATGATGCTTGGTCATAAATCTCGTATAAAATCAGCGAGAACATATATTGTTAGGAAACTAATCAGCAGCTCTCGTTCCTTTGTTTTCGACCACGAATGAGATTCGCTCTAATTCTTTTATTTGTAAGTTTCACGTTACATTAAAAAATCAAACTCAGTTGGGATAATGGCAATTAACCGAGTTACTGTTGCCATCATAAATTATGAACTTTTTGTTTCCATGCGGGACGGATGTTAAAAAAGTAACAACAGCGCGCGATATTTTTCTCTCGCAACTTTTGTTGCAAGTTAAAGATACTTCATTCGTTTTACGAACTCGAAATGAAGTGAATAAGGGTAGCTGAAGGAGTGGTTATTATTCACTGTGACCATAACGTTGATAAGAATTATTGTGAGTGCAATAAACATTTTAGACCAGAGATATTTTTCGTTCGGAATCTTTTTAAAGGTTACATGCTATGAGTAACGATTGTTCGTGTTCTTATTTAGTTGAATTACTTAAGTTTTCTCTAAGTAAAATGCACTACGTTCAAAACAGATTATAAGTCATATGACTGACCTTGGAAAAATCCCTACCAGATTTTGCAACAGAACTGCTTTTGTATTTGGTTGTGTAAGGATAAAATAGTCGTTGGAACATGCGTCCAGATGATTCTTATCTATAATAGAATAATCTACTTCAGTAGAATTCGTATTCATTTCAATCCAACTTTTCTTAAAGCATAAAAAAAAATAATTGAAAGCCTATTTGGCACATTTTCTTTTATTATTTTGTGTATAAACCTGACCTGCATCTGTTCTTCTATATTAAATGCTAGAAAATTTCCAAAACTTGTATTGCATTAAATTGTCAAAAAAGTATTAATATTTATAAATGTTTAGTTTTATAGTAAAATAAGAATTTTTTCCTTACTACATGGAATTCAGAAACAGTCTATAAAACTCTACTGGAAAATTATCTTCTTAGATTATGATCTGTTTTGGTGTAAATGCATATTTACTGCAATTTTAAATATTATACTTATAAATGCAAAATGTAAAATTGCAGGATGATATTTCAATGCTAATGAAAAGACATATTTATAATTTTTTTAAGATTACGAAAGTATACTTTTTACACAAAACTAATAAAAATACGATATACTATTGTCATGCTGCAAGTAATATATAAGTTTTCATACGATGTAAATTCAGTTAAATATATTATTGAGTTATGAAAGATCAGGTTAATTGATATAAAATTATTAGAGCTGTTAAGACATGCAGGATGTTTTTAGCTGCTCCTGTAATATTTAATATTTTGTTTGCTTTATACATTTACAAAAATTGCTGGAATGAAACTGATGCTACAAGAATGTGGATATATTTACAATTAAATATTTCTTCTCCACACTTAACCAGTAAAAAAAGTTCGTCAAAGAAAAGTTCAACGTATATTTGAAAATATAAAGGAATGGAACAGGAAAATTTAAAACGGCACATGAAATACTTAATTAATTTTATTCTAAGTAGCTTATAGTAACCACAGAAGCATGACATCAAGTTATTATTAAGCATATAACGTACGCCCATAAAACATTTCCTAAGTTTGTTTTAGCAACATTTAAAAAATTCCATAACTTCTGCAATATTTTTAGATAAAATTCTGTGGACATTTTGTCTCTTTGTAATTCCCCTATAGGATGCAGAGATGTAGAATTAACATACAATCTTAAAAATAGCTGATTGAAATATTCATTAAAAAACTTGCCGGCAAACACTCTTTATAAATTAACATTGCTTTCTCCCAAAATAGAAAACGTTCAATTATGAATTCTTCACACATCTTAATAAATGATAATAAAAATGTTTAAGGGTAAATTATAAAATTATATTAAAAAATTCTTTTGAGATGATAATTAGACTTTGATTATTCATTTATTTTCAGCGATTACTACGACATTAATTCCAAGTGACAGGCCGATATTTTCCTCTTACAGCTTGATACTTTGTTTCGTTCAAAATAATTACATAGTATTCTATACGACTGGAAGATGTCATAACATCTTCCAGTCATGGAAGATTCCCGGCATGGATAGGGTCTACAGGCCTTTTTCACGAATCAGCTTGAAGAGTGTCATTTCTGTTTGGCATCTTTCTTTTGGTATTCCTGATGTATCCTATTAATCATTTCTCACGTTAATGAGAGCCCATTCACTGGTTCCGTGTATGCCGTAAGGATCATATTAGTAGACCATCATTATACTTAACGCGATTAGGCCAGCCGGAACAATAGCTAAAGCCGAGAGCATTAGGGAGATCCTGAAATCATAATAGTTATTAGGGAAATTGACTTTCTCATTTTGTAAATGATACATTCAACCTGTTTAGCGTTAAAGTGTCTTGTGCTTTACAATGAAAAGAATTACTTAAGGAACATACATTAGAATGTGGATGGAAGTAAATTTACTTCACTCTTGAACTTGAATATAGTAATGAATTCAATTCTAAGTCAGGACAACAGGTATTGAATTATGTTTAATGAGAAGGGATTGGGTCTATCCCATTTCAACGCCTACAAAAATTGACCAATTTTTAAATACTTTATGGGCTTGAAAACTGGGATTAATTTCTCAATAATTTTAAGTAAAAGCTTATGGACCGGACGAATCTTATATGTCGTTCTTACAATAGTTTATCCCCCTTATAATTTAACTAAAATCTCCCTGTAGTGATTTTACAAAATATAGGGTGTATAGTGCTAACGGGGCCTAATGGCTATTTCCTAAACCGTTCGTCAGAGACACATAGTTTCAGTTGCAAAAATGCTTTAAATTATATAATCTATTACATCAAAAACAACCAAAGTCATTCCTATAAAATTACGAAATTAAAATTTTTATACGGTCTCCCGGCCCTAACAGTTATATTTAGAAACATTGTCTTTATAAAATTTCATGCACAAAAAAAAAAAAAATCGTCCTTCTATGACCAAAATTCACCGAGTTACAGCTGCTTAAAGTTAGAGCACTTTTTGAGCAACGAAATATGTTTTCTATAAAAAATGAATTTGAGAAAAATTAATGTACACGGTTTTGAGCCTTGTAATATTTATTAGCAATTTCATTAACTATTTTATGAATGTAGATTGGAATAAAGAAAACTAACGTTTAACTATGTGTATCCAATAAATTAACATAAAAATATAGCTTCTACTGAAAATAGAAATTTTTAAAGCGTTTTTTAAATGAACTGGTGTTAAATAACTTAAAAAAAGAAGGAAATAAAACATATAATTAAACGTTAAATTAGAAAATGAAACATTTTAAAATACAAATATATGCATTTTAGAAACTTAAAATAATATTACAAATTCTGTTTAACACTTGCTCAAAAGTAGCTTCCTTCGACTGCAATACAAATGTGCACCTGTGTAGAAAACTCTTCCTGTACTTGGCGTAGCATACTCGTGCTAAACATCTGCATGCTACACATATACGATTTAGTAAGTCTGACCTCGGATAAATTTTTATAGAGCCTGAATATAACCTTCTGCTTAAAGATTAGTATTCCAAAATTAGCTTTGCTTCTTTCTCCGCATTATGCTAGAAAATGAAATTAAAACTTGTAATTTAATATTTCAATATTTATATGGTCCCTTAGCGGTTTACCGTAACGGGACATTTTTAAATGTGGAAAAGTGACTTAAGTCAAAATATTTGCTGCTTTATAATTCGGTAAATTTTGGTCGCTGAAGGACGATTTTTTTCTTTGTGCATCAAATTGTCTAAAGAAAATTTTCCTAAATAAAACTGATAGGACCGGTGGACCGTATAAAAATGTAAATACCGTAATTTTTATAGGAATTGATTTACTGATTTCGATTTTGTTCTGATATAATAGATAATACAATTTAAAGAAATTTTGCTACTGGGACTATGTGTCTCTGACTAACGGTTTAGAAAATAGACATTGGGCACCGTTAGATTTCGATTTTGTTCTGATATAATAGATAATACAATTTAAAGAAATTTTGCTACTGGGACTATGTGTCTCTGACTAACGGTTTAGAAAATAGACATTGGGCACCGTTAGCACTGGACACCCTATACATATATGCTAATGGAAAAAACACTCAAAATACTGGTGTTAAACAATAAAGTAAATAAAAAACTTTGTAAAAAACACACATAACATCTTATGTGTGTTTTTTACAAAGTTTTTTATTTACTTTATATATGCTAATCGTCAAAATCAACACACACATAAAATTAAAGCAGCAATATTTAGCATAAAGAACCACGGACAGAATAAACAAGCAAGAATCAAATCCAAGCATGTACAATAAAACAATTTTGAAAATTATCACCAAAATCACAAAATAAAAATTAAATATGGAATCTCATTTATCTAATGCTGTGTCGGCATTGAAACTTAACTACTTTCGTCTATGTGAGGTTAAAAGATATTAACGCCGCAAGCTTTTAAAAATTATAAACTATTTTAAGTTAAAAAAAAGTAATATTTGATGAATTTTCTAAGTACTCCCACCGATGATCGATAAGTTAAGGGGAATTTGCTTGTTGCAATAAGCATTTGAACTTAATTTTCTTAAAAATTATTTTATACGTTTTCCATCTTCGAATAAAAAGCTTACTAAAAAATCTTTTAAAAAGTTATTTTAATATATAGATAGCGTATTGAGATTGCTTATTAAATTTAAAAAACTGAAAGGAAAGCTGCAAGTTTAATTTCGATTCTTTTCTTCGGATCTCAGAATAATAAAATGGTTGCATGATAGGCTTAAAATGTGGAAGTTGAAGTCAGTTGAGAGAGACATGAGGCAAGGCAGGTCATTCCTCCATGTCGATCGATTTGCAAAGTGCACATCTGCATTTCTGTCATTAGATTGCAACTGAAAATCTACCACACGACCGACACAACCGAATTTTTTTATAACCAAAAAAGCCTTAATTAAAAAAAATTGGAATGACTGCACTTGACTGCGAACACGTGATAATTAACAAGTGTTTAAATAAATTTGAGTCGTAGAATAATTCCCCAAAAATAAGTGAAAATTAAAATAGGGTGTTTAAATATTTCCCCCCCTCCCCAAATTCGCACATTCCTAATATATTTTATCCTGTTTTAAGTAATTTAACAATACGAAAATGTACTTACAATAATTCGAGTCTATACGTCGTAATGTATATGAAAGTTTTCGTATTCCTGTAAAATAGTTATATGTACAACACTTCTAAAAACCTACACAATTTATGAGACGGTGATTTACAATTTTTATCAAATTTCAACATAATCTAATGCTGTGTTCAGACGCTACTGAACACGAAATAATTTGAGCCTCCGCTTTTCACCATACATTAGCCCTCTTTTCTGTGCGTGAACAAAATCTACTATGTTTTTCTACATGTATCAAAAACTATTTCCCAAGGCCGTACCCAAAATACTATTTCCCAAGACCGTACAAGGGGGTCCGGTCCCCCCTCCCCCCCGAAATTTAAAATTTTGTTAACAAAACAATAATAATGAAGCCATTTTGTAAAAAATTTAGCCTTTTTCGCCTCTTGGACCCCCCCCCCCCCGAAATTTTTCGTCCACCCCCAAAAAATTTTTCTGGGTACGGCCCTGCTATTTCCTATTTTATTTTTGAAAACTTCAAAGTCTATATTTTAATTTACGTAACCACCTATCCCGTAATCAAATTTCACTACACTCATTTCAGCCTTTTCTTTATCATATGAAAACAAAAATTCATGAAATTTCCGTACAATCTCATAAATGAGAAAACAAACACATAAAAAACTTATATTCTAATTTGATTAACCCTTCATCATGCAACCAAATTTTATTTTACATGGGATACATAGACATGCTATAGGCAAACAAAAGTTACAATTTATATTTTAATTTGTGTAAGCTCTGATTATAAAACTAAAACTTCATTTCTTTTCCTTCAGCCGTTTTCACCTGATGTGCTAACAACAATTTACAGAAATTTTGAAAAATAATATGAACTATTAAAGTATTTTTTAAAACTCAACTATTATTTTTCCAAATTTCACTTTCTCTGCTTTGATTGCTTTCATGTAATGCACGAACTAGAAAGAGTGCCGCGACTGACAGGCAGACTGTTTTTTTTATGAAAGTCATTTTATCTTGTATAATCTCGGTAACAAAATATCACAAAGCTTTTTAAATCTTAGTGAAGAAAATAAATCTTATGTTCTTTTTTAAAACATTAAATCATTGTTATAAATTAAACATTTTAGTAATTAAAACATATTTAATAATTACATTTAATAATAAATAAATAAAACTTATTTACTTAATGTTGCACACGAGATTCACTGTATTACACGACACAATCACGTATTATTTTTTATTTTGTCTCGTTTCTGCTCTGATATCTTCCTAAAATTTGCGTAAAGGAATAAGTCTTATGAAGCAGTGACGGATCTAAGAGAGGGTGCAGGGAAGGGGCTTCAGATCTCCCCAAAACATATTGCTTATAGGGGATCTGTTCTTTATTGTATATCATGTTTAGGCGAATTAAATCTTTTCTAATCTAATCCCTCCCCTGCCCCTCCAAAACAATGCCTAGCTTATTGTAATCACATTTTCCAATTTGTGCCGGTGTCTAAACGGATAAATAAATTTCCGACATCAGTTGTATCAACGATTGCATTATTTTCTTATAAAATATGTATAAAAGTGAAAATTTCACGTATGTAACTTTGTATCCCTAATTCTGTATCGTAACATTCTGTGAAAATACCATTTTAATAATGATGATAAAGACGAGAAAATTGTATAACGCTTATGAATTTTTGAAATCAGAGGCGAAAATATTAAGATTTAGGTGTCCCACATATAAAACGCTATGAGCAAATGGGTTCAAGGTAACATTTTGCCTTATTTCACATTTTGCTTGGGTCAGATATTTTTTTAAAAACCTAACCTCCCCCCATCCCCCGTCCCCATCAAAAGGAAACTTTTGTATCCCTCACTGGTACAAAGTACCAGTGACGGATTCAGTCAATTAAAATGAGTATAAATATGCCGATTAATTTATCTCTTTTACAAGGGCTAAAAAAAAAAAAATTCGAAAAAAAAAATGTTGTGAGGGCAGCGATTAAAATATTTTGGTGTCTTAATTGACTCTGATCTTTTTCTCTCCCATCGTTTCAAAGATGCGGCAGCACTAATTCACCTTTTTTGGTCAGATCGTGGCTTTCCAGCATGGATCTTTGCTCTTGCTGCGGTTATTGTTAGTTCCGTTGTAGCGCCAATAAGTTTGTGTTGGAAAGTGCTTTATAATGACTACATTCTGCATATTGTTCATCATTCTACGCCTTCATTTTATTAGACTTCTTGAACTTAATTGTTTTTTATCAGAGTAAAATAAGCCAGCCTGACAACTTTCATCTTGTTTCACTTATTTAATTCTTAAAACATCTCACAATATTGCTGGGCAATCATGGCAACCCTATGTCTATTAGAATTAGGCATATAAGAGTGTCACAATAGCTAGAAAAAATAAAATAAGCGGGTGACTCTTCACATATCCTATGGAGTTAATAATTCCGGACGAACTGGAGTGGAATACTAACGCCAGAAAAGTCGCATATAAATCAAGAAATTCAAAAGGGTAATCTGGAATCAGTTGCTCTTTGAACGAGAATTGTCAGATAAATGTCAGCATAGAACCTATTGTGTCAGGAGATGTCATAAAACCGCGGATCCGAGGTGACCGCCAGAGGGCGCCTTTTGTGATTCGCAAAAGAGTAACGGATCAGTGCATTTTGCAAAAATAAAATAAAAGCATACGAATGGGTAAACTTAATATTCCATGCAGGTAGGTTTCAAGTCAACGCGACTTGCATTTTTGACTGATTGCGTAGATATTTTCTGCTCTGTTGTCATATGCGTATGTTTCTGGATAGTCAAAGTTAGAAATTTTGCACGAAAGCGAAAGAAAAACAAATAGTGAACCTGGTTAAAATAAAGTATTTTCATTTTAACAGAATAAAAAAAATATAATATAGAAAAATATAATAGGAACTGTTTAAACGTTCAAGTAAAATAACCAAAATTGGGGTTTAATTTGTCTCAATTCTCTTTCAAAAGAAAATGAAGCATACATTCATAGAACTAAGCAAACATTTGAATTCGTAAGACATTTGCAATCATTGAATTTAATTTATAAAAAGCTGATTATTGACGTTCAAATTTGAATTTGTGTATTGATATGCAAAGTGTTTCAAGTACAATTTCCCTTTTCAGTGCTGCCTACATACATAAAATGCAACAGAAAAATGTTCAACTTTTCTGATGAATGATTTAATTAATGAATGATTTAATTAAATTTAATTATTAAATAATTAGACCCACTGGGTGCCCCCATAATAAAATGGCCACAACTTCGGACCGTTGTCAGGGACAATGCCTAATCGGCAAGTTCCCGCCCGTTATTAAAAAAACAATAAAGGGAAAAACCGTTCAATGGAAGGCGTCCATAATATAATCCCCAGAGCGAGTATTGATTTCCCGCTCTGGAGATGATCTGAAGATTTTTTAATTTATCCCTTAAAGTTTTTAATTTTAAAACTTAAGTAGCTTTAAACAAAAAGTATCTCTTGTTTTCAGACAGTTTTCTGACTATAGGTAAATTATACAAGCAGTCAATAATAGCAAAACCGTTTAACATAAGCCATGTCTTCACGATTCGTCAATGTGTCCCTGTACTATATTGGATAGATTGTATCCTGATTCAAGGTGTGTGATACACAACGTCTATAATCACACATAATTAATATCGCAAACATAGAGAAATAAACGAAGAAACGTAAGGTCCATTATTATAAATTTCTAATCAAAGGGAACCGCTACTTAGTTTGCATAGTTAATATAGAATAGAATACATTATTTAATGCCTGATCTGAACTTAATTCAGTTTTACCCTGAACTGAAAGAAAATAAAGGATTAGATCTAGTAGGCCAAAAGACTTTCTCAGAGTCATTTCCTTTGGCGAGGTTACTTCCCGACAGTGATTGACACATCTACTGTGCATTTTTATTTTCTCATTCACCGTTGATTATTTCATTCTGAGGATATAAGATTACTTCATTAGAGATGACAAAATGAAATCAAGTAACATATCAATAATTTTTTTTTTTTTTTTTTTTTTTTTTACAAAAACAAAAAAGCAGTATGAATTACGCTTACCATTCGAAAAATATTTGTTACGTGAAAAGCCAACTTATCCTCATACTTTTTTTAAAAATGTGCTTGACTGTGTTACTTTAATACGGTAAGAATGATTTTTATTCCAAACGTCAGCTCTCTTTTTCCGTTTTTTTAAAACTTAATTGGTATAATTGAAAATGAATTTATTACATATTAATTATCAAAACACTTTTGCATAGTTTGTGCTTGATTCGTTAAAATTTTGCATGGTTATTAGAAATTTTGAATTTGTTAAAATTTTGAATGGTTATTAGAAGCTTGGAATTTCTTGTTTATCATATCACATCATTGCCATTGTTAATAAAAAATTAATTAGCATGTAAAAATTGGTAAATATGATAATAAAATACACTAACTAGCATTTAATAATTAACCTTGACGATTGTATTAGATGTGAATTTATTAACAAAAATATTAAATACGTCAAATTTGTTTTGGTTTTGGTATTATTTATAAATGGATTGCCTATCTTGATAAATATTACCATTAACTCATCGAGTTAGTATTGAATTTCTTTTAATGTTTTTTTAATGTTATTGAGAGTAAAAATACAAATATTACAGACAATTTATTTTTGTTAGTTGAATTATATAAAAATTTTAGGAGTTTGTTTTAAAGAATTTACATTGAAATAGTAAAAGTCATTTGGGAATTAAAAAACAGTTTGTTGCTGTTTCTTATGCCCTCTGTCAACTGCGAAGCCATGCCAAATCCTCCATACAGGTCGGCGATAGGTGAAAGGGGATGGCCCCCATTTTAATGAGCCCCAGTATTAAGAAGTTTAACTTTGCTCGGGGTCCCTTATTTTTGAACCGATTCCAGATGAGAGACCTAGTACCTGAAATCGGCACCCCCCCCCCCAAAGGTATCGTTTGGAAAAGGGAGACATTGGAGCCACGAACAGATTTTAGGTGCACCAGCTCCCATTAGCGTACACGGTTCCACAGCAGCTCAGCCGAGAGAGGTTTTTACCCTCCTGAGCACTGGCCAAGCCGGTGCTACTTCATTTTCCGTATTTCTACAGGAACGGAGCTTAGCGACTAGGCCACTGAGGGACAAAAGCAATGTGGCCACATTAATGCATTTTCTATTAAACTGATTTAAAAAAGATGCTATTTGATATAAAAATGAGCTTCTAATAAGAACGAATATTTCAGGTGTACAAGTTTTAAATTTCCTTTCTTTTCTTTTTTTTCTGCTTCTGTCATGAAAACTGATATTCACGCACACGTATATACATTCGTATATATTCTAGAAATCTGTAACTTAAAAATAGCCGTGCATGTTAAAAGCAATAGAAGAATCATTACTTACCGAGGTAGAATTTCTTTTAAACTTAAAAATTGACGAGGGTCCTCCCATAGCTGAAAAGAAAATAAGTTTATTAAAAATGTGAGTATAACATTCCCTAAACATTATAGCAATAAACATTCCATGAAAGAAACTTTTATTTTGCAGCTTCTCAATTTGTAAGGCATTTGTACTTAACAGCGTATTACGAAAAATTTTGTGATTTTGGTACAGAAATACAAAATAGCTAATTAACAAACACACCCAAAAGAAATTAGTGTTAGAAAAGATGATATAATTAAAAATTTGCAAAATAACACACACAAAATGTACTTATATAAGTACTTTTATGTGTGTTGTTTTTACAAAGTTTTAATTTTTTTTAAAAAGCTAATTATCTCAAGCACTTAAGTTTTCTTAGAATTTCTCCGTACAAGTTGTACTATGCACTAAAATAAACGATAAACCTGTATTCGTTACGAAACCTCAGGAAAAAAATTTGTTATCGTAAATAGTAGTAATTAAAAATTGGAAATTTTGCAGAATGTTTTCTGAAAATTTCATAAATGGCAGCGGTTTTTTTTTTTTTTTTATTTACTTCAGTGTACAGTGCAGCTTATAATCAATAATCTTGAATTTTTTCGACTGATGCAATTAGTTAATTATAATTTGTATGCCAAAACCTCGAGACATATTTTGTTTCTTCTACTTTACACCCTTAATGGGCAAGCCCAGCTCGGGTTCGCTTCCTCAGTATACTTCTTTTGTTCGTCTCTTCATAAGAGTAATGTTGTTCTGCTCCCTAATAAAATGTTCTATAATCTTTAATATTAATCGAGACTAATACTGTAATATAAATGTCTCTTCGTAGTTGTGGTTAGTGCTTAATAGATAAATGCTCACCAAATGATAGAACAATATGATTGGACGTCTCAAAAGTGAGAAGAATTAATAAATTTTTAAGTGATGTTGATTGATGTTAGTGATCATTGGAGCTACATTTTACAACAGGAAATTCAATGTTAGCTAGAATTCTTCTTGTAATGTACACTCTCTCAAAAAAGTATTCGAGTGAGAGATAAACTTCCTATGTTTGTTTTGTATATAAAAAAATATTTGTCATGTAACATGAATCAGGCTTTGTATAAATATAACTTTCCATATTTCTGTCGAGTTGTGTGTTTTTCAGCAACACAATAATTATTCGCAAAGGTAAGATAGGAATTTTCACTTATACTTGAATGCTTTTTTGAGAGGGTGTATGTCAGTAGTTTCTAATGAAAGTTAACGCACACCATTTTACCTGCCTTAGTTGCACTTTGAAATTATTTCTCTGAAAGTGTGGGACGTAATTAGTGGATGACGCCTAAAAGACTAAAATTATCGATAGCTCCTAATTCAGTTCCGATCAATTGAGGTAAAACTAACTTAATTTCAAGTGTTTGAACGCGTGTAATTGCCATTTTCCAACAAAAGGCTAATTAGTTAACTTTTATAAATTGATAGTTTGTTCCCGAAAGTAAAGATTTTTTTCACCACAAAACGGTCACTAATACAGTCGCTAGGTTGCTAATAATAAAGTGGTGTAAGTAATCATTTTTAACTTAAAATATTTCGAAAAATGTTTCACTCAGAGACATAGGGGTTCCTTTATTTACTTTCTTAGATGCAGGGTAATATTTTTCCAAATATATTGATAGGAAAGGAGGTACTGTATAAAATATAATTTTTTTATTTTAATATATATACAATCCCTTGAAAAATATTGCCATACTTGAAAGCTATTTTTCATTTGACTAACTTTTCAAATCGAAAGTACATTTCGATCACTCGCGGTTGAAGAAATAATCACTGTAACACCATTTTGAATCACTCGCTATATTGAAGTAACAGTATAGCTAAATATTGCCTAGGAACTGGAATGTGGGATATTACTTTTAAATATTCCATAAACTAAAACTTTACATTGAAACTACCGTCGTATATTCTAAATGTTACGTAAAATTTGTAAATAGTATGCATTTTGAAATATTAGGTAAGTATTCTATATCTAAAAAATTTAGATACAATGCATGAGTAGCATTAAGTGAATATTAGTGTTATGTAAGAAATATCTGAAATGCATAGATAATATTAAATGAACACCGGGCATTTATAGAAATATTTAAAATGTATAAACGATATTGAATAACTATCAAAATGGTATCAAAGTTATACAAAGTTTACATTATCCTACTATCAAAGTTTAAGACATATTTTCCATTTATTCCGAATATTAAAAAAAATATTTAAAATATTTCTACTTCCATTTTAGGAAAAGCAAACGTAATTTTGTTATTAAAAGAAACATATGTTTTTCAGAAAACAAGTGAAATCTAATCGTTTTAAGTCAAGAAAAAAAAGCAATGTACGCAGAAAATTAAAAAAAAGTACCACAAACTATCTCAATTGTTTCCCTGAAGAAGCTGCAAAGGAAACAAGAATATCAAATTAATGGGTTGAAACCACTTATTACTACTTCCAGAAATGAACTGTATGCCTATGTTGTTAGAAAAAGAGTTGCAATTTTGTACGCAGAAAGTAAGGATGACATGCATCTAACAAAATGATAAGATCTCTGCAGATCTCAAAATAAGTCAACAGGAAAATACCTAGAATTTATCAGATGGCAAGAGTTAAAAGCAATCATTAGCAGAAAACGCGGCTTTCAAATTTTGCAAGTGATGAGGAAAACAACATGCTCTTTTTAAGTCTATTATTCAATGCGTAGATTTTTTTCATTCGAAATTACAGTATAGCTTCGGACACATTTATGATTGCGTTTTGATAATGCCTGAAAAATCCCTTAAACTTATATTCTGAGACTTTTTTGCTTGAGTTTCACATACTTTAAATACAGTAATTCGTATTAAGAAAGTGTCCTTGGTTAGTTCAATGTATATGATTGCATTTACAAAGTTTCTTTTAATTCACTGAACAGATCTGTTGAATCATCTAAAAAAAGGGCCTGTTTAAAAATGGTTTGATTTTCTGAACACTATATTACATGAAAATTTTTATGGATATGATCGTCTTTATTTGAAAAACATGGATGGAATAAACTAACCGCAGAGGTTCAAGCAAAGAGTAACTTAACAAAATCAATGCACAATCATACTGATGAAACTATCATACTGATGACAGTATATTATACTTCTTCAATATAGATTTGTGTATCACTTCATTTTAATAAGGCATTGTGCTTTGAAAAAACTATATTTTACTTGATATCCAACTCAACACATATCTTGTCAACACATAAAAGTTAATGTATTTCGATGGATTTAGTGATTTTCTACAGAGTTTGTTTGGTTTGTAAAAATATTTTTAGGTTGTGATACATTTGTAACTTCAGTATCATTTGTGATTCCGAAGATATTAAAAAGCTTTTATTTTGCTTCAGATAATTTTCTTGACGGAGAGTGCTCTGGACAGAAGTGCTCCTTACGGAGAGTGCTCCTTAAATATCATATCACATGTTTGCTATAAGCCCTTAAATCATTCTTGTAAATTTTAACTACTTTTGATTCGCCTTTTTTCGGTTGTATTGAACGCTGTACTTAATGCTGCAAAGTGTGCTCTCTTTTGTATTTGCCAATTCTTGGTTTATAATCGTGAATTGTTATATCGTACTTGTCCTTCTCCTCTGTCTTTGATGTAATCAAACGATACTAGCAATGCGTATTATAACTTACCCAGGCAGTGATATTATCTTCCAATAAAGAATGAAAAATAAAGGTTGAAGAAGGTTGACTGACATTATTCATATTTATTATTACTAGTTGTCTGCCAGTGGTCGAAATTCCACCATAAAGCATTAAATTTTTTTATTTGAGCGTGAATAAAGTTCTTCTGTCATGTCTCAAGATTCCATTTACAGTGGAACCTACCAAAGTGACCACCTTGGATAAGAGACATCTGTCTATAGTGACCCCTTTTGTACAATTTCACTTTACAACCACTACACTTTTCTGTGAAATCGGTGTTTTTGTAAAGACCCTATCATATTTTGCTAAATACAAAGGCAGCTCCAGCGAGTGGATCATAGGGGTCATCTCCCTCTACTGACCTTGGATTTTACACGTTCCCGTTCGAGTTCATACATTCAGTTTGTGGTTTGAACAATTCAGGCTAATCTAAAAAGTCTAGTCGCCCTCTCCGAAAATTCAGCCTAAAGTCGTCCCCAGCTAAAGGCCCACTATGCTCGGAGTTGTAAAATATTAAACCGCCGAATGATTGAACTCTACTTGCTGTGGCGTACCACTTACCATATATAAAAACTTGCTGCCTCAATAAATTTGCACTTTTATCGAATGATTATCCTTGAGCTTTATTTAATGCTCAAGGATCCTCCCTCAAGGAGCTCAAGGATGCATCCTGATTTAATGATCAAGGATGCTAATGCTCCAAATATCGCAAATGCAGGTATATTTGGAAATTGAGTTTTTTGAAAGGATATGGTAAAATAGTACCAGAATATTTTATAAGTAGAATTAAAATTCTTTTATTGCCTGCGGTTCCAATTCTAACTTCGCAATCAATAGCATTACGATAAATAAACTTGATGCGCATTCTTCTTCCATTGACTAATGCTTCCTTTTTTATTTAAGTTTCTGTTTAGTATAACAATGCAATTAACTTTCAATACTAACTTGTGGGGTGACAAACTACGGTATTTTTCGGCTAGTCCAAACCCCGCCAACTGTTTTTTCTGGGAAGCGTTTAAAGACTACTTCTGAAACACTGCGTTCTCCAAAACAAATCCGGAAATTTTAATCCGTATACAAAATAGTATTTATGTGCAGAATTCAATATATACAAAAATATCGATATACTAAAAAGGAATTTGCATGCTTATTGGTTACATAATGTGAAATTGGGAGAAATGCGTGGAATTAAATTAAAATACGAAATTAAAATAAACTTCCAAAATATAGAAAGGGATAAACAACTATGTACTGGAAATAGCTTTAAGTTTGTAAGCCTTTGGTGCAGATCACAATAATTTGGCAATTTTTCATTTACGCCCGTCTAACCGAAAAAAAAAATCCACTCATACTCAAAGAATTCAAAAACTCTACTGGATAGTTATTGATTTCATTGTCATCATAGCAAATTATTTTATCGTTGCTACGGTGATATGTCCTCTATTCAAAGTCAGCATTAATGAAAGTTCAATCATCATTTTTAGGTTCTATTATAACTGACTTCAATATGTTACCTGAGAGAATGTTTTCGGAAATATTTCCATAAACTTCATTAATAATATTAATTTCATTCCCTATTGATTGCAGAGGTATTTTTTTAATAATATTTTCGGAGAAAATTTGCTTTAGCATACTGCGTGGCGGGAGATTGTAAAGAAATTGTCGAATTGGTGTATTTCTCTGGAGCGTCTCTTGGATTGCAACCTGCCCTGTTCGGTTCGTTTTTCCACAGCTTTAAAAACATAGAATTTACAACACTTTTCACAACCGCTTTATCGACCGTTTAATAAAAGTTGCCAAGCACAGGGCTAAAGCACATTTTAGCCATTGGCGTTTCACCAAACTGGGGAATAATTTCACTTTTTGCAAATTTTGTTGTAATACTGTAATCCTATGGTACTGCTGAAACTTAGTGTTGTTTTATCGAAACTAACGCAAAAATGGAACCTTCGCCCGAAATACTGCGTGCCAAATTACTTCTCTAATTTTTTACGGTGCAATAGCGTATTACACAAAAATTTTAACATTCGCACAACCGTCTCCATACGAACTTTAACTGTGCCGAATTTCACGCTCATGCGTTCGCGCAATGTGCTGCAAAAGGGACATAAAGGTTTTCCTTAGCGTATTTATATATACATAGATATGTTGGCTATACAGCCTAACACCCTGTTTAAATCTATCCTAATTTTGCAAATGCAAATCTTGTGAATTCAGTCCTTTCCTGTCACGCGATTATATACGGCATATTTATACAGAAATTCAATTTGCAAAAGTGGTAAATATTGATGTATTTTTGAAAATCTCTAATGCGTTTCTAAATTTAAGAACCTCCAGCACTGTAATATTCAAACAGCTCTTCTCGCACTAAATCTATTAAAATCAAATTTCTATTTTCAACATGTCGACAGATTATCTGGCAACGCGATCTTAACTAAAAATGAAATCATTCCACATTGCCATAACGGGAGTAAAAGTTTGCGAAATCGAACATAAATATCGAACATAATCGTGCCAGAGTAGCAATACAAGAAACATTAGATGTCGTTTATGGAACGGGTGTACAACTTGAGGTCATATGTTTCCCGTGAAGGCCTTTTTGAAAATTTAATTCATAAATTGCTCTGAATCTAACGACGATTACATTAATAAAATTTGGAATTACATGATGGATACTAAATAATTACTTTGTATAATGTCTAATTGTTATTGTTATTAAATACGCAACAAATCGATTTTCTTGTGAATTAATTATTTATGACTAAATAAAAATATGGAAAATAGAAAATATCTAAAATGATAAAACATAAATACATTACACACCAAATGTAAAGCATATTTTGATATTTAAATTTTAGGTTTAGGCACCAGTTAAAAGCTTTGTTGTAAGAAAAAATTCATTGTATGGAGATTTCAGTATTGAAAAATTCTAGTATACTTTAAAATATACTATGCAAAATAATTTAACATTTTTTTTAATAACTATCTGTTGCACGGACCTGTAGTCAGATATTCAAATTGTACCTCCAACTCGAAATGTTAATTTTTGTTAACAAAATTATAGAAAATGAAGCACCCTTGAGAAATTCGGTATTTTTCACTATTTCAGCTCACGTTTGAAAGTTTTTTTGCTTATATACCTGGTATTATGACTATTAAAGTAATAATTTGGAAAAACATTTGAAGGACCCAATAAAGGTAATTGGAAGCTCTAGGACAGCAATTTGGGGGACAACTTACATTTAAATCTTAGTAAATTTTCTCCTTAATATATGCATATTATTTCTTACTATTTAAAAAGCGTTTCAAACAATAACTGTTTTGCAGTATTTCCTATTTGTTATGCAATAAAATTTTACATAAATGACATCACCCAATAGTTTTAGTTAAGTTAATATTATTATTTTAAAAACGCATCACTGAATAACTGCATTTAACTACAAAATTAGTAAACTGAAGGTACCATATTGACAAACAGGGTAGATTGGAAGCCGTAGATCAGAACAGGGCATTGACAGGACTAGAGCTCCTGCCTTGGTAATGATATTTATTCAATGTGTGAAAACTCATTTTTTGTGTATTCATCTTACTTCATCCAATAATGAAGTTCAAGGGATGCGAGGGTTAACCCTTTAACGCGCAGTGTGCCCGCTCTGGGATCACCAAACTCTGACGTTTTGACTGTTGCCAGTCACAAAGAATAGATTTGATTTCTATAAAAATAGTTGCGGGTTAGCTCTACGAGAATCCTTTACTTTTTAGCACGTCATTTCCCGTAAAAAATTGTCACGATTATTTTTAACAGCACTGACATCTGCTGAAAAATGGTAGAATGCGAGAACAGCTGGATAGATTGCCCAATGCTGAAAAAAGGGCAGCCGTCGGCTTTGCTCGACTTAACTACCAGCAAGATGGCGGACGATCGAAACGCTCTCTAGATCTGTGGCACGCGATGAACGTTTCGATCGTCCGCCATCTTGCTGGTAGTTAAGTGGAGCGATGGCAACGGCTGCCCTTTTTTCAGCATTGGGAAAGGGTTGCGCCTCAAAGGCTTAACGCCTACTGCATACGGAAAAAAAAACCCTCTTCGTACATTTTTAGCCCAGCGGTTCCTAACCGATGGAACGCGTCTCACCTTGGAGAGGGGGACGAGAAAAGCTGACAAAGAGCAAGTGATCTGATGCTTGAATTTAAAAAATTCTTATTTTCACTGCAAAGCATACCTATTTTGGCTTAAAATGTTTGTTCAAACTTCACCGAAAACATTATTTTGGTAGAAAATGTTCGTTTTTGAAAAATAAAAAACCGTATGCATGCTGAGAAATGTCAGGGGGGGGGTCGTAAGTTATCCTCTGTTGGGGGGCGGAGCACAATGCTAAATGGTTGGGAATCGCTGTCTTATCCTCATGTTGTAAAACTATGTCCTTTTATTTATTAACTGAATACTTTTTGCATAGAGAAGGTTTCCATCTCTATTTTAATCATTTAAGGGCGCATATTATTTTCTTAACTGATTGTATCACGATAAATATTTTTTGCCTTAAACCTATCACAGCACCTCATTTTTACCTATCGGTCTTTGTGGATACTAATTCAATTTCCTATAGCCTCATACGGATACTCTCTAAATATGAAGACGTTACGTCCACTACTTCTCTAGGTCAGAGTGTTCCACACAAGACTACTTTAATTTGAATCATGTAGTATATTTGTATTGATTATTTTATCCTTTAATTTAAAATTGAAACGTGAACAGGTTTATACACCAAGGAAACAGGAGATGTAAGTATAATTATAACCGTAAGATAAAAGTGCCTCATGATTTCAATGGATGAAGTGGGGATTCAGAAATTGAACAGGTGCTTGTGCTTTATTTAGCGTGGATTAATCTGTCGCCTAAAGTTGTATTTTTAACCCTTTAACGCGCGGTGTCCTCGCCGTGATGACACCAAACTCTGACGTTCTGACTGTTGCCAGTCACGAAGAATAGATTTGATTTCTATGAAAATAGTTGCGCGTGACATAGCTCCGCGAGAATCCTTTACTATTTAGCACGTCATTTCCCGTAAAAAAATTGTCACGATTCTTTTTAACAGTACTGACATCTGCTGAAGAAAGCTGGAAGAACGCCAGAACAGCTGGACAGATTGCCCAATGCTGAAAACAGGGCAACCGTTGCCATCGCTCGACTTAACTACCAGCAAGATGGCGGACGATCGAAACGTTCATCGCGTGCTACAGATCTAGAGACCCTTTTTCGACGACAGCTGGCTGTGCTCGCGCACAGCCAGCTGTAGTCCTGTTTTCAGCATTCCCTGTTTTCAGCATTGGGAAAGGGTTGCGCCTCAACGGATTAAAACAAAACATTATCCAAAAGTCTATATTGTAGACGACAACTCAATCGAAGGGGAATTAGCTGCGAAATCAGGACGGCAAACAATTGCAAAACAAACAAGCAGCTGCGAAAGGTGAAATACAAAGAAAGGTAAACAAGGTGAATGTCACGCTCTTCCTTGGGAACATTCAGGCAGAAAAAAAGGAAAGACAGCGCTTGAGGTTCTTCCCGGCTGTAGATGATGTTTGCGTGCTAAGATACTTAACAGTCGCGGTGTGATAAAAGCATGGTGTGTCGAATGCTATTATGAGCGATTCCTAGTTGAGTGGGATGGACTTTGATGAAAAATCCAGACTGCTTTTGATTATTTTTCCCTCCCGTTTCTTCAAGCAGGATAAGCGAGTCTATTGATTTCCAATTTCGACCAGAAAACTTTGCTTCATCCCAAAATGATTGGATGATTCAAATACCATACGAACGGAAATCTTTGTTAACAAATTTGGAATATATATATATACTAGCTGAAGTACCCGTTCTTCGCACGGGAATGAATGGACTTTTTGATATTACGATTTGTGGTGATTACTATTCATTGTAATAAACAGATATAGCAAAGTGGATATCGCGTTATATTGTGTCCAATAATCATGCATACCGAATTGCAAGGCAATCGTTTGTACGGTGCAGAAGGCCATGCGGCGTAGCGCAATCTAGTGGCGAAAAACGGATACGGCGAAAATATTTTTCGCATTCAGATATCGATGTATACGAATTTTCATGACTATCGGCTGGACAGTCCTGAAGTTCATGTGTTGACGCGACATCTAGTGGCAAGTTATAGGAAAATGGATAGCGCCAAACTCTTCCCCGTGTTCAAATATCTATGTATACCTATTTTCATAGCGATTATTTGCAGAGTCAAGAAGTGATACACTGCAGGGCCATCTACTGGTTCCAGGCGCGTAGCCAGGAAAATTTTTCGGGGGGGGGGATATGCGCCTAGAAAAAATTTCGGGGGGGAGATATGAACTTATATGTGTATAAATAGACGGAATTTTATCACTAATCCAAAAATTTCGGGGGGGATATATCCCGATATCCCACCCCCCTGGCTACGCCCCTGAGTGGTTCAATAAAGTAATGATTTGCTACATCACCGTCAAGTGGCGAGTTATAGCAAAATGGATAACGCCAAAATATTCTCATTGTTCAAATAGCTATGTATACTGATTTTCATAGCGACCGTTTGAATGGTCAAGAATTTGGCCTGCTGCAGCGTCATCTAGTGGCGAGTTAAAATAATAATGCATTGCAGTGTCATCTAGTGGTGAGTAACATCAAAAGGAACGCAGTTAGAATATATTCTTCGTGTTCAAATGTGTAAGTATAAAAAATTTTATGCCGATCGGTCGAACGGTATAGAAGTTGATGCTTTTCAGCGCCATTTAGCGGCAAGTTACAGCAAAATGGATAGTGAAAAATATTCTCCGTGTTCTAATATTCGCGTGTACGAAATTTCATCGAAATCGGTTGGACGATATTCGCATAGCAAACGGCTAAACAGAATAGAATTCAACGTTGTGCTGCGGCACCAAGTGGCAAGTTAAGGAAAACGGATAGCATAAAAACCTTCTCCATCATAAAAGACTTAGGTGAACCAAATTTCACCGTGCAACGGTGCTCAACGGTGCTGGAGTTTTTCAACCTCATAAACACATACCAACATTCATTTTTATCTATAACCAGTGTTATTATATATACCAGTCTCAAATAAAATCCAGTTTCAAATCTAAGCCTCGCCAAAGTGCCAACATACGCCATTTTGCAAGAGTTTTTTCAGGGAATCATTCGAAGCATTGACTTAGCAGCAGTCAATATGGGAAATGGTTCGACCGCCAAAGAGTAGCACGCATTTATTTGAAAATTGGAATTCCTTAATACAGCCTCATTTTTTTTAAATTATCAACTATAATGTGTTTTATTCATCGTTACTCCGATGTACTAAATGAGAAGATTTCAATTTTCTGAAATTTGGCGGAATTCCCCTAACTTAAAACAATGTACTCAATTGGCGAGAATTCTGAAGTTAGATCGCTTGAAATCCCTTAATAACTGCATTATTTCTTCACGGATCATTAAAATTTAACGCTGTATTCTAATAAAACCTTTGCACTTGTTTTCAAAAATCTATTTCCTTAAGCTCTCAATAAATTGCGCCAAGCCGAAAACTGTGCAAACTGATAGAACTCACTTACTCAAAATCCATATTTCAGCCATTTTATTTTTTCGCCAAACTAAAAAAATTTACACATTAGCCTCGGAAATCTTCAATTCTTATTGTTTTGCGTGTAAAGCATTACATTCCTGCTCTGATTTCCCATGCACACGATATTATAATTTAAAAAAAATAACTTTACGAATATAAACTAACAAAAAAAATCATTATTATTCTTTTATTTTTACTTTGAGAATTTAAAACATTTTATTCGGCAAAATCGCCACACATGGCAACCACGATCCTTATTTCACACTTTTTTCACTACAGGGGTTACAATTACGGAAAGATTTTTGCGTGAAGAGCATAAAAAATCTCTTAAATTCCGGGAACGGGTGGACTTTCAAAGTTTTAAAGTGGACTACGATTTATTCTATATTATTTTACATATCTGTGCTAAATTTCAGGCCGATAGGTCCATTTTTGTGGATTTGTATACGAACGACATTTTATTCGGCAAAATCGCCACACATGGCAACCATGATCCTTATTTCACACTTTTTTCACTACAGGGGTTACAATTACGGAAAGATTTTTGCGTGAAGAGCATAAAAAATCTCTTAAATTCCGGGAACGGGTGGACTTTCAAAGTGGACTATGAGTTATTCTATATTATTTTACATATCTGTGCTAAATTTCAGGCCGATAGGTCCATTTTTGTGGATTTGTATACGAATCAAATCCACAAACAAACAAACAAACAAACAAACAGAATTTCATTTTTATTTATAAGATATATATGTAATAATAAAATAAACTTTTCTAATTTAACCTAATTAATTTAATGTTATTTGAAAAAGCTTCTTTAATCTCGGTTACTCTTACTGTAAAGTTTGTTTCTCGGCCATGCAAATATTACGCTCAGCGATGATTTTTGAAGTTCCATAAGGAGAAAATTGTAGATTCAGCAGTATTTTCAGTTTTCTGTGGTTTTCGTTACTACGCGCTTTTAGAACTCCTGGGTAAGCAGGTGTTTCTCATGTCTTGATTGACAATCTAGTTAACTAATTACGTTTGAGTGTAACGCCTTCGCGATCGTGCTGCACCCTGCCAGCAGGTGTAGTAACTAAGGAGTATTTAAGCAAGAGCGCGGAAATTTCGAGAGCTTCGCTTTTAGGAGTTTGGAACGTGAAGCTTTTTCAGGAGCTTCCAGCTTTAGCTTTTAGACTGCGATGTACGAAGATAGCCCCGGAGCTAAAAGGTCGCCGGCCTGACTACTGCCCTCTGTCCGAACTTTGAAATAAACTATTCAACCTAGAACCCCAATGGATTTGTGTCGATCATTTCAACAAGGGATGGCGTAAGGCCATTCCTTACACACACACACACACACACACACACAGATATATATAAATTGAATGGAAATATATATATATATTTCCATTCCACTCATTCTTTCAACATTTTGTTTGGCTCTGTTTCTTCCCCCCCCCCCCATTTGGGGTATGTCATTTTTGCAGTAATATTCATTGTGTTTTACTTTTTGATTATGTATATACAGAGGATCGTCCAGTGCTAACGGTGCCCAATAGCTATTTCCTAAACCGTTAGTCAGAGGTACTTAGTTCCAGTTGCAAAAATGCTCTAAATTGTATAGTCTATTATATCAGAAACAATCGAAGTCAATAAATCAATTCCTATAAAAATTTAATTTTCGTAATTCTCCCCCCCCCCCTCCGTAATTTTTAAAGGAATTAATTTATTGACTTCGATTGTGTTTCTGATATAATAGATTATGCAATTTAAAGGATTTTTGCAACTGGAACTATATGTCTCTGACTAACAGTTCAGGAAATAGCCATTGGGCATCGTTAGCATTGGACACCCTGTACATATATACATATATAGATATTTGTAGAAAGATTTTTTAAAAACAAACCTAACACAAAGAAATCATGAACGCAGGAACTTCAGCTCTAATACATGTTTTCCGTCCATAATGAGTAAAGGGAGAGCTTGTGTCCATTGGTGTAAGCATTAAAATCATATTTAAACATTCTATATGTCTGGAGAGAATAGTTTTAAATTAATATTTTAAAATTCAAACAATGTAATAGCTATAAATTTCCAGCCACCGGCATAGAAACCTGCAACTAACATTTACACCAGTCCCTCTGTGACGAGGTTAACGTATTTTTTCAATTTGTTTTTATAGGTTTTGTCTTAATTAAGTTTCTTTTTGGACAATGACTTCGCTTTATGAGTTTTTTTTTAAATATTTGCTTATACGTATTTATATAAGCTTATATGCATTTATTTTTTCAAATTTTTTTTTGAAATTGTACATCATTTTTAAAAATGCATTTAAAAATTGTATGGCATTTCAAACAACTGGATGCATTACATAAAATCAATTATACAATGATTTCTGAACGACTTTATGAGAGATTGCTAAAAACATTGCTAATTTAATTTTTACCTTGGGGATATTTTTAAAGCCGATAATAATTCACTCCTACTTTCGATGAATAAAAATATGGATATAATTTTCGAGTAGATATTTCAAGAGGCACTACTTTATTTCGCTCGTGGAGGCACCTAAACTTCTTAATTCATTACTGGAAATACATGCTAGAGTAGAGAAACTAGTTTGAAATAAATGATTTCGTCCAACGAAGTTATATGATTAACTTTTTTTACTTTAATTATATGGATGGCACTGATCAGAAAGAAACAGGTAAATGTCCATTACCCACAGGAAATATCAATTTCACTAATGAAAACAATACTCCACTTCTGATTGAAGAACGCAAAGCGTATAATGCTATCGTCCCTTGGGGCACAGTGCCCTGCTGTCTCTGGTCATTTGTTTGCGAATTAATCGTGTGTGAGAACTGGCTGGCGCTCAATCCATTACATTTCCGGATTCTAGAATGTCACTTAAATATTCATAAAGCATCGGAAGTCAAACCTTTCAGAAGGGCTGTTTTCAGATAGTACGAGATTATTGCTTCGGTAGTCATGGTATTTAAAGATAAAGAGATAAGTTTTAATCCCACTGCAGAAATTTTTGTTGTTGTTGATATGAGCAGAAATTAACAATAATATGCAATGTGCGTTTTCTACACATATCTCACTGTGAAAACATTTGTATTGAAGAAAAAACTGTTTCATGAATCTGAAAAGAAATTTGCTGTTTAGTTATATGAAGCAACTTTGTTTAAGCACTCAGATTGAGAGGGGGGGGGGTAACAGACAGTGAAGATTTCAAGGGAGGTGCTAGGGAGCGGCGTGGAGAAGACTCCCCTTCATTGACCGATGTTGCTTCGTGGTATCAGGTCACTACCACACAAACCAACTAGGCTTCGGTCTAGGGTCCTAAATTTTAGGGGTCGAAAAATAATTAAGATAGTTTAAGTTCTATTTAAGAAAAACTAGCATACATAAATAAAGAAATTCCCTTGATAGCGTATGCCTCCATGCATGTTTATTTACTCGGTATTTGGGACAGAACAAACACCATATTAAGGTCCACACCATACCACTATAGAGCATTTCCCGACGTGACTTCGTTTGAAGCATAACTTCTCTGCATTAGAAATATATGGACTTTGAGTTGAACATTTTTGGACAGGATAGAATATGGTTAAACCTCCGAGAGTAGCTCACCTTTTTGGTTTTAAGATTTTTTTGCTCTGAACATTTTTGGACAAAGAGAAGATTGAACTCCTCTTATGTAAGCCACAAATGTTATGGCAAAATTTGTGCCCTGTGACTATATGAATAAACAAGGTATACTGTACAGGGCCCCCGAAAAGTTCTATCTGAACTCAGCAATTGCACATTGCACCGGAGCCCGATTGCGCAAAAGCGCAGTGCGGGCTCCGGTGCAGCGTTCAAAGAACCGCTCTTGGAAGCAACATTAAAAAACAAAAAAAAAAAACAATGCGTCTCTTAATTGTTAAGAAAGAAAAGCTTAACATGGCTTCAACAGAGAGTTTAAGCGCGCTCACGGAGGGATGATGCGATCTCCCCACCACTACCCGCCCCCCCCTCCCCTCTTTGGATCCACCAGTTTGAAATTGTGCTGCTATACAAAACTGCCGGACAACCGTTTTAAATCTAATTTTCCAATCTGCAGTATGAGAGTATAGGCCACACACAAATAAATTACCTGCTCTAAATGACAATACTCAGACATGAAAAATCCTTTTACATTGCGAAACGCAGTAAATAGACTAGCTTTTTCTTGGAAAATGCATGGTAATTTTTGCAGACAATGAATGATATATTGCAAGGAAAATATTGATATAGTATCAGAGTTGAATGAACTTGGCTTTGCCAGGGGAAGTATTCATAAAAAAGAGAGTCAGGATGACATAAACATAAAAAACTACAGAAGCCAGAATGTCAATGTACATATTTGGTGATTCATAGTGCAAACTTCCGTTATAACCGAATCGCTGAGTCAAGTAATACCCCACCCCATCCCCTACAAAATGCCTTTTTCTTAAACGTTTTTATGTTAGAAAATGTTAGTTTGGAAACGATTATTATAATCTTAGTCTAAAGAGGTATATGGTAAGAAATACAATGCTTCTACGAATTCTTCTTTAACAATCTGGTCTTACTCAGAAATTGCAACATTAAAAGTAATGTAAAGATTGTTTTCATTCACTAAAGTTAAATTTAATGTCATAACTTAAACAAATTAGAAACGTATGTTATATTTTAACGCATTTTATTTTGAAAATCAAAGATATGATCTTATACGACAGTTAAAACTTACAATTTTTAAATTATCATAGAAAGTGTATACAGGGTTCGTACGAGTTTTAGATTTGCTAAAATTCCAACTTTTGAAATATTCTCCTAAAATGATCTGATATTTTAAAAATAAGGATCCTGTTTTCTTCAAAATACGGAAAAAAGTTCTCTCGAGTATCTAAAATAGTAAGACATTTTAGGACAATTTTTTAAAAGTTCGGAATTTTAGCAATTTAAGGACTCGTACGAACCCTGGTAAGAATTCACATCATTTGTTTTCTAAATGGCTTACTTCTTGATAGTTTTATAGTACGCAATTTGATAAATATTTGTTATTTTTATACGCAAAGTAACGATAAAGTTTAACGCTCCAAAACTCCGTAAAGTATTAACCTTTTACAGGCCGCATTGAAATCCAGGCATATTTTAAATAAGTTTATTTTTGCATATTTTGTCTTCTAAATGTATTAGTTAAAAGCTATTAGTCATTTAAAAGGTGAAAAAGAAATTCAATACAATTTTCGCTGTTTCCCAATTGGGTCGTTTCTGACTACTTTTACATAAGTTCAAAAACTGAATACACTGATGGATAGTTAAAATAATAACTGAAATATTAAGAATCAATTAAATATTTTTAGTTTAAGTAAAGGTACGATTTAAGTTTGAAGGGGGTGTGGTGTGTCAAGATACAGCCTTCCCCAATTTATGAAAATGGCCATTTTCATGATCTTATTACCAATTTCCCAATAATGATAGAAATGCAAATTCTATTTCAAAAAATCAAGTCGTTTTTTAACTTTATCTGCTAATTTTTTCAATTCAATATTCATAAAATTTTCATTTTTAATAAATTTTTAATTCGATGTTCCCAATTGGGAACATTGGCGTGTCAAAGGTTAAAAATGTTAATCCCAAAATTTGATCAAAGCCGGAGATACGATTGGTGGTGAATTAGGATTCATAACCGAGTGAACTTGAGAGCTAGACACTGATATTTTAAGGCTGATGAAGACGGAACTGAAGTCTCAGAAGTAGTTGTAGTGACGTATGAAATTACCATGCGGAATTTCTGACATCGGAGTTAGATCAACACCTCCTAGATATAGAAAGCCTTACAAATCCCACATCATCAAGCTTTGACGTCATCATTCGGTTTACATTTAAAAGTTTTATTTTCACAAAATAAAACTATTCAAAATTGCTGGTGAATTTACCCATGAATAGCAATATTTTAATAACTTGGTATAAAAAATATAATTTTAAGGCATATGGCAGTTTTTAACTATGACTAATTAGATAATATGATAAGGAAATAGATCATAATGAATAATTTTGTATGAGAAAGGTATTTTAATTTTAATGTTTAATTTAAGATATTTTCTAATATTTGCAGCATTCACCAATAATTTTAAACAGTTTTACTTTGTGAAAATAAAACTGTGACGACGTCACTTTCGTAGGCTTAATGATGACGTCAAAGCTTGAGTTGTTAGACTTTCTATATGCAGGAGGTGCTGGTTAGATGCGTAGCAAATAATATGCCTTAGCAGTAAAGGTAACTTTGATTCTTACAAAAAACTGTATTAAATATTGTTTTTTTTTATTATTACAACATCATTAGGCAATATAAAATGTCTCCTGAATATTTTTAACCCTTTAACGCAGCGGCGTACTCGCTGTGAGGACAAAAATCTGTGATATTCTGACTGTCAGTCGCAAAAATGCTCAAACATCAGTCAACTTTCAAAGTTGCGATTCACTAAGAACAAATTAGATTTCAGTAAAATACTTAAGAGAGACATAGCTACACGAGAATCCTTTATTTTTAGCACATAATTTCCAGCGAAATTGTCAATTGTTTGTAAAATTGATATCAGAAAAATTGATCAGCACTAACACCTGCTTAAAGCTGGAAAATGTGACGAAAAAGCATAGATTTAAAAAACAAATGACTCCAGCGTTGTAAAAGTGCAGCTGTTGTCATCGCTCGATTTAACTACGAGCAACATGGAAGTAGATCGAATCGTCAATAATTGTCAAATTTATATAAAATTTATACAGAGCAAAATAGATTTTTTTGACGCAGCTGGTTGTACGGCCGGCAATTGGCAATTCGATAGACCGCCATGTGACAGGTAGTAAAATCAAGTGATGGCGGTGACTGCATTTTTTCAAAGTGAGCAGTATATCCATTTGCTCTATATCGATGTAAAAATGCTTGCGCTTCAAAGGGTTAGTAAGTTCTTAGAGGCAATTTCTTTCGTCAGATATTTTATATATTTATTTCGTCAGATTAAAGTTGAGCAGTTTAAAATACTCAGTAACACATAGATCTTCTCTTTATTATTTTTAAAACACAGCGTTACAGTTTGAGTTTATTAAACTTAAACAGTAGTTTGGTTTAGTTCTACATAACCTTAACAAGAATGTTACGCAGGGATAATGTTGAACTTGTTTCCTTTATCTTTTTAAATTATCGACTATTTTCAAGGAAATCAAAAGAGCAACGAATGTTACTGCTATCATTATTTCATTTTTTTTTTTCTGGAAGACACATTGAACTTGAATTCCTTGTCTAAGAAACGGGTTAAGGTTTCCAAATTCTTCACACACAAATTTATTCCAACTGGTTGTTCTGTTCTTCAGGAAGTGAGTAGGGAAGATTCCGTTTGCTCTTTATCACATTTGCTGGGTCGAGTTTACGCTTTGACTCAGCAAATCGTTTTTCAGAGTAACCGAATGAACTGAAAAATTTAATCTTCTGCTTCTTCCGTTTTTTATAATGTTTAGAATTGAGTGAGATTGCGTTGTTAATTTTCCTTAGATAACAGGTATTTACATTTCTTTTTCATTTACAATGTCTTTGCAGTTTTGAGGATACAAGCAAATTTATACCAACAACTAGATTACCACTTTATGTCTGTTTTTAACAATTTGGATAAAAAAAGATAAAAGTTAATTATATTCTAGTTTTATGCAGTTATGCATCGGAGCATCAATTATAAATTTGGAAAAAAGTATTCAGTAAACATATGATGTGTAAAAAGTAGTTACTTGGTCATTTTTAATAGTGTTTTGAGTAACTTATAAACGTTACAGAAAAATATTACATCAAACGTATATGTTGTTATATTGAGATTAGCGAGTAAACTGTAATAAAAAAAAATCTCTTTTTACTTTGATTAAAAACATTTTATTTTGTATGTGCAAATGATTTTTAATTTAGAAAAGTAATTTCTACTTTTAAATTATCGCTAAGCATATTATTATAGCATTAGATTGTCTTCAACAAGACAGTGAAGAAAATAGGGTATGTGTGTGTATGTTTTGTTTTAAAAACTTATTTAAGCTGTATACTTTCTTTAAACAAATTCATTCAGTTCTATTAGTATAAAAGGATAAGTATTTTGAATAAAAGATTAAATTATTAGTGTATGAAATTATTTGTGCCTCAGCTTTTCGAACAAATCTACATCTTTTGTTGTAAAATTTTAATATCAGTTAAATCTCCACAGAAAGAAAAAAATGCATAAAGTGAAAAAACACAAGTATGCAAAATACACACAGGAAATAAAAATTGCATAACACTGAACTTTTGAAATGTCTACTTTCTATTATTCTTCATCTACCTTCTTACTTAAGTGCTAATATCCACGCTGTAGCTACAACGAGGACATATTTTGGAGCTGATGATAGTCTTTTCTGATAACACAGTGTTAGAAGAGATTGATTATTTGCCACCTATGTCGATTTATAATTCTTTGGCAATTTCTGCATGCGCGTAATTGATAATCATTTCCCATTAAGGTTGCTATTAAAGCAGTTTTCCATATTCTTATGCATAATTCTTGGCAGATTGACTTATTTAACATAGCAAAATATTTCATCTCAATGCGGTGGCAAATGTCCAAGCTGTACCACAATTTTTATTTGTTCTATACAGGTAAAATAATCTATTTTTTTTCTTGAATGTCTTCAATCGAATAATAATCATGCCGTTAGATCGCCATTTTGGTTTCATTTACACAAACTGCAGGTTGTGCTCTTCAAGTGATAACCCCGAGAAAATTTATTCGCCACTTTGACATTTCCTACGATCAGTTAAACCAAGTTGATCGTTCTAGCAAGCAAAAAATAAATGTTCTTAATGACAGATAGTACCTTTTTTATTCGTGACAAAGCCTGTTACTGTTCGACCTGGATCTCGTCTAACATTAGTCGAAAAGCTGTTCGACAAATATTTTGCACGATTTGACCCGATGTCTTTGTATTCTTTAAGAAACTTTTTGAAACTGGGAAGTAAGTACTTAAAGGTCGAATCATTTTGTGAAGTAGAAACTCAATTTAGAATTATTACAGTTTATGTAATTTCAAGACGAATAAAGGAATGAAAAATAAAAGTTAAAGTTCTTATTGACTGAAAGGAAGACTCATGTCATTCTTATCACAGGTCCTTGCCATTCAACTTTTGGGATCTCGCAAGCAGACATGCGTTAGGTGTTCCAGAAGAGAAAGGAATTGTATTAGAAAAATTAACTGTTGAGCATCTAGAAGGGAGAATTTTAAAGTTAAACTCATCAAATTCTTGCAAATAAATGTAAATTACTAATGTGTTTACAAATCAAGTCATAAAGATTTCGGGACTTTAAGTACAATCAAAACACCGCCCACAAAAACTTGCAGAAGTGTTATTGAACACAATCAAGATTTAACAAAAAACTACACTTCATTTTCCTGTTTTTTGTGATTGAATTAAATTTTAGAGTGAAGAATTCCTCTGGCGCTTTTGAACACTGAGATTTTCGTAAAGTTTCAATCGGACAAAGAGCATTCATTACTGTTCTCATATTTAAGACAAAAACATTTCAAAATAGCTGTCAAATGATTTTGAGGATAATATATTATCGTTAAAAAATTAAATGGTTTAAAATGCTTTAAAAAAGTCTAAATAGAAAACGAAAAGTCTTTGGATGGCCATCCGAATCAATTAATGAAAAACATGCCGACTATGTAAGACATTTGGTGCTTAATAACTTATTGCCTTTAATGCATATTTACAAATTAAGCTTGAACTTGTCGCAAAATATGTCAGTTTTGATCAGTTTTATACAGGTTTTCAATTGCGATTAGACAGCTAAATTCCACTGTATACAGACGTAAAATACATTTTAACGCCTGTAAAAGTTTCGTGAAATCCTTTGGATCAAACTTGACGGTTGCCTCGCAGAAATCCAATTGGCAGAATCTAGACGCCTCAAGATTGAAGGACTGTGCGTTCATACGCATTGTTTTTCTTCTTTCGTTTCTTCATCGAAGCGTCGAGATTCATTCTGATTGTTGTGTTCTCTCTGTAAGCATGATATTGTAATGTGATGTGTTTGTTATAATAAATATTTTTCTTAAACATGGACATATTTATTCTTCGACGATCAAAACGGACTTCTGACACTTCAAGGATTACCCTAAAACTTTCGTTAATCCCAGAGCAGATATAATAATGACACCTTTTTAAATCTTGATAATTGTCTTGATATTCTACTTGATGTTTTATTTTCTCTGTAAATTCTAAGAACCTATCTCTTTTCAGTTGCTTATTGAAAAAAGAAAAAGAAAAAATCGATCTCCTGTTCTTGGAAGCAAGTGCCTTCAGACATTTACCATGCCATTGCATAACCACATCGAAGACACTTATTTGTAACTGAGGGGTTATATCATTCCAACTTCAACCTCGAGAAAAGGAATTCTGTACCCGCAGCCAAATAACTCGCACTTTCGGAATCAGCAAGCTGATCATCACAGCAACAAGCCGAAAAAGAAAACAACGTAGTCCTTAATGATGGAAAGGGAATCGCATTTCATTCATGTCAAAGCCCGTGGCTGTTCCATCCATAGGATCTCGCAAGCATAAATCGGATAGGTGTTCGACAAGTGTTTTGCATGACGGTTAGGTATCGCATTTCCCTAAAAACCATCGAGATCCATCACCCATGCGGGTCACGTAGAACGTTTTTTTTCTCTCTCTTCTTGAGCAACGCGTCTAGCCATTGCCAACGAGCTTTCACGTGTATTGGAGAGATAATGTCTTTCGTTCTCTTTGGGAGTAGAATTTCTTTTTTTTTTGTGTGTGTGAGTATGCCGTGTGTCACTCAGTCTAGTTGTGACGCTTTATTTTGTTTGTAATTATCGAAATTAGGCACGCAAGCCGGGCGTTTAGCATTATTGACAAAGCTGATTCTGGTTGTCGCGGCGTTAGAGATTATCGAACTTGAAGAAGTGTGTTTCTTAACATTATTTTTGTGTTGTTGTTACTTAAAGTGATGTACATTGTAATGTACAGGAGATGTGTGTGTGTGTGTTGCCTGTAATTTGTAGATATTACTTTTAGCTGTTAGATACTGGAGATGTACCTGAATATAATGAGTGAAATCTGCAAAGGGCCAGGCAAGTTACAATGATAATAATAAAACGTCAATCGAAAGCTAGATATAATCGTTTGACAAAATTTCAGCCATTTCATTAATAAATGTATTTATTTAGAGCTAGAGTTTCCTGTAAGTCTAATGTCTACTACAGAGATAGTAATTTTTATTTAAAAAAATTGTCTAAGTGCTTCATGACACACAATTTTTCACTAAGTAAGCAACTGTAGTCCTTATAAAATTCACATAATTTCAAGTTTTAATTATTTTCAAAATTTAATTTTCTTCAAAGACAGTTCTTGAATTGGTTTCCTGTTTTACTGGGATTAGCTGAGGATAAAAGCAAAGGTTTATTTCTTTCCAGAAATGGTAGAACTATTTTTAAGCGCCCGTCACAAACAGTATTAATTTCACAAGAATCATCCTAACACAGAAACTTCCGAAGTAACTACAATATACACATACAATAACACAGTCTAAACACTAAATAACAATGCACAATGGAGTAAACAAAAAAGCAGATTTTACACCGCTTCTCTCACAGGCTGATGCTCCATGTCAGTATTAAATTGACCGAGATTGAGCTGGTGTCCTGATATAGGCCTTCTTCACCCGTTTTCAGTTATTCTACTCGTTCTTACATTTTTTTTTCTAGATACTTTTCCAAATGTTACTCAATAATGTTTGCTTACTGGAAAGCAAACTTTCCCGTAGTCCAGGGATATCGTTAGACTGGTGTTTTTAGAAATCATGGAATTTGCGCTAAAAGTAAATCCCCTATCTCCGATATAGCAATATCGCTCCAATTCGTAATGTTGGCAAATGAGAATTTAATGTTCAGTAACTTACGAACTAGTTCACCCATTTACATGCAACAAAACGCAACTTTCATATAGTATTTCACGCATATACCATTGACTTTATCCTGGATTAAATTTTAGATATGAATATTAAGAATTTATAACGCTGTAAAGTTTTAGCCATTTAGATCTTTAATGCAAATGCTTTTTTATCACGAAATTTTCGTGTTGACAGTAAATTTGAAGACCTTGAAAATATATTGAAAAGTTCAGCGAAGATTTTATCCCTTTGTTTTGCGGAGAACAATGGCCATGTGCACTATTAAACTTGACCGCTAGATGATAGACACAATCGTCGAGAGATAAAACTTATAGTCTTGTAATCATTGTGAAAGCTGTTGAAAAAAGTGTTATACCGGCTTTACGCGTCATAATTTTTCTTCATAACCACAAGCCATTTGGATGTAATCTCACTCAATAAATCATCCAAAAAATGGAACTTTACCATTTTCAAGAAATTTCAAGAACAATAACGGCTATTGTTTGTGCGGGTGGTTTTGTGTTTAAAAAAATAATAACAGATCACATGACAGAACCAAAAGAGAAATAAATAGTAGATTGGTCGTTAAGATTTTAAAGAAAGATGAGCCTCAGTAAATTCTGTATTGTAAGTTTATATAATTATAACACATTTTAGGAAATTAAATTATATTTAACACCACGTGTTCAGCTTCAGGTTAGCTTCAGGTTAGTTTGATCTTGATTATTATTTAATAGCAATGATAAAAAAATAGGCATGTATATAATTTCAAGAATACAGACTAATTAAGCACTTAATATAATGCACTTAGGAAAGATAAATATATAAAGAAGTATCGAGAGGTAGGATTACAAAAGAATAAAAATCCATAAAGACACAAAAACGATGTGCTACGTCAGAATTTGGACAGAAAATGATGCAGTAAAATCTGGCTTTAGCACAGATATAGAAGTAATTTACACATTAAATACTTCAGGAAAACAGAAAGCGAAAGAAAACAACAACGTAAAATGAACAGCTGCATAGGCATGTGCACTATGCGCAGTGAAGAAATTTTGTCGCAAAATATTTTCTTTCTTTTAATTAAGCAGAGTTTAACAATTTTCCGTTACATTATTACATTATAATTCAATCTGAAGATTTTTCTTTTTAATTTTACTGTAAAAATATGAAAGAATGATCCCCCTTCTTGAAACCCTCATTAAAATAAATATTTTTCTGCAGTTTCAAATAATTATTCAAGGAAACTAACTTTACAGTTTTGTCTTTTTTGATGATGGACCCCTAGAGGAAATAAAACAAAATGTGATTAAGTTTTGTGAAATATTAGCTACCGAAATCACAAGCAAAAGGTCTTTTGATTGGCGGCCGTTTATTAAAAAGGAAAGGCTATAATAACAGTGACGGTTCACCAAGCCTTGAAAAAAAATGTTTAGTCAATAAATTGAATTTGCACCTTGAATTTATAACCGAAAGGTTTTAATATTTTTAAATTAATAAACAATTCTAAAAAAGACATAACAGAATCTTTTAAATTATAAAAACAGATTTACAGGAGGAAGGACTTATTTTTTGTATTAAGCTGGTGAAGCGTCAAGTTTAATGCATGTAACAGTCATTTCACTTCCATCTCTGACCCACTACCGTATTAAACTCGTTAATCGTAGGTTTCCATGCACACAAGTCATTGTTCCAAATAATTTTCTTTAATATTTATTCGAGGTGGTCTTCACTCTAGATAAAGTTGATAAAAATAAATTTCGAAAAATCTGAAAATATATTCTAACGTTTAAACATTTAAACCTTTTAACCTTTGTTTAATCTTTTCAGTGCCATTTGAAACTGGAATGACCTATCAGATTATATTTCTCATCAAAATATACTCCAATGATAAAGTTCAACGACTCCTTTATAAATAGATTAAGTTGCCTCTTTCATTTCAAGTTGGGAAATTAAAATAGCAGTTGAGTGTGACGATTTAAAGCTGCTTTAAATGGCGAAATAGTTTCTTCTTTAAATTACTTTATTTCACGATTGTTATTATCAAAATACTACTGTTTATCATCTGTAGTTCGATCGCTTAATCTGCAGGGTGGCTCATAAATAACGTTCGAGTGTGAATGTTTAATAATTTTTACTTATTATTTGACTTGATTTTTTAAGATACAGTATATCATAATGGAAATTAATATACTGTAATGTAAATGGAAATTGATTTGGCTTAAATGTAAAAAACAACATGTCCCATAAAAACATATTCTTTTCAAGACATTCGGAGTCTTTCCAACGTATTTTCCCAAAACTTTTCTCCAAATTTCTGGTGTCAGAATTTCAAGATGTTGCTTTTTGTTGTTGATTCCATTTCAACTGTTGTTATAGTAGTATGGTCTCTGGTTTCCTTTATTTAAGCAACCACAAAGGAAAGGGTCTGGACTGATTAAATCTAGTGTACATAGCAGACAATTGAGAATTTTTAATTAGTAAAATTTGAAATATTTTGGTTCGTTTTTCTGTTGTTCTAAAAATTTTCCATGTCTTAAAAAATTAAAATAAATAACGAACAAAGAAGTGATTAAGCATTCACACTGGAACGGTAATTTTGCGGCGTTCCCTATGTAAATTTAAAAAAGTGTTTGCGTTCTATACAAACCCCGTAGTGAATACAGAAATATTGTTTTTTTTCGAAGGGCTAACTTTCAGTAAAAGTTTATTTGACCTAAGTAAAATATAGAATAAAGCAAAATGTTTTGCTAAAGCAATCTAATTTTTTTGAGGGGCTAATTTTTAAGAAGAAGCGCATTTGACTTAAACAGTGTTTGGGTTGAGCTACAACCAGTCATTTAGGGTTATACAGAAAAATGAGTCAAAATTTATTAGCTACTTTAAAAATTAAGAAATGAAGGCATTACCTTAGAAAATCTTTTCAGGTTTCATCGCTATGAGAGAACGCCTCCAACTTAGATGAGTCATTCAAATTTTGCACAAATGCGCAGAAAATAAACTAAATAAGCTATAGTAAAAATATATGAATATATCCGTTAAATTCTTATAAACTTTAATACGTTTTCAACTTAGGAGGAGGAAAAAAAGCATCTTTTGCGCGGGTTGCATTCAAGATAAATTAAAAAAGAAAAATAGCGCCATTTTGGCATTGCGACTTGTTAATAGAGACAATATCTCCACAATGGGGCACTCCCCCATGTTTAAATTTAAACGCGAAGCATTTAAATGTAAATGAAGGCCGAGAGAACGTTGCCAAAACTAATGTAGATCTATAAGCAAAATACTTAATTAAGTCGTCGAAAATAATTCAGTATTCGAAGAGATGAAAACTTTTCTAAAGACCACATGACGTATAGAAATGAAAAATTTTCAGAAAAATAAATAGTTAAATGTCGGTATTTAGCAACAAAGAAGAAAAAGAAGAATCGCTTATGCACTGATCATTCACTACAAAAGAATGAAGTATGCGTAAAAATGCACTACGTATTGACATTTAACCCTTTGAGGCGCAACCCTTTCTTAATGCTGAAAAAAGGGCAGCCGTTGCCATCGCTCGACTTAACTACCAGCTTAACTACAGTCGACCTTAACTACCAGCAAGATGTCGGACGATCGAAACGTTCATCGCTCGCCACAGATCTAGAGACCCTTTTTTGACGCAGCTGGCTGTGACATCTTGCTGGTAGTTAAATCAAGCGATTTCAACGGCTGCCCTTTTTTCAGCATTGGGCAATCTATCCAGCTGTTCTCGCATTCTTCCACTTTTCAGCAGATGTCAGTGCTGTTAAAAAGAATCGTGACCATCTTTTTTACGGGAAATGACGTGCATAAAAAGTAATGGATTCTCGTGGAGGTATGTCACCCGCAACTATTTTTATAAAAATAAAATCTATTCTTCGTGACTGGCAACAGTCTAAACGTCAGAGTTTGGTGTTTCCAGAGCGGGAACACTGCGCGTTAAAGGTTTAAATGCTATTTACGCATACTGCTATACTACAAACTTCTGCATCCTATCAAGGTAAACTGTCGACGCTAATACGATGGTACCGTTTCTATTCTAAAATGAACAGTTTTTAAAATATACAGTAATTAAAAGTAATGATATTTCTTTTGACCAAGGCTAAGCTTGATCCATGCACGTTACGCGTTGTCAAGGCTTTAAAAATTCGGCTATTTCCAGTGCACAAATTTCTCCCTATGTTGAAAGGATAGATTTCTAGAAAACGTACTTTGTCTGCTCTCCAAACGAAATTCATCTCTGGAGGAAAAACAAATCATATTTTGATCTATAAACTGGTTAGATACTAAAAACACGTGAATACTAATAATTTGATTTTTATCAACGTAGGCAGAGCCGTTTATATTCTCCCCCCCCCAACCTCACCCAAATCTGTTCTTTGAAAATCGCCTGTTATTTCTAAAATTGTTAAAGCATGGATAACAACTTGCTAGCAAATCTAGTTTAACGTTGACTTGACTCAACCTCCCACTTTGCCAGACCTCTTCCCCTCTTCCAATCACAAAGGATCAAAATCACTGATAGCTGATTTTAGATAGCTAGATAGTCGATCACTAGATAGCTGATTTTAGAAAAAGTAAGTGGAGGTATTAGTTAAATAGAACCTTAAGTGTTTACACACATATTTATATACATAATGAGAATGTACTATTTTTGAAAACGCATATGTTTTAACGAAATCTACCTACCTACCTATATATATATATATATATATATATATATAGTTCAGATTAAGTTCAGATTAAGTCATGAATTTACAAACCAGAATTAAAGGATTGATTACCTTGAGATGTCTGTATTGTTAAGACATTTAATAATTTGATTGATAGAATCAAGACACTGAAATAAGATTACAAGTAGGATTTGCTGTCGGAGAAATATGGCTCTAAGAATTCAAGGTTTATTGAGTGTGTGTGCTTGGTACAGAATGCATTTTGCTTTTCGAATTTCGAGGTAGTATCTCCCAGAGATGACACGGTTGATAAAGTTTTAGTTTTTCAATAAAAATAATTTTTACGACTTGTGGAGTAGGTATATAATAAATGCAAGCAAGTAAATCTAAAAATTATTGTAGACATTATTTTAATGCAATTTTAAAAAAAATCTGTGATTAAAAGGAATATTAACTACACAAATGATATTGTAAAAATTTTAAATGATTCACACAGAATATAAGCAAAAGTCATTATAAATGTTTAAGTAAATTAATCCATGAAACTGTTTTCCTTACAATAACTTTGTACTTGGGATACTTAAATAACACTATGTAAACAAGATTCTTAAACTTTCCAACAATAATGAAAAGTGTTTATGATTTCGGTTTGTCTGTATGTCCGTCTGTTCATGCTTTAACTGCCATAAACATGCATTGATTGCTACACAATTCATATATGTTATTCCTATGTTCTGTACTATGTACTCTATTGAAAATAGTGTATGTAACATTAACAGTTCTTTTACAGGAGCACCAAAAATAATTCCAATTCATTATTCTCTGTGGGCAGTCATTATTTAAAACGTATTTTAGCGATATTTAGTTATCTCAAGCAAAATTGATATATGCTATTAAGGATTGCAAAATAAGGCTTTCCATCGAAAGTAGTGTTTATACCATTTAGTGTTCTTCCACAAGAGCATTTAAAAGAATTCCATTACATTACGGTCGATAGAAGTTTAGCGACATTAATCCATTTCAAGAACAATTCAATCGCAATACATTGAGGAAGATGCCCCAACTAACTTACACATTTACCCCCAGGCAAATGTATTAAATATACAGACCGGAAATTTTAGGAAGTTATTTCTTTTGTGCCCAAAGCGTTATTTAGGAAGCGGTTTTTAAAAATTCGCTCTCTAACGGTGGTAGCGCGCCAAAAGCTTTCTATTCATATTTCCCAACGTAACTCAAACGAAAAAAGATAACCATAAAATTCTTGCTTTAAAATGTAACTAACACAAAAACATAAAAACAATTTTCAGTCTTTTAAATTCGCACCCAAAAGGAAGTGGAGAGCCAAACCGTTTTTTAACTTTCTTTTCACATTTCCTTTCATATCGAAAAAAAAAGAGACAGTCATTAAAGTATTGCTTTAAAATATAACTAACACAAATGCCTGAAAATCTTTTTCAGAACTTTTTAGAATTTGGGTGGGGAACTAATATTCTTTTTAAATTTCCCTTCATATCTCAAAAAGAGATAGCTACAAAATTCAGGAACACAAATACAAAAAAAAAAAAAAAATCATTTTCAAACCAATACTACTTTTATGCAAATAAATTCTTTTTTTAAAAAAGAAAACATTACATTAATTTAAGGAAGTATCGTAAGACAGTTTATCATGGAATCCGTTAACTGATATATGCCGGCAAAAAAATCTCTCTTGACACATTACTCAGTGTTCTTAAGGGATCATCTTTCAACCTTCAAATTATTAATACTACAAACATTATCATAAGCTTTGTTGATAAAAGAAAATAAAGAAGAATTGCAGGCAAAGCTGACGAATTAACTGATAAACTTATAAAATTTAAAATATATATATATAGTGTGATCAGTTTAAAAGAGTAGACGTTTCTTATTACCATTAAATCTGACGGGTGTAGCAGCTATTCAAACACTTAACTATAATTTTTTGAACTTTTTTTAAGTGTGGGAGACAAATAGCTACACCTTTTGACTGTTACAACCTTATTTATGAGGTAAAACTGAAACGGAGACGCACAGTGCTATTTCATATAGTAGTTATCCATTTTTGAAAAAACATAATATAATTCAAGTTTTTTTCTACACATCATTATTCCTTACAGCAAATGCTGAAAATGTTCGCCACCATTTTAAGTGTAAACATGAACACGTCGAATCAGTTTTTGATACACTTCGCAACTCTGTTGGCGTTACTGATGAGATTTCTTCAGTTACAATTTGTTGTCTACATTCGCAGGACATTTCTGAAAAATCCTATCTTTGAGATAATACCGCAGAAAAGAATGTAACGGGGGAAGAAATAATTAATAATGGAATGATAATGCAAAAATTTGAATTAAATTATGTTTTTCAAAAATAAAGTTATTAAAGGATTAAGGAACATTGTGCATCTCCATTTCTGTTTTACATCGCAAATAAAGTTATATCAGTCCAACAGTGTTGAAAATTGTCTCTCACATTTAAAAAAAAAGTTGAAACAACTATACTTCAGTGTTAGAATAGTTACCACATCCGTCAGATTTAAGGTTAATGAGAAACATTAACGGGTACTCTTTTAAACTGATCACCCTGTAGTTACACGTTCGTGCAATTGGAATATTTTTTACTATTTTATTTTTACATGTACATTTTATGAAATTCAAAGATAAAAAACCCCACATTTCCGATAAATAGTGGAAAATACGTGACTTAATATGCCGATGCATATTTCTTACAGCACTATACAGTTTCTCAAACGGATCCGGCTATTTAAACCCTCACTCTAGTTACAGCGTGAATTTTATCGGCATCTTTTTTTTATACGAAAAAAATAATTAAGGGTAAAACTGATTAGCTTTGAGCTAAACTTGAACCAAATGATCGAGGTGGATCTAATTAGGGAAGTGTTACAACAATTTTTTTAATGAAAAACTGTTCTCTTGAAATTTTTGCCTAGGATTACATTCCACCAACTTTTTAATAAAAAAAAATGCTCATCGTTTCAAAACGATTAGATTTGTTTCATAGTTCTTTGTGTTTCGAGATGAAATTTATAGATTAAAAATAATGAAAGAACTATTCTTTGATATTACTGTTTCTAACTAAAATGAGATAAACATAACATACTATACAAAGGGTTTGAAAAATTTCCATGCAAATTTTTAGAAGTGTGATAAAATATACTCGCACCCAGACAAATCAGAAACAAACAGCAATGTATAGTCGCAAACTTTGTTTTCACGTTCCAGTGAATACTCATATATAAGTTCTTTTTCTTTGCAGAGCTATCATTAACTATGGATATGCTCTCCTAAAATTGGACCCTTCAGAACGAAAAAAGGATGCCTGAAAATCAATTCTAGGTTAGAATGAAACAGTGATATATACATGCTTTCGCTCACTTTCTGTTTGTATGAAAGAAGAACTTGTTCTAGCTGAAGAAAGACAAACTCTTTACACCATCCGTAAAAGTCCATACTGTTTAATGTTATATTTACCCGAGCCATTTACAAAATTTTTTAATTTTTAATCGCTTAACACCAGTATTTTGAGGATCTTGTTAGGAAACTAGAAGATAAAGATCGTTGCGGAGACAACGGGCGCTAGAAAAAATATTTGAAAATAAAAATGTTTACACTCAATATATTTAATCTTCTCCCAATTAAAAAGTAAATAACTTCATATTCAATTTTTATTATATACCGAAATTGAATTTAATGCTCTTCTGGAAACGTGCGGAAACTTTTCGCATTCGAAGGATTTCGTTTGTGGAAACAGGCCCTCTTAAAATGGTTCATGCTGAGGAAATCATTTTATTTGTGAAGAAAATTAAACTGAGCAATCTGGAAAAACTATTTTAAACGAATTGGAATCGCAATTTACCTTTTAAAGCCTGATAACCGTGACTTCAATATGATGCCAATGTCCAATTAGTTTTGAACTCAAATGATTCACTTTTTTTACTCTCGGCAATAAAACGGAGCTGAAAGGAGGGAAAATCGCTTAAAAATGATGGAACGGGTATATTTTCAGATTTTTAAAGAAGCGCATATTGTTTTCTATATTTTAATACATATTTATGAAAAATTTCAAGCCAATCATGCAAATGGTGTGTATTCTAATATGTTTTTTTGCGCTTGACATTTTAATCTTTTTGGAGTAATAGTAAGTTTTATCTTGGAGTGATTGAACCGGAAGTGTTCCACAGTCAATGAGTCAGTATGTCAGGGATCAGCGAATTATATAGTTGGATTACACATTGTGAGTACATCTCCAACATGCGTGTAATGAACCGATTAATTTAAAATCTTAACGAATGAATTTAAAATGTTATTAATTAACTACAAATGAAAATGAGTAAGAATAACGGAACTTAAGAGAACGTGAGATCTTTCCATCATGATACATATCTCTTAATTTTTAACTATCACAGCTGGCTGCTGTCTCGGTAAATCACGATAACTTGGTGTAACCCATGAATAAGTTTCACAGTATGATTGATCGAGTAAATAGCGCTCTAGTATTTAGACTATAGCTCAACTTGTCACGAGGTAAGGTTGTATTAAGGTTATAAAAAAATTACTTTCCGGGTAAAAGCATGTTAATCTAATCGGAAATGCTTTTTAGACCGTCTGCGATATAGTTTTACACTGTGTATGACGTTATGTGATTGTTTTTTTGCTTCGTGAAGAATTTCCTTAAAATCGACAAGATGTCTCCAAATTTATTTATTAAAAAAAACATCTCTCAATGTTGTTTTGAATAAATTTTTTACTTTACCAATTCAGCAGTTTCAATTTCACAACTGCATTTTTTTTCAAACAAACGTTAACCCTTTGAGGCGCAACCCTTTCCCAACGCTGAAAAAAGGGCAGACGTTGCCATCGTTCGACTTAACTACCAGAAAGATGGCGGACGATCGAAACGTTCATCGCGTGCCACAGATCTAGAGACCCTTTTTTGACGACAGCTCGCTGTGCGGCACAGCCAGCTGTCGTCAAAAGTCTGTTGATTATAGACTGATTCTTTTTTTTACCTAATAAACATACAATACGGTCATAAAATAGTACGGTTTAAGTCTTGGACTTGTCGCTCAACCTTTTACTCTTACATAAAAGAAAAACAATTTTTATGAATTTTCTAGAATCTTCTCTGAATTTTCTACCTCTTCCGATGAACGATAAGATAGGGTGGATTTGTATGTTTCAATAAGTGTGTTTGAGCTTGAAAATTATTTTATACATTTTAGTCCATCTTTAATAAAAAGCTTGATTTTAAACTTTCTTGTGCTATATTTATTAGCTTTGTTTTTAATTGAGGGTTCCTTTTTCGTTCCTTGTGATAATCACCTGAATTGAAGTCTCTGTTGAATATTGAGACTGGAAAGAAAGAGGTCAGCCGTGAAATTTTTCAACAAAGTTCCAAATTTGATACATGACATAATATCGCCTCTGTTCAAAATAGTACGTGCAGTACTTATGTAGGGGTAACTGAATAAATACTTCAATAATTTTTCTAATTGTACGATTATAAGGAATGGAAAATAACGAGTCCAGTATTGTGTTAATACGCCTTTTTCATTATTTACAATCTGAATATCGGTATTATATTCCAGTTAATATTGTTTTCTTATTAGGTTAAAATAGGAGGGATGGGGGAGTTGGTACATCTCTACTGGTTCCACCAATATCCTGCTGTTATTAGTGAAGATCCTTAATGTAAATGATTCATCTTTCAAACGTTTACTAATCAAATTTTGGGGAGAATCAACCGAGTCCATTAGAGCTGATGAATTTCTTGAAAACGTACAAACTAGAAAAACTCATTCCTGTTAAAGGCAATGATCAACTCGTATATCTACCGCTGTCGTCTCTGCAGAGTGCTCTTTTGCAAGCTTAATCTGATAAAATTTTTTGCAATATCTTCTGTCTGACAAGTGAGAGTAATAAATTCGTTAAGACTCAGTACAATGTTGGATCTGGCAAAACTGATCAATTTCGATTATTTAGTCGGAGTTTTGATAGATAAGCAACTCGATTCAGCAAGCATTAGGGCTTTATTATTTTAAATACATATATTTTTACTACATTTATAATTATTCATATTTCTGCAAATGTATTAAAATAACCTATTATTGTTAGAAATAAAATAATAGTATTCTCACGTAAATATACGGATTATTGCTTAAAGGGGACAAAAATACAACACCTTCTTTGAGGCCAGATTTTCTGCCAGAGGCCTTCATATTAAGATTTATAACGATACCTCCCCCTTTGAGTTGACGAACACTTATCCAGCTGAGAGAGTGTCTCGTAAGCGAAGCATTTTAATCACCTGCATACATTATTAGTATTTAACCCTCGACGATGTTCGGCGTACCCTTTGACACCATGTTTCACGAACATCCCCTTAAGCAGGAAAAGAAAGCAAAAAAGTCAACGTTCGCATTCGAAAAAACCCTTTAACGTCGATCTCGTCCGAAGAAAAAAGAATATATACCAGACCAACAGACACGAACCACTTCTTCAGTGCGGCCTCTTTTGAAGCCTTCATTCTAATTGGCAATTGCCCATTCCCTGTGATAACTCTCTGGAAAGAAGCCTCTTTCGCATATCGTGACCGGCAAACCAAACGAACAGTCAGACTTCGCAACAAAATTGCAGATTTGACCTACCACAAGGCCCCCGGGGGCGCACTGCCCTACTTGCCCTCGCAAGAAAGTCAACTCTCTAACGAGTGATCAACTGTCTAACGCTCTTTTTCTGTCTCTATCTTTCTTTAGAGCATGCCAAAAGATTTCAGACAATCAAATAACCAGCAAAAGTAAATTGCGCACTTTTAAAAATTTTTTCTCGTGCATTTGAATAAATTCCGAATGATTTATTGCTCGATAGGATAATTAAACTTGCTGAATCCCACATTTCTTTTTGTGTATGCCAGACTTTACTAATTAACAAAAAGTCACCGCTTTTAACACTTACTAAGATAAATGAAATGAAAACGGTTAGACGCAGTTGTAGCTCTTTTATAGGGGCTTACAGAAAGATTTTCGCTTACTAAGCTCTGAAGGGACGTCGAAATTTATGGGGCGTAATTTTAATACCTTATATTATTCGTCACGCTGTTTCATATGTACAGTTAAAGCAAGTCTGCTGGAAGGTGCTCTTTAATCGATGCATTTGGCGCGATTTACCTATTATTAAATATGTCTCCGCAATACAAACATTTAACAAATTTCAGTCGTGTTCTCAAAATAGATAATCACTCTAAAAGAAATAGGTGCGTAGCTGTCAGAAGTATATCATCTTTTACCTGTCTGCAGCAAGACAAGCAATTTATTGAACTTCGAAATATTTCTTTTGACATAGGGGTCGGAATGAGACGTATGATTCAGTCCAAGTCGAGGGGTTCAATGATCGCTAAAAAAGTGGTTTTGAGCAAAAGTTTTGAAGTTTTGCGACCTGCAGGCAAAAAAGTCAAAACAATGCGAATTGTCTTTACTTTATTTATTTTTTCCTATGAAGAAAAGCTAGACGGTTAAATGTAAATAGACCATGAAATGTTGCAACCAGAAATACGCTTCAAAAAATGAAAATGAATTGTTCGAATGTTCTTCCCTAATACTTTTTTCTCGTGTAGTATGACCATTTTTCCGTTTTTTTCTTCATTTTATCAGAGAGCGGCAAGTGCTGATATGATTAAGGCAAAATTGGCACGTAATTAATTGTAATAAAAAATATATGTTAGAAACTATTTACAGATTCCGTAAAGATTTTTTTAATGGTACAGGTAAATTGAATTATCTGTGTATTAAAAAAGAGTAACTGCGGCAAATTTTTGTTGAAAAAGAAAGTAATTGAATGCATAGACATGTATAACTGGCTGAAAATATTGTAAGAAGTATAACAAAAATTTTAAGTGATTGTTTGATTAAAAATATAAAGTCATGTATTCTTTCTTTTAAAAAAAAGAAGAAAAACATAGTTATTTCAGGTTGAAGATATTGATTATAAAACTATATTTTCATACGTATACGTAAGTGGTTGAAAAGTAAGGTAACAAGAGTTCTCAAGGGTACACATGCACATGTTCCTCGAGAGAATGAAATTCCATGTCTAAGAACAACAGACGATCACAGCAATTAAATGCTACCAGATGAAGCTGAGTTGTCCACAGCGCTTCCATTGGAACTTACAGGGCATCCTCCCTACAGCCCGGATCTCGCACCTAGTAATTTCCGTCTCTTTGGACCGTTGAAAGAGCACCTGGCAGGACGGCATCTCCAAACCGATGTCACAATTTAAGATGCAGTCGTTTAGTGATTCAACGACCAGGTTCCTGATTTCTTCGAAACTGATTTTGATAGATACGCATAAAGATATAGCACATGTTTTTATGTCCATGGAGGCTATGTTGTAAAATAATCTGTACCGAATACCTCGCTATGTACGAGTATCTATTGGATTTTGTGAATAAACTTCATGGTTTAAGGACTTGTTACCGTACTTTTTGAACCACCATCGTGCTATTGAATAACTAAAAGTTAACTTGTTTGACCCCACGTTGCAAAGACGCGGCGATAGTGATTCTCTTTATGAGTCAAGCATTATCTATTGAATTTTACATTGGAACGACTCACTTAAGTATCATCACTGCGCACACAATACTGGAGCATACAAAAATCTATAGGCTTAATCCAAAAGTTGGCTTATTTAGACGTAGTGAACCTGACAGGAATTTATGTTATTAGTGAAAAAAAAATCCAACTTATATTTTACCCTTTTTTCTAGCACTAAAGGGCCAAAAAGTGCAAAAATACAAACGTAGATTACGAAAGGAGGAAGGGGTAAAAAGAAAAAGTTTCATTTTTCGTAACGTTTGTACGTATAATGTCTTCTATTATTCTAACAAGATTTCCTTATTTTGCACAGGTCCATTTAATATATCATGTACTTTTGAGTCTGAATAATGACAGGAATAAATAAGAAAGACTATCATTGTCAAAGTATAGCGATGAGTAATTGCTTTTGCTTTGGCGAACTTGAGGGATGTTACTTGGATACATAAAAAAAAGGTCGGAAGTGTAGAAACTTTTGAATCAGTGGTCAGCGATTTATTTCCACTTTGTTAGGTCATTTCCTTTGGTTTTTGAACCTTAATTTCTAATGTTTTGTTTGTTTTGTTGTCATCACGGACACCAATTGACATTTCCCCATTGGTGTTTGTGAGATGAAAAAAATATATATATATACATGACACGACATGAGAAGCTACTAGTTTTTCCTACACGTACATACTTACTAGAAACTTACCATTGTAATCACAAATAAATTTTAGTGAACGTGACTAGAATCTTGCCGAAACGACCATTTAAGCAGTCCAGCATTGGACTAAAGAATGTCTCTCTGAGCATGGAAGGGGAATCTCTGGGCAGTTTTAATATAGCTTACATTAGGTTGTGCTGAAATAGACAGCATTCCACGTTTACTTTATCGTTACTTGCGAAGGAATTTTTAGCTATGTGACTGTGTATCTATTTGATAATGAATGGATATCATTTCCACCGTAAATTAAACAGAAGAAACAAGACTATTTGAATGCATTTGTTTTTATAACTCTTGAGGTGACTTTCTTCAGTGAACAAAATCTTTGCAAGTTTAATTTTTTTTTTAAGTACAATATTATAAATTTATTCGTAATACATTAAAGCATTAATTTTGTGAGTAGATTTAAGATCCAGCTTAGCTTAAGATATCAAACTTTAACGTTCTATAAATTTTAGATTCTCACGTAAAATCTGTTTGGCTTAGATTGCATGTCTCCGGGCTCAGGTCCTCGAAAATATCATGTCTCCTGAACTCTATTTCGATTGTCTTTTTATGGATATTATTTTAAGCGAGTTTTACTGCACCTTGCGAAAAAATTATTATGTTCAACAGGAGAGAGGCTCGTAATTGGAACAGGGATGCTATTAATAAAATTTATATTATCATGTGAATTTAAGCGAAGCTGCAAGCATTATATTCTCATGTTTTTGAATAAAATTTAAGAATGCCAACTGATATTTCATATATTATTTTCACGGTTTTTCTTTTAAAACAGTTTTAAGAGTATATTTATGCTTAATGATCCGTAGCCGATAGATAGATAGTTTTCGCATACATTTTTTTCTTTTTCTTTTTTTTTTTTCACCATGAAAATGTTTCAATCGCTTTTTTTTCTTTTTATTTATTTCTGGACACATATCAATGAGTTTGTTTGTCAGCGTGCTCGAAATGAATGACATAAATATTTTATACGATCATAAACAATATCAGAAACTAAAAGTGCAGAAAATGTGAGAGAGTTTTCCCCTAAAGAGAAATCCGAATTCTGCACCATGCATGAAAGAGTAACTAAATCACATGTTAAAAGAAGTAGTAATGGATAATTCTTTTTTAACAGTTCTAACCCTAAGTAACATCGCATTTAAAATTATACCAATTTATTCGACATTAAAAATATTTTCAATTTTTCCAAATGTCAGACATGAACATAATTCTTATGTGTAGGGTAAATCTATTAGTGATTGAACACAAAAAGTGAATAGATATTTGTATATTTTGTGTATTTCCTTCCGAGCAATAGGAAGGTATTTCGTGCTTACTTGGTATTCCTCATCATATATCCTTTCTTGAAAAATAATAATATGTTGATGTGTAATGTACTATGTTCATTTACTAGAAGCATTATGTAATTCTAATAAATGAACATACAATGGCATATTATTTGTCATCTACTGTGGCACATGACAAACACGTGACTGAAAAATTGAAATTTGTTGATATGTAGTGTACTATGTTCATTAATTATAAATATTGTGCAGTTGCAGTAAATGAACATACTGCTCCATAATGTATGCCATTTACTGGGACACATGATAGTACGCGGTATGATTGTCATTTATTGTTCCACTTTTCACTTGAACACCCTAAAATCCAAATCCAATAATTTATAAGCCTCCCCAGTTTTTCTACATAAATTACATGTAACAAAAAGTGTGTTTACACAAATAGATAGAAAAAGCTAAAAAAAATGATTTTTTAGAAAACGAGATGTGCTTAAGCGTTCATTTACCGAACTATGTGTCCTCTTCAATACTAAGAAGTAAAATGTAATATTTGCGAAATGTATTCGTCTTTAATAACCAAAAGTCATAAAAAAGTACATCAGGTTTTGTCCGAAAATCATGAAAATCACTTGAAATGAAACCGAATATAATAGAATTCAAACTTTTTCAAAATCAGCGACTTCACATTTTTTTTATTTAATAACATTGACGTAATATTTTTAGGAAAGTTATTTTAACCAACAGAAATTTTTTAAAGAGATTATACGGCAGTAAAAGATGAATAAGGTAGGTTTTTGAAAAATAAAATATTAATTTTCTCTTATAACGAAATTATTAGTTTCGATTTTTATTGTTCTTATTATTACTATAATTTTCGAAGTAATGAAAAGAATACCTGTCAATTTTCTAACTTCCATGAAAAGCACCAAGTCCCCCCCCTTTTGATTGGGGAAAAAAAGATAATTTAAATAACTACTGTCGCGAGTGACGCAAGCCTCAACATAGATAATTAAGACCGAATTACTTAAAAGAAATAGCTATTTTGAATTCAGCCAGCAGCTTTCTAATGCGACCTTCCCATTGTTAGAACTAAAAACAATACAGAGAGCAACTGACGCAATCCATGAAATTTCGTCCATCTTTCTCCTTTTGAATATTTTTAGAGATTTTTCGGCTTGCTTGACCTCATAAATCATGCGACCAAAAGTTGTGCCCCAAGTACTCAACAACCTCGTTACAGTGGCCGTGGAAGATGCTGGAAAACAAGCTTGGTTTTGAACGTGGAATAGAATTCTTAACGCTTTGAAGCGCAACCATTTCCCAATGTCGAAAAGCGCAGCCTTTGACATCGCTCGGCTTAACTACCAGCAAGATGACGGACGATCGAAACGTTCATCGCGTGCCACAGATCTAGAGACCCTTTTTTTGACGACGCCATCTTACTGGTAGTTAAGTCGACCGATGGCAACGGCTGCCCTTTTTTCAGCATTGGGCAGTCTATCCAGCTGTTCTCGCATTCTTCCATTTTTCAGCAGATGTCAGTGCTGTTAAAAATAATCTTGACCATTTTTTACGGGAAATGACGTGCTAAAAAGTAAAGGATTCTCGTGGAGCTATGTCACCCGCAACTATTTTCATAGAAATCAAATCTATTCTTCGTGACTGGCAACAGTCAAAACGTCATAGTTTGGTGTTCCGAGAGCGGGAACACTGCGCGTTAAAGGGTTAACGCTTTGAAGAGCAAGCATTTCCCAATGTCGCAAAGCGCAGCCGTTGCTGTCACGCGATTTAACTACCATCAAGATAGCAGACGATCGAATAACCCAGTGCGCTGAAAATTTTGAGAAAACATTTTTGCCACAGCCAGCTGTGCGGCGCCGCACAGCCGGCTGCGTCGAAAATGTTCTGTAGCTCTGTGTCACACACTGGGAGATTCAATCGATCGCCATCTTGCTGGTAGTTAAATCGTGCGATGTCAACTGTTTCGCTTTTCTCGACAAATGTCCCCCTGGAGTATTTAATTGAAATCAAATTTACGCTTCGTGAATTAAAACAGCCAAAATATCAGACTTCTGTCTTCGCTGTGAGGACACCGGTTTAAATGGAGGGGTTAAAGGGTTAAATGGAGACATTACTTACAACTCCTGAGGATAGCGGCAGTGACTAGAATCCACAGAGTCAGATAAACGTAGTGTCTTGTGATCATCTCTCACGTTCATCTGTTCTGGAATGCCTCTGAAATAAGAGAGAAAAAAAAATTCAGTTTATGTAAAACGTGCGAAGGTTTAGAATAATTTAAAACTGGATGTTAATTACCATTGTACACAACGGAATATAAGCGTAAATAAATCTAAATAACAAACAAAATACCTATCGCTGGTTTGGAAGAAAAACGTCGCACTTTAAAAAATCAAACTTTCAGAAAACGTCTTTGCATAATTTCATGAACTTTAAAATGGAAATTTTAAGTAGAAACTTAAAGTTTTTCGCTGACCTTCATCATAAATTAAAAAAAAATTAAATCACTTCCTACTTAGGTCAACAAAGAAAAATTTTATTTTAGTTACTTTTTATTAAGTTTGTGAAGCAACGGTCGATACCGTTAATCCAGTTTATTTGTTTATTATACTGTTTTCATTCATTTTTAATCCCAATCTAAAATTAATCAATTAAATTTAATTAATGAATTAATATTTTAAAAAACTGTATTAACATCAAGTGCCATCCACTACAAGTTTAAAAAAACGTATTTGAACTTGAGTGGATGAATAAAAAGTATTTTATTAACGATTGAAAATTTGTACAAGATATATAAACATATATAGGGAGAGTGTGAATTAACAGTAGGAATTGAAAAAAATATTCCTTTTTTGTAAGGCTGTTAAAGAAGAAGCAAGAATAACATGGTTTTTTAGTTCTTTCAAACGGGAGATCACTTCTTCATACTAGTTGTGAAAATTAATTTTTTCAATTTGAAAATTGAGACAGTTCTAGTGATCAGGGACTGTATCACTATTTATATACGCTATTAGAAAGCTAAATATGAGAAAAAAATTCAGAAAGCATTAGAATGTAATAGATATAGATTTTTGAAAGGCTCTTTAAAAGTGTTTTTATATGATTAATGTTCTTACATTAGCCGATATTAACTAAATTACATTCGGTAGTAAGTTTATTCTAGCAATTTTGGTCTAATCCTTAAACTATAGGAGCCCTAGATCGACTCGATTTCTGGACTCTAAATCATATTTTGTGCTCCCCCTATATTTAATATATAGGAGAAACAAATGCAAAACTTAAAATATTTATTTTAAATTTTAGAAAAAAGCACTATTGGTGAAGTTTTGTCAAAATAGTAGAAAGATGAGTTAGAAGGGAAAGCCATTTCCCTAGTTAGTTAACGGAAAGAAAAATATTCAAACTGTTAAAGAACATAAGAACTTGCGAAAAATTAAAGAAATAGCTTTCAAATTATGTATTGAAAAAAAAAAGTCTATAATATTTTGAGTTAATAAAACTAAAATCAACATGTTCTGAACATTTTTAGGGTAATGGATTTTTCTTTACAATACCCGAAATCTGCTTTTTTGAATTATATATAAAAAATGGTGATTAATTCAAGATTTTCATTTTCTTGACAACTGATTCATGCATTAGGCCAGCGTTTCCCAACCGGTGGGGCGCAGAGCGTTTGTAGGGGAGGTGGGCGTGAAAAACTAAAGAGCAAGTAGTGACGCATGTTTTTAAAAATCATCTTATTTATTCTTGTTTTTATTCAAAAATGTATCTATTTTTGGTTAAAATCTTCATTCAAACTTTACTGCTAACATTATTTTGTAGAAAATTCGTCTAAATGTTCATTGATTAAGAATAAAAAACTAAATGTATGCTGAAAAATAAGGGGGTGGTGGCGCCATCGTAATTTAGCCTTTGTTGAAGGGCGCGACGTTAAAAGGTTGGGAATTCTGCATTAGGTAATAGAGCTTTATGATAATGATATTTTAAATATTTAGAGTTGTATTAATTTTTTTTCAGCAAATTCATCAAATGCTTTGATTTTGTTGACTCCAATCACTGCTCTATATCTCTATGTTTAAACATTAATAGTACCCCAGTAGAAAAAAAAGGAAAGATTGTGATCTTACAGGCGTCTTACACAAGTGAGTTATAAAGCCAGGCTAATAACAAGCATTAAATACGCCTTGTGGTGGCAATAGATCTGAAAATTAGTCGGAAAAGTAATACATCTTAAATGAAATCTTAAAATAAATAAATAATAATTACAACTTTAAGGAAAATAAAATGCTTCAGTTATTGTTTTACGCGACTATTGTTTTACGCGACTTTCATGAATCTGGGTAAACTTCAGCATACAAACTTCCGCATTAATAAAGAAAAAAAAGCAGATAAATGGAACAGATAATAAAATAACATAGATCATAGATCAAAAGATTTCTCAAAGTAAGACCCTGTTAAACTGCCTAAGCCACTTCTCTCAACCCTTTGAAGGACAAGCGTTTTGACATAAATGTAGAAGACCAACTGGATAGACTGCCCAACGGTGAAAAATTGCAGCTGTTGCCATCGATCCATTTAACTATCAACAACATGGCTGTCAATCGAATAGTGCATCTGGAGCTACAGAGATAAAGAAGTTTTCTGACGCAGTCACACAGTGTCAAATCGATCGATGGCAACGGCTGCATTTTTTCAGTGTTGTTACCAATTAACCAGTTTTTGCGACTTTCAATGAAAGCGCTGAAATAAGGTGGTCTTTCAAAGCGCAACTACCGAGCATCAAAGGCTTAAAGTATCGCGAGTAAAAAGATGCCTGAATCTTGATACCCTTATTTCAAATGGTTTTGCTGCGTGACCGCACAGCCAGCTGTGTCAGAAAACCCCTTTAGTCTGTGGCGTCACATAGGCGGATTCGATCAACCGCCATATTGTTGGTAGTTAAATGGATCGATGACAACAGCTGCTCGTTTTCAGCGTTTGGACCACTTTATTTTTTTCTGACTATCAGTGAAAGAGCAGAAATACGGTGGTTTCACGGTTCAACCACCGCGCGTCAAAGGGTTACCACTCTAGGACTAAATAAGGGAAAAAAAAATCCAATTTCAAAGTTGCTACATTGTGTACTGTGGCTACCGCTGAATCAATAATTACGTCTCAAAGTGGCTGGCGTCCGAGCAAGCCACCAAAAGTCATGAATGAAACATGCTTGATTGCCAGTGTGTTTTTCTATTAATGAGATCGGCTATCAACCTGTATACCACCCACTGAATGCCTATTCTTTCTACTTTTTTTCTACCTTAATGGAATTCGTCGCACGTTCGACTAGGCCGAAGAAGAGAGAGAGGGCTGAAAAGCTTTGATGCGGGGGTGGTGTAGGCCTGTCTAGCTTCCTGCAGGTGTGCACTAGTGAAAAGAAAACAGTAGACATGAAAGATGATGTTCACTGGCAGTCAAGATTGAAATATGGTGGAACGAATTATCATTATTATTCGGACGTGTTACAATGTTCTTTTAGTTTATCTCGATCTGGCGGCGGCCGAATCATTTGTTTATTATTAGTATTTAAATGAAATTAACCCCTTTTCGGGAATGTTGTGTTAGCTAGCGCTGATTCAAAAATGGCCATTGAATCAGGGTACTGCAATTGCAGCGTTTTAGTAGCCGATTTCAATTTGATTGGGTACGTTAATTCTTGCTAACGTTGTATAAAGGGACTTTTTGGTTTGGTCAAAAAGATGCGAGCACATAATTCTTTACCAGTTATGATACAGATTGTACACTTAGGTACTCTATTAAGAACGCTTCACATTTTTATGCTATACTCATTTACTATGGTTCTTTTTCCGAAACAAAATGATTTGACAATTTTCTAGTATTACGGACTATCTTTGTATTGTATTAACTTCACATTTTAGTAGTTTATCTGATATGTACATTGACTGGTGTTTTAAACTTGAAATTTTTTTTTCTCAAATTTTAAACAATTCAGAAAAGGCAATTTATAAGTACTGCTGTATATGTGGCCTTTTTTAATTTCAGAACTTAACATATCCATAAGCTCTCAATATTACTTTGTAAACTATACAACTTCTGTCGGTTCATTAAATTAACAGGAGAAAATCTTTTAACCTGCTCCAAAATAATGGGATATATTTTCGTTTCATTGTATTCTACTTATATGTAGCGTTTGAAGCTCACACGTTATGAAACAAATATTATAAAATACATATAATGAAAACTACAATAAACAGATCTTGATAGAACAATGTTAAATTTTCGTTCTCTCAATTTACGAGAATTAAAAAAAAGACTGTTTTTCATATTGTAAGGAAAATATTTTTACTGAAAAATTCTACTTTAATGCAAATGTCAGATAAAAATGCATTCATCAGATTTTTATTATATTCTAGTATCCCATTTAGAACTTCTTTTCGAAAAGAGAATCAGTGATTAGGTTCTAGAGGTAAACATTTAATGGAAAAGAAAAATGGAAGTTGAGATGCCAATGTCCATAGATACAAATTGTATAGTTTTAAATTAGAAAAAGACATATCTAGGAAACTATTTATTACCGTGTTTTGGAAAACTAGAATCTTATTTTCTCTCGTTAAATGTCTATGAGTAGAGAAACATTCTTCAAATTACATTCACGCTTATAGAGAATGAAGGCTTTTGTTTATTTCTATCAATTTTACTATTTCGCTTTTTTTGAAATCTATCGATGCATATTTCTTTGCGTGTGTGTATGTATTTATTTGATTTCAAATCATTTGGATATCGACATTTGAAATCATTTTTCTCGCTTCATTTACTTCGAAACACAATTTTCACTGCGCTAACATGAACATTTGCTAAAAGGTGTTAGAAACTGAATCCGCATTTAGAAACGTACTTTGAATGCTAAATTCCGAGTTACAAAACAAAAATGGCACAGAACGTCATATTGCGCAAACATTTTGGCATTGGTATTTTTGAAATAAAGCGCAAAATAAATGAATATTTCCATGAATCAGGTCACATTAAACTTGTTCCCAGTATAATGGTTCGACTCAATAAATTCGAAATATTTAATGTTATAATATATGTACTATTTTTTAAAGTATATCTGAAATATTCTTAATATAAGAGAACAGAACATTTACTAACATTCTACCTTTTGCATTTTGGCTGAATAAATGAAACAACATCGATTTTAGAATAAAAATATTTTCCCCTAATTTTCAACATTAAGTAAATAGTGACATTATGCTAAAATATATCAAATGTATATTTTAAACGTTTGGTACATATTTTTACTGCATCATTCTTTGATATCGGAGACGTTTTGATAGATAACGTTGTCTCAGTACAAGAATCCTTTTTAAAATTCTTATGATCTTGCCTAGTAACTTATTTGAAACTCTACATGTATATTGTTTTCTTATAGACCTTCAAATCTTACATTCATTCCTTCTTTTCTTTTCGCTTTAGCTAATTTATCTTGCTTCATTTACACTCAGTGTAAATTTTCAATTTTGTAACTTACAATGCAGAACACCATTCCTTCTTAAAGAACTTACAGAACAACATTTCTACAATACGTCAGTATAAAAGAACAAAACAGTGTTCGGAACTGTGTCTAGAAAAGAGTGAAAATTAATGTAATGCAAATAAAATGAAACGCCTCTTCAGAGACAAACATAATGAGGATGAATAGAAACGACTTAGCAACTGGTGTTGCAGTTTTAACACTTCATCTGAAAAAATTGTGTACATGCGTCCACATTATTTTTCACAGAAATACACCCAAAAGACAATACACATCATTAAGAACTATTAAAAGATGCACGATTCAATATGATCAATTTTAGAAACAGTCTTTGGCTTGTTACTCTTCCGTAAATAAACATGCGAGCTCATTATAAAGATTTAAGCTTGAATAAATCAAATAAAAAGGCTTTAAACCTTTCTCAGATATAAATGAATGGGGAACTTATAGGAAAGAATTTCTACTATTTAGCATCTTAAACTAAAAGAAAACAATATGAGAGAGAGATCGCCACAGTTTGCACATTTTTTATTTTCACATTTTGTGTTCTATCAGACCTAAATAGCTGTCAGTTTGTCTCTCAGTTGTCTAAGACAACCCAAGCACTTAAGGTTTTACTAGTGGTAAATCCCTTTTTCCTTCTTCCTAGGACTGTAAGTAGTGCAGACTAGAAAAGGCAGACACGAACAAATAAAACTTATCTCCGTAATGGTCCATAGTCTCAGTTTAGTTTTCAAAAAGGCAGATAACACAATGAGTAATCATATATCCATTATGGAATTCAAATTATTTAAAATATTTTGTTTATTTATTTTTATTTTTTATTCGCTTACAAAACACGTAATTCACATAAAAATGACCCACACTGAAAAAAAATCAATCAGAACGTTCCTTGGAAATAATGAACAGTTGAGAGGCTCTAGAATTCCAAGTAACGTTACACGAAAATACCAAGAGCTTTACTGTACAATTTGCACTGACCAATACAATTCAGTGAATTTTTTTTTTTGCGTTGTTTAGTAAAGTTTCTGGTATTTTTATGTAGCCTCCCTTAAAATTCTAGGACACCCCAGTTGTTCATTATTTGCAAGGAAAGTTCCCGGATTTTTTCCCCAGTGTGTATCCTCTACTTAAAAAAATACTAGAAATGAAAGCAGTAATATCAATTTCTGTCTAAAACATTGCTTCACATAATCCAAGGTCATAATAAAAGACAAGATTCGGTATGAGGTGTTAAGAATATAAACGCAGAAAACCGCAAGCAAACCGTGAAACGAATTCACAAATCCTGATAAAAATGCCTTGAATCACTTTACTTTCAAGGGTACAACAATTCACTTGAGGGTAAAAGCAGTTCCTTGCAATGAATTTAAAATGATTGTTTCCCATATTCTAGCTTCAAACTCTCTCGGTAATTTTATTCCTATAATGAAGCATTAATATGAATGTGGTTATCGATAATCATGTTTTCATTTAAAAATGAAAACTGCCCAGCGGAGCAATAGTACTTTGATTTTTATTTTACGAATTGTAATTTATTTATCTATAATTTTAAAATTTAGATTAACATCCAGAATTAGTACACTTAACGCTTTTTAATTTATGTTAAGAAAATACAACTTTGATAGACATCTTTAAAAAATATAGGCATATGTATGTTCGTGAGTGTGAATGTATGAATGTGCGTGCGTGCTGGAATAGGAGTTTTTTTCCCAGCTAAACATAATCTAAAAAATTTAATAGATATTTTATTCGTAACGTAACTTTTGTGTCAAACATTGTTTGTGTATTGCGCTGTGTAATTTGTTCTGGCAAACCTACACGAAAGGTATCTACCTAGAGGTGTGAGGGTGCCAGGGGACTAAACAGTGGAGGATATCGAATATATATCTGTGACACATAAATACATCGTCATTACTTGTGATTTGAAAATGATGAAGTATTTGGAAGTACTTTTTACGATGTAATGCTTTCTTATATATATTTTTGAAGCAAGGTATATGCAGTAATTTAAAACAAGGGATTATTTAAAAATATTTGCAAGAAAAAGTCCAGTTAAATTAATTTCATTTACGAATGATAATTAACACTACGAAGTGGGTAATAGTTTCATTTGGATGTATTTGTATTCCTGAGACCTTACAATTATACAAGCTGACACTTTACAATTCGATACAATTTTTTATAGTTTAAAAAAAGAAAGAAAACAATACCATCTGAATTAATTAACAATACGCCAGCCACTTTTTGCAATTGTTTTAATTTTAGATTTAAGTTACACATGTATACTTCTTTTAAGTCCATTAAGAGACTGCAGGAATTTGAATTTACGCTATCAATCTGTACAAATCCCTTTTTTTTAAATTTGGGACAAATTCTCGCACTGAAAACGGTAATCTAAAAGTTAGTCAAAGCAGTTTGAGTTTTTATATACTTGATCGATGTTTTTGATACGTTATGGTAGTGCTTAATATTTGACACCAAATTGCGAAATTTTTGAATAATCCATTTTCTCACTATCTGCAGTAAAATAGCAGGTTTTGTTTCAGCTCCCCGAGCGATAGTTTCTTATTAATACTTTACATCAAATCTTTGTGAAAATGACTTTTTCAAATGTGAATTTAGGGCTTATTAAAATGCCCACATGACACTATTATAAGTTATTTAGAATTGTTTACATCGCCTCTTCTTATATATGTATTCTTAAAAGAATCGCGAGTGAAAAGATGGCTGGATCTTGATACCCTTGTTTCGAATGGTATTGCATTTTAATTGCAATTACATTCACTACTTGTGTGAAACGGACCGAAAATACAATGTAATACTCTTTCCTTTTCCACAGAGCTGATATTTATCAGTGTGTTCGAGTACGCTCTGTTTGTACCAGATTGTGAAGGAGGTGAAAATTCTAAAAATAGATTTTTATTGTACAATAGTTTAGCATCAAAAGTAAAAAAAAAAATTGTATTAGTTATATTAAATCTGCGGTTGTACACGTGGAACGAATGCGTGTTTTTAACTTTTTTATGAATATATATACTAAAATTGTTCTTTTAAATGTTTTTAATATGTATCTAAAAAGTATCTGTCGATATAATTATCAATATTTGCCTATAATATCGAATTTGCCTGTATAATTATAGCTAACGACAGCTCTTGCTCCAATTATAGGAAGTAAAAAATGCATTTGTTCGTTTTATTAGGCAGTTTAATATATACTGTATGATTTGGCTCTTAATTTGATTGCTCGGAGTCGAAATTTTTCAAATATACATTCAGTTTATTTTAAATACTAATAATTCTGATTCACTTACTTTTTGCATAATGAAATGTTATTTGTTTAAAAAGAAAAAGAAATTCGAATTACAATCGAATAGCATTTTTGGTACATAAAAACAATGAAAAATTATTTAGGTTATATCTTGGCTAAATACCTGTGGCAAATATTGGCTTTCAAAGAGCAAATTTTACAATCATATTTACTAAATGTTGGAATCAGAGTAAATCCAGTATTAGTGATTATATTTAAGTTTCATATATATATATACATATATATAAAATTTAGAAAATTTGCTGAATATTACAGGTCAATTTATTCACAAAATCACATCAGAAAACTATTTGTTTCTTAATTTGTTAAATTATTTTTACTGGTAACACACAAATCAGTTTCATTAAAAAAATCAACTGAAAAAAAAAACTTTCAGAACTATCTAATACTAACATCACATTAGAATAGCATAAACAATTTCATGAGAATCACTGAAAGCAGTCGTAAATATTCAGTTGATAATCGAGCTATAAATCAAACATTTACGAGAAATTAATCATAAATGTTTCCTAGATTTCTTAATGTGATAAGTTAATTCCCTTGTTCCTTGTAATGGAGAAATCACGAACTGATGAAAATTTATTCCGGAAAAATGGATTCTTTGATACCTATCTAATGCCGAATGTGCACTGCGCGAAATACCTCATTTGTTTGATTTCTAATTTTCTTCGTGTCTAACTAAGAAGAACGAGAAGTATTTATTAACCCTTTGAGGCGCAACCCTTTCCCAATGCTGAAAAAAGGGCAGCCGTTGCTATCGCTCAACTTAACTACCAACAAGATGGCGGACGATCGAAATGTTCATCGTGTGCCACAGATCTAGAGACCCTTTTCTGGCGATAGCTAGATGTGCAGCACAGCCAGCTGTCGTCAAAAAAGGGTCTCTAGATCTGTGGAACGCGATGAAAGTTTCGATCGTCCGCCATCTTGCTGTAAGTTAAGTCGAGCGATGGCGGCTGCCCTTTTTTCAGCATTGGGCAATCTCTCCGGCTGTTCTCGCGTTCTTCCATTTTTCAGCAGATGTCAGTGCTGTTAAAAATAATCGTGACAATTTTTTATACGGGAAATGACGTGCTAAAAAGTAAAGGATTCTCGTGGAGCTATGTCAACCGCAACAATTTTTTATAGAAATCAAATCTATTCTTCGTGACTGACAACAGTAAAAACGTCAGAGTTTGGTGTTCCCAGAGAGGGAACACTGCGCGTTAAAGGGTTAAAAACAAGAAAATATTGAGTAGATCGAATCGTTCGACCGTAGGTTTTCGTGTGACTACTGAGTAAAATTGTGTGAGAATTAGCCATTTGTTTCTGAAAAAAGACAGGAGATGTGGTTAAATGACCATAATAAAAGGATGAACTAGTCAAATGTATGAATTTTATTCATTTATTTATTTATACAGTATATTTGTGTTTGATGCTTTCACAAATAGGCGTGCTGAACGTCAAGTGGTATAGGTAACAAAAAAACAGAATAAACTTAGTTTCCAGATATGCCACTAGTTAGAAAAAAATTGCATCCCAATTAAATATTTGAAGACTACATTTTTTTTGTCCATAAAACACACAAAAAAACTAAATTCTAATTTATATAGAGCTGTAAACTTTAAACTTACTTTCATCAAAAGTTTCATTCTGTTTAACAGCGTTTTTTTTTGTGCATTTAAAATTCTCTACATTTTTGTAACGTGATGGTTGTTATTTGTAAAATTAAACGAATTTCACATTTATTTTAGACGTTTAAAGCCAACAAATTATTCAAGACTACAAATTCAAACTATTTCTTCAAGAACTGCTTAATGATTTTCTCAAATGATAAAATTTTACTGCTTGTAAAAATTCAGTGAAGTGCGTCGCATGGCATATTTAACAATACATTCGGTCTTTATTTTTTTCCGTATGTTTAGCTAATTTCATTGGTTTAGAGTTAGTAAGAATGTATAATACGCTCGTGACATTCTAAATTTTTTGAATTTTTAATATATACGTATTTTACTTATCAAACTACTCATAAATTACATGATTTTTAAAAAGAACAGCTTTTGGTATAAAAGAGGGTATCTAGTGCACCTTTGCTCTAGGTCAGTTTGTTTTACTACAGAAAGACGATAATTTTTGTGCCTTCCGAAACACATGCGCAGATTATGCTATTTTTCATATAAAGTTTTTTTTAATACTTTTAAAATAGTTGTTCTCAATGGAAGGTAAAGTTATAAAATTGAAGAAAAAAAACTGTCCCTTGAATACATTTAAAAATGAGTCAACTATGTCAGCGATATAAGAAAATCAGAATTCTTCTTCACTACCCGAACTCTTATAAACAATAATTTGTCATGTAACTGTGTGGGAAAATTTATCTGGATATATATACTGCACTGCAATGGGCTCAGCCGTCATTGTAATGAAGGAACTAATGCAAAATATTCTGCATTTAAGATTTCTTTCCTATCTGTTTTAATGGTTGCACACCTCCTATAGACTACGTAGCAAAAACTCGTTCACTCTGAGTTTTTCGTGTCTGTGATACTATCTTTTTAAGACCATTCAAAAGTTACTCAATGTTCTTAAAAGAACAACCTTATTTTAGGCCAAATAAAATTCGGCCCAATACATAAAATCCTGTAGGTTCATGTTGATATCTCAATTTGTTCAAACAAAAACGTATCGGCATGAGTGTAATTCTTCAAATGCACGCGTAAAGCGCGCACCAACGATTAATTGCTATTCGAGCATAATTAAACGAGCGTAGCTTGATTTTATAATTTCTGGAGTACCAGAAATAGTTCTCCATCTTCTTTCATCGTGCCGGTTATAAATAACTAATAAGCGGATAGGTTTTATATTAATGACAGAGTTGACTGTCAACAATTGATGGATCATAAGATAACGAGGAAGTTTAATTAATGCTTTGAAAAAAACAGAGCCATTTGAATAAGCAGTGCAGCCTCTTGAGAGTCGGACCGATTTGAATACATCAGAACCGGCGGTCTCGTTGAAAGGCAGTGGAAATTCAGGTAGCCAGCTGATCTATTTGCAACTTCCGACAAATGTTATAAATTACAGCCTAGTCCATTAAGACATTTGTGGACGTTTGCATTTTATTTTAAACTTTCCTACTCTGTTGGGAAACGCTAGTGATTTCTATTTGCCTGTCCGTTTCTTAGCTGCGGTAAATAGAAACTGAATCGATATATGTTATTCCTATGTACCGATGTATGTTATTCCTATGTACTATTCCTGTTTTTTTGTTATATATATAAACTTTTGGTAGCCGGGATATCGAAGTCACAGGCCGATCCGAAATGAAAAGTTAAACGAAATATAAATAATAACAAATGCGTGTGTTTGTGTTTTTAAACTTATTTATTTTACCCCTTAATAGGTGGAGGGAAATAATTTCCCACTTTACAAAATCAGTTCTGGAAAGGTAAACAAATGGGCGTTTCGGAAGAAGTAATTCACTCGTGTAGAAATTCATGACGAACATGAAAAACGTACTAAAGTTCCGTGTTTAAAGAGTGTCATTGTGTGCGGTGGCATGCTTTACAATGTTCCATGCAAATTTTAAAAGAGTGTAGCCCTAGGATCTTTTTTAAAGCTACTTCTAGTCAATAGTTAAGCTGTTAATTGTTTTTCGAACAGTAAGCAAGTTTTTGTAGTTGGGGCAATACAATGCAATGGTTCGTATGGGATGGTGAAAGATATTTCTCAGAGCATCTTAGCCTAGGAAAATTAATTCCCAATCCCTAAAATAAAAATGGCAACACTTATACAAAAATAACCTTGCTATGTAATTATACATAATAATTAAAGATCATAATATTTAACTAAAAATTGTAAATGCTCTGCATCGAAAATTATTAATGGAACATTTGTAAAACTTTTATTGAGGGCAAATAGAATAGGCTCTAAACGCAGTTACAATATATGCATATACGTATTGTATACTTGTATACGTATACCTGTTCATTTCCTTTCCAGTAAATACCTGACGATAGCGATTCTCCTTTTGAGTCTGTCGTTATTTTTACGTTTTGATCTTTGAATGCAGTATGTCCTTGCTGAACCTTGTGCCGTTAAACATCATCATCATTGTGTTGCTTGGGGCTTAGCGAGGCATATAAAGACTTGTGCTAAGAAGCAACGGCGAGGACAACAAGAGAAACGCCGCCATCACTTGTTTCCGATTAAAAGAGCTAACAAGTTAATTATTATTCGTTACGTTGTGCATATAAAATTATGTTGGAAAGTCACTGATAATTGATGTGTTTGACTTGATTTATCTTTCTTATTTATGATTAACATTGTCAACCACTGGTGGATCATACTTTAATGAGGAAGTTTAATGAATGTTTTGATACACATTCATTTGAATAAACAACGAAGCTCGTCGAGACGCGAACTGTTTGAATATTTCCGAACAGGCTGCTGAAAAGGAAAATTCAGGTAGTCAGCTGATCTGTGCAACTTCCGACTCCTGTTATAATTGCAGGCAAATCCATTAAGCCAAGAGGAAGCATATTTTTCTTTTTTGATAATACATTTACATTTTAAATGCCATATATTAAAAAACCTTTTACACAAAGTGCAACGTGCTCAAAAACGGATGGATTACTAATGCATTAAGATTTTCTCACAATAAGGTTTTTATAAAAACTCTTAAACTTTGATGCAAAACATAGATACGTGATATTTAAAATGTGCTTCGTCTTCATCTTAAAATTAACTAACCTTTCTCTTAAGGCCGTGGGCTGTATCTATTTCATGAAATTCACGAAGTTTTTTTAAATTTTGACGATTGACAGCTAATTTATCTTTCTCATTGTCACTATAAATAGCAACAATAACGAATTAAAAGCAACAATAACGAATAGCAGCAATAACGAAATTAAAAGCAACAATAACGAATTTATTACAGAAGGTTTTGGTCAAATCATGTGGTTTACACTTGAAGTTATCTCTGGATGAGAACGAGTGGATAGCAATAGGAAGTCATTTTTCCTGCGCAAATACTTGGATTCATTGGATCTTTCTTCATCTGATTATATTTGTATATCGTGCTTTATAACCAAACAAATTAAACATGTGTAAAACACTCTCATTCATTATAGCACAAAATAGACAGGGCTAGGCATACTTCTCGTCAAAAGAAAGAAATCAAATTATTTGAAATTAGAAATCAAATTAACTTAATCTATTAAGCTATTTGATTTCTTTATTTCTAAAATTAATCACACCTACAAAAATGCGATTATTTTAACGGTCTAAATCTAAAAAGAATCTTTTTAAAGTAAAATATATTATATTTCTGTTGGTATTCCCTTAAGTTTTTTTTTTTTTTTTTTTTTTACTCTATTAGATTAGATTTCATTATATTTCTCAATGCTGTTAAGTTTCTTTTTTCATTAAATAAAATTATAGATGCGTAACGCGATTAAAATATTATTCATTTGTTGGTTTACAGTGATCAAGTTTAGTAGTTATTGGGTATACTTGTTGAACAATTTTTGTGATTTGATTTTTTATAGTTCATGCATAATTTAATGACTACAGTCCCATATTCTGAACTATTTTGTTCCTATTATAGTTCTCCGCATAAAAATTACTTACCATGTTTCCTCGTTCCAGAAAACTTGCATGCACCTTTGTCTTTTTCAAATTTCTCATAAAAAGATATAATTTTTATGGTTATGCGAAACTTCAGGGCATATTTTCCTAATAAACTTTTTTCACGTTTTTGTTTATATTAAGTATTCATCGAGCATTATTTTTCGGAATCGGAAATTTTTGAGGAAAGCTTATAATTAAGGGCAAAACTATTTTTTTTCTCGATTGTCCTGTCCCAAAAAGCTGCTTTTTAGTTTCTGCCTGACTGCTAAATACTTCAAATATTTAGCGCGTGTTTTATTAAGGAACCTTTTCTGAAGACTTACAAAATGTTAATTATTTTCTGACAAATTTCGCAGCTACAAAAGAGTAAAGTAACGCTTAGCGATGGGATCCGAAGTTCAAACCTCTTATTCAGAACAACTAAACCTCTTTTTTTAGCCAAATAACAGTTTATACGGATTTATTATTTAAATTAAATTAAGTTTAATGATAAAGTTACCACTTAAATAAAGCTACTGTGTTGTAATATCTGTTGTAAATGTCATTCAACAAATCATACTTAAGACTGATTGGAAAAATAAATAAAGCCTTTACCATGAGCACAGTATAGTTTTCACACACACACACATCCTGTTTTCTCTCGGAATTTCATTAAATGCAGTTTTATTGCTATACATATCATTTTTTGTAGTAATAAAAATTTGTTTATATTTTAATCTTTCTTTACCCCCCCCCCCATTTATCAGGGAAGTATTTTTATTTATGAATTTATTGAATTTTCACTTTTTGGAAAAGTACTGTCTGGGGGAGGCTCTAGTTTATATTACTTTAAAAAGTCCTTGTCCCTTTAACTACATTATAGTAACTGAATTTTTTTCTAAGCGAACCCATTTCACGAAAATCACTATTTTTAAGTTAAAAAATTTTGCCTTATTTTTTTCTTCACCAGAAAGCAGTTACAAGAAGTTGAATTTTTCTCTGATATCTGAGCACTAAAATGCTTCAGTCTGAGACAACTTTTCTGAGACTACTGAGACAACTACTGAGACAACTACTGAGACAACATTTCTGTAGATTTCGATACCTTTAAATGCATATTTGATTATTTCTTTTCTATGCGAAAACTTTTCGAGAAAGCCATTATTCTTCAGCGGAAAAAAAATCTTTACTTTTTTACTTAAGGGTCAAGTCACAGCTTCGAACTTTTATAGGTCATTTCCTTTAAAAGTCATTCTGAAATGATCGATAATCGACGTATGTACGTCCTCCCTCTCAATGGTAAGCATTAGGAAGGGTTTATTATGATTGAATTTCTATGATTAAAACTTCGGAATTGGTCGTTAAAACGCAAAAGAGAATGACCGTTTTACGAAGGAACCCTCTATTTAATAAACTAGTGAATATGCATTAGACATCGTGGAACATATGATTTTCTAGTGAACAATAGCCTAGTACCTTGAAGCAAATGATAGAGTTTGTTGCAATATTAAGACTAGATAAATGTTGCGTTAATAATATCATTTTTGAAAAACCCATCTGATTGCAGTTATTTCACGTGGAACTTAAAGCGTTTAATGCATGGAGAACTAGTTTTTTTATAGTTTTTTTTTTTCATCGTTGTAAGTAGCATGCTTAACGATAAAATGCAGAATTTCGTGATGCTTTTTTTAAGTTACAGAACAAGATCGAGGGAATAATTTATGTGTTTATTTAAGAGCTTTATCTTGGCAAACGGTGTATTAACAACATAAAAAGTGTTATAAATCTGCCCTGTAAATAAAATAAAAGCGAACACCTCGAATGGTAAAAGGCAGTAGTCTAGGTAAACGGTAAAATAGGGATTAAAGTGTTTGTTATTATCATTATTTTATTAAATACTGGAAACGATTAAAGTGTTTGTTATTATCATTATTTTATTAAATACTGGAAGCGGTAGTAGGGATTTAGTTTTTAAAAACCTATAAGATGGAAATAAAAACTTCGGAAAAGCTTATGATTTCTTAGCAATATTATATGAGAGACTGCTTTGTTGATAGATACTTATTTAATTTTAAACTGATTAGCGACAAATTGTACATATATAAAGGTACGGAATTTATGTAAATAAAAACCCGAAATTTCGCTAAAATTTGCATAAAATACTTATAAAACATTTTTTAGACACTAAAAATTCGTATCCAATGTTAATTAAAAGCTACATTGCAGTAATTTTAACATTTGACTGTTTTAGACTCATTCAACAGTTTAATGGCAACACTATAAAAGTAAGGGAACGCTCTGAAGGAGCGTTCTGTGTCTACGCAGGCCTCCAAATGCTCTGTAAAGCTGCTAGAACAAAGGTTGGAAAAGAGGATTTATTAGCTCACAATATGTCTTTATCACTCAGGTCTTCTTTACAGTTTATTGATTATAACATTAGGCGATGAAAGTGTTCATACCCATCAATGACCTGATTTTGAGGATGTGCTCCGAAGAAAGGAATTTTTAAAAGTTCTCGAGCAATATAATTTGATTTAAGGTGCACGTAAAATCTGTCCGTTATTCTAATATCCTCCATGTGCAAACGATACGTCTGGGAATGCCGACTTCAGGTGCCATGTCTCTCATCTGAAATTGGTTTTAAATTAGGACACCATTCATATGGGTCAACGCTGGTCTAATAGGCGCCTCCATAATGAAATGATCTGCGGCCCTCGTAACGGTCAAGCTTCCAGTACCTGACCCGGCCATTAGAAAGAAAAATAATCTTGCAAGCAAGATAATTTTACGAACTCCTTCGTAAAATCACCTCGAAATAGGGAAGTGCGTTCTCTATTGAACGAACTTGTCTAGTTTTTCTGGACATTTCAAACTTATATATTTTTATATGTGAGTATTATGAGGGATAACACATTTTCAAACGAACTCGGACAAAAGTAACAAATTTTTTCGATGATTAAACTTAAGAGCATGTGAGGCAATGTATATTTAAAATAACTAGTTATAATTTTAATGTAAGGTTTTTTTCTTATAGCTGAAAATGCAGTGTAATATGAGGCAATGTTTTGTTTCCATACAAATTTATTTTCTATGGGTAAAGTAAAAAAGAAATTGGTATGATTTGCTTTTTAAAAAGTGTAATCAATTACTTTTTTAAGTATAGTTTAGATTTTATGAATTTAAAATATGCATAATGCAGTTTAAATTATTTTAATAATTGCTTCTCTGTTAAACGAATTTTTCATATAAAGAAACTTTTTCGGGATTTAGTGACTTCGTTAAATAGAGGTCCGACCGTCCATTGTGAAAGATAAGGTAATGCTCATACACGCATCGAAAACAGTAATTAGCATTTGAAAGATTTCAATAAAATCCGAAAAAATAATTCGACCATAATTAAAGCAGAATCAAAAGGGATTTAAACTTATTTTTCCGACAGAGACGGTTGTTAATAAAGGCCCATTTTAAACGAAAATAGGGCCAAAGACCTGAATTTTTTCCTTTAAAGAGATATTTTTGCTCAATAAAGGTCCGGCTTAAGGTTGGTCATTGAAAAGTTAATGATATCTATGTAATTCTTAAATAGTTTGAAGAATAAAGAAATTATATAAGAGCTTTAAAAAATCAGAACGCTTTTTCCACAAGCTCGATTGCGCACTTTTAGAATTCATGGAAGTTACCGAGGAAAAATAAATTGGGTAATGACACTTGATGACCACATTATACCCCGCAAGCTTGCTATGCATGTGGTGTTCACAGAGGATAGACCGTTAATAAAAATACCCGAATGTTATATAGAGGTTTTGAAGAAAGGCACAGCCGAAAATGGAGTAATTTTCAAATGCTTGCAAAAACTGTCCCCTATGTTACGTGGGATGTGAGAGATGTAGGAAAAGGAGGCAAAAACAGAGCAAACTATGAAAGAATTTTTGAGCAGGTGAGCAGTGAGAATTCATATGAAGTAAAATTAGTCATTTTCATTTAAAAGAACAATCTAACTGGAAAAATAGATTGCACAAGCAAGAAAGGCTTTGAGCGGATATGCGAGAGGTATATGACTTACAGAAAATATAGGACGAGGGAATTGTATAACAGCTGTATGTAACATGTGATCGAAATCACAGCATTCTGAAAATTTTCCAATTTCTGACATTATTTGTTTCTTACATTAAAATATTAAATAAAGGACATCAAAAAAGAGTTGCATGGTCTTTTACAAGAACTGCCTCGTTTCTTTATCGTGTGATAGTTTTTGAATTTCAGAAAGCATTACAACCAATATTTTAAGAAAATCACTTATATCTTATTTCACATTTACTAACATATGAGCAGCACAATAGCTTGTCTAATGAAGCGTTTCCATTCCAAAACGTATAATTTATTTCTCACTTTTGAGACGCACTACTTCGTAATATATGGTATTAAGACTATGGAATTCAGAGCAGCTTTTCCTTAAAATATGTAATGCTTAAACAACATATAATCTTAATTCTTCTTCGGTGTTATGCTTATTTAAAATTGCTATACCGAACGATTTATCATAATGGAGCATGAACAACCTATCCAAGACATAAGAAAGTTATTATGATGCTTCAGGGTAACCACAAAAATTCCTTTTTGCGGTAGGATCGCTTTTCCCACGTTTTTTACCTTAGAGACTATTTATAACAATGTAATAGGTGAGATGATTTTCTTGACCTTCAATCTCATCTTAGAAACCTAGAAGCTTGTTCAAATGCGTTGTATTGCAAGGATTAGAAGCTTAATAGCATAGCTTGTAATGAATATAGATAGTGTTGTCTTTAATTACAAATGCCTAAAACTTTTTCTGGCTTTTTATGATTATTTCTTTACACATTATTATTTACTTATGTGATTATTTCTCTATTCACAGCAAATGACTACTTAGAAGGCAATACAAGACAGCAGAAATTTAAACTATCACTTTTTAAAAATTTTATTGGTGCTATTTTGACTACATAACTTTTGTTGAATTATCAAATTTTTCGTTGATGTTTTGTTGGGTTAAAAAAAAAAAAAAAAAAATTGATTCAGTGAAATATTTTGTTAATACAATAACATTATTTGGTTAAAATAGCATCAACCAAAATTTTTCTTGAATTAGAAAAATTTCATTGAATTCAACAGAGCATTTTTTCCCGTCATATATTTATTATCAAGTAGCATAAAATTTACGAAACATTTTGTACGCATATAACATATTCAAGAGTAAATACAGCGAAGTTCTTTCGGGTTTAAAATATTGTAAAATGAATAATTTTTAACTAAGGCACTTGCCCCCCCCCCCCCCCCCTACCACCCACGCTATGCCTGTGCCAGTTTTTTTACATGACAGCTAGTTGATAACAAATGCATGTCACCCTGATTTAAAGTAATACCCTGGTTCTAAAATTCACAGTGTGATCAAGTATATACAAAACATTTATTAGTGATAATGTTAATTCTCTTTTTCGTTAATTTCTGAGCGTGTATCACAGAACAGACAAAAAAAATTGTTCAGTGTTGTTATCCTGTGGCGCTATTTGCCATATTCATGCGTGCTCTAAATGATTTTCTTATTCTAGCTTTAAGTTAAGAATAAGAACAACAATTTTTTTCTCACTTTCACAAACGATAGTCACTCAATATTCTCAAAACTTATTTAAACACTTTTTTAAAAATTGTACTTACGAATAGTGCTATTATCCTCGTTATTTCGGTATCTGGAGAAATAACTTTCAATAAAGTTTCCCACATTAAGCTTAATTTTAAAAGAACGATTTATATTCATTTATTCAACAGTAATCAGTTTTATTACAAGAAAACGTGCCTAATCAATCCGGTATGGCAGTTAACCTTATTCTTCTCTAACGAGTTCGAACACATAAAATTTATATGGTAATTCATCAGTTGTTTCTCGTAGTATTCCGATTTCGATAGCATAATTCATGGGTTAAGCTGATTGCAAATATTCAGCTATTTAACTGTTGCCTGGTAAGTAGGTCCATTATTATATCATGCCATTAAGAAGTTTTAAATTGTAGGTTGCACGGGTCAAGGATGGAAATTTTCGACAGCTGTCAATTAAATGATTTTAATTATTACGAAAATTGAAATCAAATAATAATATAAGGCATAAATTAACCTTCTAAATGTGCTCTATCCCATTTAATGTTCTTTTAAACTGAAATTAGAAAGATAAAAGCAGTAAACGGCTGAGATCTTTGCTGAAAACACTTTTGAATATAATCAGAGATCTTTTCATAATCTATTCTGTGCAAATGCATTCTTACAATCGGTCAGCTTAGGAAGCCTATGAGACATTCACGAACAAAATATATTGAGTTTACAATATTTTAGAATATTTTTTCTAAAAGGGTAGAGTTTCCGGCGAATTTTGTAATGCTGTTATTGTGCTTTAGAATGTTTTCTGAAAGTTTAATCACAGGTTTTTACCACCAAAAATAGCAATTCCAAAGTCTCAAGTAATTTTTGAAAATATACTGCGCAATAAATATAACAAGTACACTTTTTTTTACGTATAGTACGTATGTAATTTGTAGGTGTACCTTAAATGCTGATTTCTTTCAAGTAAAAAATATTCATTGAATAAATGTTTCTTTAAAATATATAAATGCCATTTATATCAAGGTATACATTGAGTGGAAGTATCTGCTAACTAAGGTTCTTTTGAAGAGAGGTCACAGATGAGAAAGACCCAGCCCGACGGCCACTCCTGTCGTTTTCGAGTACCCTCTTCCCCAAAGTCCGTGATTCCTGTAATGACTTACAGATTTTTATGTACTTTGTATCTCTGCTTGCTAATACATGGGTTTTGATGGTAATGTTGCCTTTTTATGACCCTAAAAATTTAATGTTGGAAATAAATATTGGTGCAAAACAAATCTAAATGTCTGCTTCCTCTTTTTATTTCCTTGATTGATAAGAAAACTAACCTATATTTCAAATTCAGTTTATCTTCTTGGGGCGAAGCTATCTTCAAATGGTGTGCCGGGAAAATGTGAATTGCAAATTCAGCAGCGAATCAAACTCAATCAAATTATAATTATTCTTGACATACATGTTATTTTTGATCTGAAACAAGTATAATAAATATTGCATGAATTATACATTAAGCACATTCTGCATTGGTGTGTTTATGAAGAGGAAAACAAACTTCATTCGATTCACAAGATGTTTTTTTTTTTGTTGTTGTCATTTACTGACACTACTCCTAAAAGTCATCCATATACTCGGTCTAACTGTCAGAATACGACCAGATATGGCAGCGGGGAATTAAAGCAACAGATTATCAGAGGAAAAAATGCTCCTTACAGTGATGGTCTTTCAAAATGTTAACTGATGGTGGGCACTTAGGTAGATTGTTACGGCTTCTAAACTCACCGAGTTAGTCATAAATGAGGAAAGGAAAATCTTAGATTTCTAATACCCTGAAATATTTGTTTGAGGTGTGCATTTCAACTCAGCAAATATTTTGTTTTCCTTTTCTTCCTCGTGCTTTTATAGCTGAAACTACTGGTGAGGTTGTTGCCTACATAGTCAGGGGAAGGTGGCCGAAAATGATCCCAGCGGGCAAAACGATCCACATAAATTTTCTTCCAGACAGGCAGCTCTATCTACTAGGTAACACATAAACTAGTTGTGCGAAGCCAAGAAGAAACAATGACGCTATTTAAGCGATCACTTTATTACGTATCTGAGTAGAATTCTTCAAAAAACTGGGTTTTAACATATCTCTTATAAGGTAAGCACCAACTTTTCTATTAACAGTAGAACCTCGATCTATCGTTTTTCGAAGGGTGCGTAGAAAAAAAAAACGATGCATTCGGGAAAACGACGAATGCGGGTTAAAGTCCTGCCTTATCCAGTGATCTGTTCTGATTTGCGATCAGTTCAAACTTGACGATGATGATCTTTGTAAAATAACTATGAAGGAAGATTTTCTTACATGCACTTAGCAGAACATTTCACAGTTCACAAGCACGGAAGGGGGGGGGGGAGGGGTTGGCGAATGTTTGGCATTTTAAATTTTTACAGTGTACCAGTGGTGTAAAAATATTTGCCAAGTTTATTGCCAAAAAATAACTTTAAAACCGAACCAAGCTTGGCGATATCATCCGAATTTGTTTAGAAACTAGGAAAGTATAGTTAAAATATGCCTGACTAAGATTGTAAAATAGTGTTAGAACTTGATTATAATATAGATTTCAATGCCAAATATGGGTTTTATGGAGCAAAAATGACAAACAAAGCTCACTCATGGATTATGATGCCCATTCCAAACAGTATTTATGATAGTACAGTTGGAAAGTATAGTTGGAAAGTATATAGTTAAGTATAGTTGGGAAAGTATAGTTGGAAAGTATATAGTTAAGTATAGTTAGAAAGTGCCGAGGCGAAGCTTGTAAAACAGTTTCAGTAAGTGATTTTAAGATAGATTTCGATTCCAAAGATGTGCTTTATGGTTCAAGAAAGAGTTGATTCCTATTTTAACGCCTCTACTCTCGCCAACCTAAAAGTTCTCCGCACTTTGGCGAGCTTTGCCGCCATGGGTCTCTAGGAGTTATGCACAAGTTTCAACACTCCGAAAAGAACTAGATGAAAACTAAAGAGAGCAAATTATAGCGATAAACGCACCAGTTAAGGAATTTGAAGACGCTTAATTATTAAAACTACTTTAATTGGTAACCCAAAATAAATAAATAAGAAATGGAATGCTGTATTTGCGTGTTGTTCCAAATCGCCATTTTAATTCTAAATTAAAGACTGAATTAAATACAAAAAATCAATGGGAACTGCATATGTTTAATTATCGCCACCTTGGCTGGAGTCAAGGCATTAAAGTAAAAATCAACCACCAAATCATGAGAAAGTCACACTCATGGATTGTGATGTGCACATTCCAATAGTATTTAAAACGTTGAAGTACAGTTGGAATATATTTGGCAGAAATTGTAAAACAGTTGTAGTATGCAATTTTAAGGTAGATTTCGATTCCAAAGATGTGTTTTATGGAACAAAGGAGAAAAATACGGCACACTCATGAATGATGATACACTTTCCAACTTAATATGGAATTTAGGGAAGAAAATAGGGAATACGCATGAATTATGATACGCTTTCAATACATAGCACTTTAGTATATATTTAAATTCGGAATGTGCATCAGATTTTCTTGTTTTTCATTTGATTTTATGTTTTTTTTTCTCCCTTCTGGTCCCTCAAAAGTACTTTAAATATTAATAAGCATGTTTTGGATTTTATTTATTTAATTGCTTTTACTAATTTAATTGAGTGTTTTAATTTAATTACATTTTTAATTGAATTTTGTTTTCTGTTGTAAAGAGTCGCTTCTGAATCTGGGCCCAAAAACTCTTCCTGTTCTTTCTCAGTGTGTTTCTTTACTTCTTTCACTTGTAAAAGCTTATTTATGTAGAGACGACTATGTGCATGGATGGCAGTATTTATACTATGAATCCCTTCTGTAAACTTTAATGGTGTGGTAAAGAAGTATTCAATAACTTTAAAATGTTTATTTATTTATTTATTTATTTTTAAATTAAACTTCTTAATTTTTCAAATCACTACTCTATTCAGCAAATTTTTGGGAAAAGCAAAATTTTTCCAAAGGGGTTTGGGGCCAAAATATTCTTCAAGAAGTCTTACATATCTTTGTCTCGTCTCCCAAAATCCTTATATTGTAGTGTTTAAAATGTTTGTCTCGTCTTGTAAAAAAGCTGTAAATCTTTGTCTCTCCCTGCAAAGCAGTCCCTCATCCATCACTATTTTTTAGTTTATAGCCAACTCCAGGAATTTTTTGAATCCCCATGTTGTGCGATCGACTGCATCTAATCATAGTTCCGAAAGATTTAAAAGCAGAGACATAAAATACGAGCTAAATAGTGAAAAAAAAATAGGACTGTTCGCATCTTCCCACTTGAAGAAATAAATAAAGAGAAAAAAATCAGCTGACCGATCTAAAACTCGTTTAAGATTCAACCTCCGGGCTAAATGGTCTTAGACTACTTTGCAGTCCGTTACCTAATTCAGACCTTTTCCGTTCGATTTTTTTTTTTTTAATGTTAGTCGCTCTTTTTTATATTTTTTCCCCTTCAAGTCTTTTTCTCTTCTCATCTGAGAGTCGTACAATTATGATCAGATTATCCCATTTTCTTATTATACGGTAATAATGTATCTCGATGTGTGTGTGTCCAGTTCGAAACATCTGATTTATTTGTTTGCTTACTGCTTTCTTTTTTTTTTACTTATTTTTTTTGCCGGTTTTGTTTCATCGAATATGAACTTTCGCTCCCAAAACTGTCTGTGACACAATTTTGGCCACCAGATCGTAATCTATTCACTTTCAATGCGCCGATGTCCACTGCGAATGATTGATATGGTTTGATTAGATTCCCAGAACCTTTTGCGGCGGTTTAAGTAGCCCCCACAGAATATGCAAATGTGATGAAAGGCATACCTCAAAAAGTAATGAATATTATAATATTAGTTTTTGATTACACCTGCGTCCACTTCCATTAAACCGCATTTGCTTGTGTAGCGAAAAGTTTAGTTTTTAATTTTATTTTTTTTATTCGTGTACTTCAAAATGGAGCGAGTGAGCTGTTACTCCTAGGGAGTGAACTGGTAGCCTCAGCATCCGAAATTCTAGGATGTACGCAATTTGTGAAAGTTTAAAATGCTACTCCTTTTACCTGAAGTATTTTGGGAAGAGCCAATACTGTAAAATCTTGTACAACGAATTTTAAGGGATTGATGATCAAATCCATAATTATGATAAAGTAGTTAAAGGGAAATTTCATTATGAATGAAGTTGTGCAATATAAAACTTTTAACAGAAATGTTTTATTCGTTAATCTGAAATGTTTGTAACTACAGTGAAACGTTTGACTACAGTAACTACAGTGAAATGTTTGTAACTACAGTAAACTACAGTGAAACGAGATTTTACGGCATTCCCTCTATCAAAGTGAACATTTTCATTTTTTTTTTTACTTCTCGTTGAGAATTTAAAGTAATATTGAAAAACTTTGAGCTTTAGAAACTTTCTGCCATTTCATTTAATAAGAGAGTGAAGTTCCGATTCATTTCTATGTATTTTAATGCAAGTAAGGGCAATTTATCTGTTGCACAGTTTATTGTAATAATAGTATTTTTTCATGAGATTGATACATTTTCCACGGTTGATTTTCCCCCCACCAATATCCATAAAATTATGCATTGCTAATGGAGAAAACCCAAAACGGAGTTCAGAATAGTGAAGATGACGAGGAAAGATTTTTTTTTTTTTTTTTTTTTCATGAAATTGTAAATTGAGTTGAAATATTTTAGGAGCTCTTTTTTGTTTTCTCGTAAAACAAGTGACCCGTGAATTGATCTTAAAAATCTTCACAATAGCAATCGGGCCACAAAGCGACAATTAACTACAATCAGTGCTAAATCGTACAATAAATGAAAGTTAAGGAGAGGAAAAACTTCATGAGCAGTCGAAAAGGAAAAATGCATGAAAATGTTAATTTAATTCACGATTTAAAAAAAAGTTTTCGCATTCTGTTTCAGCTAGACATAACTACGTAAACCATCAAAAAGTATGTTTGCAGTTAAAAATGTAAGATAGATTTTCTTTTTTAAATCTTGGATGGATCATTCAAGGAAGTCATGAGTAAATAAAAAGATGAACTTTTTACCAAAGTTAGGTACAAATGTTGTCTCTTGTTGCTGATGTCTACGTTTCCCGTCGGAAAAGAATGGGACTAATTTTAGCAGAGATTCCCAAAATCATTCTTTTAGCTTGTGCGTGTGTACGGGTGCAATTATTTCTTATGATTCCTTCCTTTGTTAGGGGAAGTCCAAAGAAAAGAAATGAACACAGACTTTGAGCGAAAGGAACAATTTCTTTCAAAAGGTGAAATTGCATCCAGCTCCTTAACAAGGATTCCTTCCTGGGACATTGGCAAATCAGTATTTTCTAGAGAGCATTTCCATTTATGTTTTGTATGGAGAGGAAGCAGATCATGATTGAGTAGTTAAAGTTGGCATAGGGTAAAATCAGTGCCACTGGCGCTGAAGAAAAGTTACACAGCTCAAATATGCGTCATTCCGCTAAAAGGTCTAACTTAAGTACATCTTGCTACATGAAAAGTGACAATAAGTGCAGCAGAGTAACAGGCAGACTGTGCAGAAAATGCGAAGTGATTAGACCTGTTAGTGGGATAGTACAGCAAAATTTTTGAGGTTGTGTCACTTTTCTTGCGGGCAAACTATATCATGGTCGCAATCGGAGTTAATTCGTTAATGTGCGTGGTCTAATTTAAAAAAGTTTTGCTTTCGATATATTTTTAATTATATAGATAGGCACACGCAATATGTAATTATGTTTACCGAATTTCTTCCAAGAAGACATTTGCCTGGTAGTATCACACTTATTCTGGACCTTTATGATAGATGTAGGTTGAGTAAGTTCTTGGAACCCACCTAATCAGGGCCACGTATTTATGCGGCTGTGTTGATTAGCATAAATTTTACAATCACGATCTTGCGTGTGAGACGATAATCGATGCGATCGTGATTACAGCTAATTTTTTTTTTTCCTTTCCCGCTTTCGCAATAAACATAACTACTTCGACTTACCAGCCAGCTAATGAAGCCTAATCAATCAACAAATAGTTATTTTACATGTAAATATAACACCAACAATTTTAATTAATTGTAAGGCGTATGCGCACGCAAACACATGCAAACTGTATCATTAAAGGGAGAATTTGAAAATTGTAACACGTTTTTAATGACTTGCTGGAATTAATTACCTGCTTTATTTTCTTTACTGAGAAGCTAATTTTGTCTAAAAATAGAAACATTACATATTATCTAAGCATCTGTAATGAAAATCATGTGCAACTAAATAAATATACATGGAGAGCAATAAAAATAAATCGCTTAGGAAAAATTATGATTTTAACATCTTAGAATAGCTGATGATGTCTTGCTCTCTCCCAAACCTCTCTTTAGAAACTAAGTGATGCGTTATTTCTTCGGGAATAAATTGATAAGAACGAATTCTAATTGATTTTGTCTTTGAAACAGGTCCAGTTCAGTCGTCCATAGTCGTTTCTTTTATTCTCAGTCCGGATTTGCTAATTCTACGCGAAACATCGTTCGTTCAATGTGGTTTAAGATAGAACTTCAATTTCGAAAAGGCAAATACATTCTAAACTAATAATGCATCTGTCTTTGCGATCTTAAGGCCTACCTCACTAACTTTGGTTGATCTGCAGGTTTTTCTATAAAAAATATCTCAGACTTCATTAAAATATGCTGTTTATATGCTTCAAAGTTGTGTTAAAATCATATTTATTTGGATTCCCCAATTTAAATTATAAATATCAGATCACGATTTAATGTTTTTCTACCACCACTTCTTTGATTAGACGGTGTAGCGAAATAGGATAGGGCTATCTAATGGTAATCGGCAGGCTGGTAGATCGAGGATGACGCAATATTTTACATATGAATATTTTAGTAAGGAAAAATGGATATACACAACAGTTTATGAATCTTAAATTCTATAAGCCTGCGTTATAGTTAGCCTTATTCAGAATTATTTTTACATTTAATCCACTACTTTTTTATGACATCCTGAATGCAAATGCCAAGTGTAAAGACAAGGTCGCAATTAAAATTTCAAAACTTGTGTTCTATTTTAATGTGCCGATGATCCCTTAATTAAAGAATTGCGTAGCAAGAAAAAAATTTCGGGGGGAGGGGGGAAGTCCAAGAGATGAAACAGGTAGAATTTCTCACAAGAATGCATGACTTATTGACATCTAATTAATAGAAACCCAAAAATTCAGGCGGTGCCAAGGCTCCTATGGATCCTCACTCCTCTGCCTACTTCCCTGCTGAAGTAAAACGATATCTTCAGCAGGGATTCTTTTGATTCTGTGATAATAAAATTCAAAATACGCTTTTGATTCGGTCCCTTCCTCGCCAACTAGGAAAAATTAATAAAAATAATTTTAAACCAATGAAAATGAAGCGTGTTGCGGCGTTATAAATAAAGAGATGGAGCCCTTTGCTCACACAAATCACTTTATTAGACGGCACATACAAACACATAAATTATGAGTTGGAAATAGAATATGCTAGATGACTGAGTTCGCAAAACAGCCTTCACAGGCCTAACACCAGAGGAAAGTCACCTCTGCACTGGTCACTGTCTGAAACTCATCTCTTCTCTGTCTTGAGCTGCGGATCTCGGCTCTGGACTGGAATCTCAAGTGGATTTCGATCACGTGGGATGCTTGAAGTAAGTATTCGTAAGTTATGAGATTCTCAAGTCGCTATAGTGTCAAATTCTGAAGAGCCCCCGAAGCACTCAGGGATTTTGTGTTCTATGACGTCAGAACAGCACATTATCGAAGATCTATAGCTTCTTGTCGAAGACTTTACGATACCGCCCAGATCAAAGGTTATCGGAGAGATTCCAGTATTGAGGGTTAAGAAAAGGCAGCATCACAGATATATATCTATGAGTTCTAATTATTCGGACAACGTCACAGTGTTTTCGCCGCTAAACAAACAAACAAACAAAAAAATGTTTATCTTTCAGTTCCCTCTGTTCTGTGAGACTAAGTGTGACGGCTGACGAAGACCGAAATTTTTTCGGTTGAAACGATCGTCTCATTCCATAAGTATCATTTTATGTGTGGTTTTTTACACAAAGTTTTTATTTATTTAAAGACATTGCTTATGAAGAAATTGTAAAATAAAGAAAAAAGTATCTTAAATAACAGAAGCGTTTTGTAAACAGTACTTTGCTCATAAATTTGAATATACTTATTTTGATTTTACTTTCCACCAATTGTTAAGTCAATATTCAAAGAAAAATTTGGACCTTAAGGCGCTCTTAAAAAAAAGAAAAAATTACGAATATCACCAGGCTTTAGACCTGCGTTCAAAAAAAAAAAAAAAAAAAAAACACTGATGTTAAACATAAAAAAATGAGTATTTCATAAATTATATTGCGCTCCTTTATGAACAGTAAACCTATATGCCTGAAGCAACTTCTAGAAAAAATTCTGAAACACAAAAATGGCCTTTGAAAATGAGCCGAGGTTCTCTTGCTTTTAGTAACTATTGCAAAATAGTGAAGGAATGTCCATAACTGAATATTGACACACCTTCCTATGATATAGAGTTAAATAGAAAAGTTAAAATGCACAAAATAGAGTTGATATTCTAAACCATCCGAATCATTATGTCGTGTTTCGCATTGTATAGTCTCTGGTATGTATTTTGAGAAAGATGAGCAAACGAAAATGAATATGCTGACTGTACTTCACATTTTTTTCTCTTGAACATTCAAACAAAGTAACCTGATTTCTTCCAATTTATTGGAATTACAAAAGGATGAACCTGCAGGAAATGCATTATATGTGAAATGTAATACCATTTGCATCTTTCCGGCACCGATTCCAGAATTTATTTTGCATGGAAAAATCGTTGCTCTTAGTATAAAAGTTAGAGTACATTAAAAACAAAAAATAAAACAAGTCTTTTAGTACTGTAAAACCTGATAAAGCGACCACCTCGGTAAAAAGATCACTTTTGGAAAAAAAATTCTCTTTACAACCAAGACTCTTTAGTCAGGTAACCAGTTTTGTTATTCTCGAGCATGTTCACTTTAGACAGGCTCCATTTCTTTTGATATCAAAGAAATTCTTATAAATTACAGACTATATAAATTGAATGCAATAGATTTTGTAAAAATGTGTAACAATTGACTGCGTGCACTATTCCGTTTATACGCACTCTAAAAACGAAGGAGTGAAAATAATTCAAACAAAAAGATTCGAGATTTTTCTGTCAGAAAGAAAGAATAAATTGCACTTCTCCTTTTAGAATTGTCTTCCTTCTTTAGATAGCGTCTCTTTCTTTCGAGCGAGAAAACAGACGGCAAGCTTTAATCTTGTTCGTAAGGGGGAATGGAGTTCGTTACGCTTCTTTTTACACAGCGAATTCACTCCCGTCAAAATGTTTCGTACACAAAGCATCAAAGGAATGAGTCTTTCAGAATTCGTTCTTTTTAGAACGAATGTATTTTGCTTTTAATTATTTTATTTTGATAGAGCGATAAACCCCCAACTATGATTTTAATATTTTTTCAGAAATCAATAAATAATCATTACTACGAAACTGCCAAACACTTCTTATAAAATGCTGCAGTGGTCTGGGCGCTAAACTCCGTTCCCATTATAACACGGTAAGTGAAGCAGCATCCGTCTTGGCCAGTGCTTGTGAGGGTCAACATCCTCTCGGCTCGACTGCTGTAGGACCGTGTACGCTACACGCTTAAACCAAACGAGCGAAATTAGATCAGTCGGAGCGATTTTTGGCCCAGTTTTCAACAGTGAGCTTCTCCTTTAGGAGCGTTTTTCGATCACAAGAGCGCAGCGAAATATAACAATAAGCGAGGAGGAGGATTCTCCGAAAAAAGAGGAAGCGAGGACGGGAATTCTCAGAAAAAAGACTACTTTCGCTGAAATACCGGTAGGTTTCCATGGAAACGGATTGCTCCGCAATGTATCGTTTTTTTCGCTCTTTGGGTTTAAGCGTGTAATGGGAGCTGGTGCACGTAAAACCTGTCGTATATATCAATGTCCTCCAAGTTGTAAAACGATACCTCTAGGGTTACCGATTTCAAGGGGTTGGTCCCTCCTCTGAAATTGGTTCAAAATTAGGGGATCACGGGCTAAATCGTACTTCCTCCCACTGGGGCCCTAAAAATGGAAGGCGCACCCCCTCCTCCCTACCTGGGGGGGGGGAGATCTTGCACCTGCGGTTGTCAGAGGGCATCGTAACAACAACAACAGCATCTTAATAAAAACTGAAATCGGATTTTTTTGTTCAAAAAGTCTTGAATAAATGAGCTGCCCGTAACTTCTATCTAATCTGTCATTAATTAATTCATCCCCCCCCTCTTTTGTGACAGCAGCTGCACATAAGAATTTGCGTGGCAAAGTTCAATGGGAATCCTTTTCTTCTTTCAGTAATTCTCTTCTTCTTTTGAATTAAACAGCTCAGTAAAATAAAATGTTTTAAAATAATTATTATTTTCTGAAATGATATTCACTCGACATATACAGTAGGCGATGGAGGAACTCATTTACATTTTTATTGCTATTCGAATTTTAAATAGCGAGGGTTTTATAAATGAAATTAGCCTTTTAGTAACGCCAAATGATGTTGCCTTGCTGGATTATTTATCATAAGACCTAACGAAGATAATTGTTTTCTTGAAGTCTATAAAAGCATTCGAAGGTCTTTCTTTATATCATAAACACTTGACACGTCCTTATGAAAATCATTTAATAATAATTTTAAATATATTTTGCTTATTTATAGCAACCTTTATTAATCATTTATTCTTGGTGTAGCATCGGAAACTTTAGAATCTTATGAACCATATATTTTGGCTTGCAAGCTCTTCTATAATTGGACGTTATGTAAATCATCCATACATAAAATATGCTTACGGCTTACTTCTAAATAGTTGTTGGCAACAGTAATTGGTAATATAAGGCTAACAACTCTAGAAATCGTGAAGTGCTTATTAGTTTTCCGTTATTAGCAGTCAATTGCACCCGTTTAAGGGGGAAAAATACTGGAGAGATTGTTCAGCGTATTAGTGAAAGTGAAAAAAAAATTCTCTATGCGATTACTTTTACGAAATAAACAACACTTCAGTAGCGCTGTCTGCATTCATTATTTCTAATTAATTTTATCAGAAAACAGTGGTTCTAAGAGTTATAGATTAGTTGGAAGAATTCTCACAAGTTTCCGAAAAGTAGCGTACGCTGAATATTTATATAGAGAATGGAAATATCTGCCATTCTTTTAAATCTCTGTTGGGGTGTTTAAATAATCTTCTAGCACAGTCCTTCAACTTGCACATTTACTACAATGTAGTACAAAAATACAATGGCAAAGAGTACTCTTCTAGGTCCAGTGCTGTTTTCATTTGCTTCATTGGTCTGCGGACGACCAGTGTTTACAGACAAACAACTGTGGTATCTTTCCATTCTCCTTTGGTAGTCTCTTCATAAATATTACATAAAGTAAACCTATAAAATTTTGTTCTCGAATTTTCATTTTAAAACTTTACCTGCGTATTTTCATTACGTTCATATATGTGAATCGTGTATACTTATAAAATCTAAACAGCTTAAGTTTATGACTTTTTAACTTCAGAAAGGTGAATGGTTTTGCGAAAAAAAAAAAAAAAAACAATACTTGACGACGCACGGAGCTGGTTTTATTATGAAATTATTGTGTTACTTTGTGCAAACTTCTAAATTACATAAAATTTTTAGGTGGGCCAAAAAGCAATGTTGTGTTACGGATTTCCGTATTTCCTAGCCCAAACTGCTGAAGCTAACGTCATAAAAGAAGGGGAATGATGACCATGACCTTCTTCCTTGAAAGAAAAAAAAAAGATTTGAAAAATTCTTGCTTGAATTGTTACAAATATGAATCTTATGTGCAGGCACAGCTTGTTTTTCATTAAAAATCAAATAAATAACTTTGCTGAAAATTTATTTGATTGAATTTAATGTAAAAAGACATTGCTTTGTGGTCTCCTTAATTCGAGCCACACACAATATCGAATTCTAGAATATATATATATATATATTTTCTATGATCTATGATGTCACTGTAATTATGCAGAGCCCAGAAAAGTGTGTTTAAATTGTTAATATAACTTTGGGCCTGAAGAGGTTAATTCTTATAGCTTGCTGCATGTTGAAATCCACAGAACGTGAAACATTGCCAGTACATATTATAGATGATGTTAAATTTAGTGAGTTCAGAGTGATTTATTCACTTCTTTTCCAGAAAATGTCTGTTTGGGAAATAATAGAATATTTCAGAATTTTTTGTGGTTCAACAAGTAACGATTCCCGATAAAATGATTACTCTTCCAACTTCCTGCGACCATTAAGAATTTAGATTTAAAGAAAAATTATAAACCTAACGGTTCATTAGAAATAAAGCACTCAAGATATCATACCAGATAAGATCAATTACTCGTTGCACTATTATACATAGGGTACTTTAAAATTTGTAAAAGAGTTAAGTCAATTTTGATTTCATTAAAATACTTAAGAGTGACGTAGTTGAACGCAAATCCTTTACTTTTTAGCACATTATTTACAGTAAAAATTACCAATTAACTCTCAATGAAAGTATCTGTTGTAGGAGTACTAGACATATTGAGGTAGATTAAATTAAAACGGAATAGGGGGCACAGAATGAAATGGCATATTTATTTTTAAACTTAATCACTAAAATTATACAGATACTTGTCCTTGGCTCTCCTAGCGGTCAGTGCCTTGTTCACGGAAAACATTTAGTTGGGACTTAAATTATCTTTCAACAGTATCCGTGACCATGTGAGACGGCATTTCAATGCCTTTGACACTAAATCGAAATTTTGAAAGTCACATGGATAAAATTATTGCTCTTCCAACTTCTTGCGCTCATTAAGAATTTACATTTAAGAAAGAAAATTATAAAGAAATATTATTTTATTATTTTATAAAGAAAAATTATAAACCTAACGATTCATTAGAAATAAAGCACTAAAGATATCCTACCTGATAAGATGGATTATTCGTTGCACAATAATATACAGGGTGCTTTAAAACTTGTAAAAGCATTTTTAAACTTGTAAAAGCATCGCAATTTTGATTTCAGTAAAATACTTAAGAGTGAAGTAGTTGAACGCAAATCCTTTACTTTTTAGCACATTATTTCCAGCAAAAATTACTATTTATTTGTAAAATTGATGCCTGAATTATTTTTCTCAGCGTTGTTATGTGCTAAAAACTGGAGAGTGTGATGAAAATGTATCGATATAGAAGAACAACTTGGATAGACTGCCCAAATTGTCCCAAAGCAGAAAAAGTGTAGCCTTGTCATCGTTAGATTTTACTAACTAGAATTAACATGTCGATCTAATCGCTTATCGCAACTAAACTAAAGAGCATTTTTTAACAGAACTGGCTGTGCGACAGATTTTTAAAGTCACGGGAGGTCGATCAGTAAATCGCCCCTCCCTTTTTGGATACGCCACTGATTATTGTTCAATTTCTTAGTTTAATCCTTTATTTACTTCCTTGCATGCGCAAAATTGAGATTGTGTTAAAGTGTTATTCGATACAGCCGGCATAATTTGTCTTTGTTGTCAGTAACAGAAAATCATCCACGTTTCAAGAACACAGCACGAGATAAATTCATTATTTTCCGAAGCGTGTTATAGAAATTGACAGAACTAAATTGCTTATTTACACCGTTGCGGAAGCTGAGCCTACGCTATGGACTACTTTTCTTCTTTTAATCCTGCTTTATATCAAAAGTATTATCAGATAATAATGTTACTTTCACTCCGTGGAAGGAAAAAAAAAGCTAAAAACCCGTCCTCGGGGCATCTTGATGGGCAATGATTGTAAATAAATAAAACGAAACTCCTACGCTCGATTACACACGTTTCGTAATTAGAATGTGTGAAACGTTCGGAATAGTTTGCGTATTTCATTCATAAAAACTGACTTGTTAGTATTCTGCTAAAGAGTAGCTTTATCGACGTTGCTTCTTCGGAACATAGTCAGCTTACTTTATAACGAGAGGCGGTTCAAGCGAAATTCATAATGTGCACTCTTAAAAAAGACTAGAGCTTAATCAGCTCCAACGGATTTAACCCCAAGCAGGTTTAATTTTTTTTCGCGTTGGAGGGTCAAAAAATGTCACTTTTTTCAATGCATATTTTAATATAGATGCACTTTTAAAACATAAAAAAGCTATCCTCATATAAGATTTCCTAAATTGCTACCTTCTGGTGGGCAGAAAAGTAAATAAAAGTGTTTGAAAGCAAAACGTAATAATTCGGGAAAGATTACGTGAAAAATAAAAAAATTTCTACTTCCCGAGCTACACACCGGATAATCCAGAATTTAACGTTTTACCCGTATTTGCCCGAGCTCCGGTAAGGGGTTAAAAACGCTATCAATTTGCCCTGTTTTTAAATTCGTCGGAACTTTTTCAGTTCGATATTTTTAAGAGTGTAAGACCGACATTTTGATTTCGCATCTATAATGTTAAAAAGCAAAAGTAAATTCAAAATTAAAACTTTCCTTTTTTCAAATGGCGGGCCTTAACAATGCCTTGGAGGAATTAGCCACTGCTGAGGCCGGAGTTGTTGGTCACTTTACTATGGGGGCACCTAGTAGGCGGACCAGCTTTGCCTCCTATGAAGGGACGGACACAATGACATCCACACCCAGTCGGAGATCGAACCTCGACCAGCGGGAGTTGAACCCGAAAGCGCAGCACGGTGCTTTATCCACCATACAAGGTGGTCGGCAATTAAAGCTTTACGAAATAAAATTTAATAAAGAAACCGTTTTAATGAAACGTGATATTAACGAAATTCACCCTGTTATGAGACCACAATTTTGATTTGGTTGGAAAAAAAAAAAAAAAAAAAAAAAAAAAAAAGATAAGTTCAAAGCTAAAACTTTTGAACGAAGTCGTTATAGCAAAATAATTAGCAATTTAAATATTAGTTTTAAAGAGGGTAACAAGTGTATCGTGTTTACCAATGACATACACAGCGTTATGACGATTTAGCAACTTCTGGGGCACAAGTTTAACTTTTCTGACGTTACAAAGTCACAGTCGAGGATTTCCTTTCTTTGCAGTATCTCCATATTAGTATTTCAAAGCTCCTCGCCACTTAAGTGTTGGACAATGAGAAAAACCAGCTAAATCAGTATTTTAAACTTAAGTGAAAAGTTTTTATTCAGGCTTGAAATGTTATGAAACAGTTTTCCCCATACTGGGGGAAAGAAGGATGAACCTCTTTCCCCTTTTAAAAATCCTGCGTGCGCTAGAATCCTCAAATCCCATTTGAAATAAGTACTTTTTTTTAAATGTCCCACAGTAGTATGAGAGCTGAACTACGTTCCCATAAGAACACGGCAAGTGAAGCAACATCCGGCTTGGCCAGTGCTTGGGAGGGTCAATTATCTCTCGGCTCGACTGCTGTGAGACCGTGTACTCTAATTGGAGTTGGTGCATGTAAAATCCGTCGTGGGTCCAATGGCCTCCAGGTTTAACGCCAACTCTGGGGGTGCCGTTTTCAAGGGATTGGTCCCTCCTCTGGAACTGGTTAAAAATTAGGGGACCCCGGGCTAAAGTCCCTTTGGGGTCCAATAAAAATGGAAGGCGCCCTCCTCTGCCCATCGCCTCCCTATCTGGGGGATCGGGCACCTCATGCGGTTGTCAGAGGGCATCAACAACAAAAACATTTTTTTTAATAAAATGAAGAAAAAGCATTCTATTTTTCCGAAATGAAAAAGGCAAAAATACAAATTTAAAGAGTATATAAACCTCAGAAGTTTTGGCTCATTTTTGCAAAAGCTGTTCTAAAATGCAGTTGCATATAATCTGCGGGTGCTTGTACTCATCTGACAAATTTTCGGATGCTTTATTCTTTTGACTAATAGCTGTTCTCCATATGTTGTAAGCAAGAATTCATCGTTTTATGAAATGCCGATCATCCGCACTTGAGCCATCTGCAGTCGATGAGAGGCCATTCATCAAAAGAGTTAATTCGCTTCAATTCTTTCGAATTGTAGGGTAAAAATCACACATTCTTTTACTCAGCTGTCTTCTTTCAGCATGGATTTGATTACTTAAACTGCTGTAAACAAGCAAGCTCTTAAATTCTTAAATACCGTGTTAAATATTGATTTCATCCTTGCCCAGTGGTTGCATTCAAAAGTCACTTTCATTCATTATTATTTTTTTTTCTTCACAATCCGTCATGGTTACAGTCTTCAGGATCCCAAAAATGCCACGTAACAGTTGATGGAAAATGAGATCGAGGTGACAGTCCAAAAGATCAGGGTATCGTTTTAATTGGTTTGGTTGTCATTTGGCCGCCGGACATTTTTGAGACACGTGTGTGGCAACAGTGTCTCGTTTCCTTTTAGTTAATGAGTGTTTCTTAATAGAGGCAAATTAGCAAAGATGCTTGTTGGGCTCGTAATTTGGGAGGAAGCTGGCTACTTCCAGTTAAATTAGATCAATCGCATAAATTTTCGCGCATAAATCATTTTTTCTGTTGATAGTTCCAATTGAGTGAAATGATTCTAATTAACCCTTTAAGCAGCTAAGACGAAAATTTCCGTTCACTGACTTGCAGTTTTCACTGAAATACACCTATATATTTTCCTCAGCCGAAATACTCTAGCCCATTATAAACTGATTTTCCATTCTAAAGGACAAAAGTTATTCATGGATAATTTACTATGAATTATATAGTTACTGTTACAAAAATTTGTTTTCTGGTAGCTAAAAATGTTTGAATTTAGTAGTATGTGCAGGATTTTCCCGAGGGCTAGAATCTTCTTCGTCTTCTTTTTTTTTCAATGTTTATATTTGAACCCAGGTTTAGCTTTTCCTTTCCTTTTTTAAAAGACGCTGATGTAAAAAAGATGTAAAGCTTTTCCTTTTGCGAAAATGGTGCTTTTTAGCATTAAGGTTTTTAAAAGATTCTTTGATCCCAAAGTTTAGCTTATACAGCGGACCATTTGGTTCTACAGAGAAATAATAAGTTACCTTCCGAACTTTTTATACCGTACCACGTAAATCGAAACGTTACAAAAATAAATATTCTCCACCAATAAAGTAATATTTTTAAATTATAGAAATGGCCTATTAATTACATGTTGCCTATTAATTCCCAACTATTAAATATTGTGAAATTATCTGTTGTAAGAGAATTAGACATATAGAGGCAGATAATATTAAAACGGAATGAAATGGTATATTTATTTTTAAACTTAATCACTAAAATTATTCAGACACTTGTCCTTGTTTCTCCTAGCGGTCAGTACCTTGTTCGCAGAAAACGTTTAGTTGGGACTTAAATTACCTTTCAAGAGTATCTGTGATCATGTGAAACGGCACTTCAATGCCTTTGACACTAGATCGAAATTTTGAAAGTTACATGGAGAAATATTAAGGCTATAGGGTGGGTTTCCCAGCACTGTCCACCTAAACTTCTTCAATTTGTTTTTTAGGAAAATGGCCTTATGCGGTCGCCCGTTGTCATGCAGCAAAACCACTCAAGACTACAACAGGCCAGGTCGCTTGCTCATCTTTGTTGTTCTCAAGCGGTCAAGGATAATTCAGTACTGATCATCCTTGATCAATACTGCATAATCCCGTTTGATCACAATCGAGGATTTCAAGAGAAAGCAATCTTTCATGATCGAAGAACTCCGTCAGAATGATTTAAATTCTGTCAACCCCCCCCCCTCGCATATCATAAAATGATGCATATCGTTTAGTTTTCCGCAATTATCTAAGACAAGTGTTCATCCACCAATAGGGGTTTATAAATTATAACAACTGCTCAATTTTCATTTGATCCACCCTCATAATGCACATAGATGTGAATCCGAATCGTGTCAACAAAAATATTTAACAACAACTGCCAATATTTTCAAAACATAATGATAGAGATGAGAAACAATACATAAATAAAATACCCTAAAAAAAAAGAAAATGTAATTTTTTCTTGATATTTTTTTTAAGGATATATCAAGCAAAATAAAATTTTCACCTCACTCTATTAAACAAGATGTAAACGAATTTACAGGAGTTTTCTAATTCTTTGCAAACAGAGAAGCATTTTAACAATTTAAAAGACCAGTCAATAAAACCTTACAATAAAGTATGTAAAAGATTTGAAAATAGAAACTGCATTCGCAAATGAACAGACTTAGATAACGCAAGAGGAATCTGAAGCGTGAAACACGTGAACAAGTTTCGACAAACAAGAACGTTATGCTCATTTTCCTCCAAGGAGAAAGCTTCCAATTTTTTGACATCATATACCAGCAAAAACATTTCCCAAAAGAATTTTTCAAATGCTTTAAAAAAAAGAGAGATTTTAATAATTAGTTCCGTTAAAATTGTCCTATCAAATATTAGTTTGTAAATGAATGATGAATGGAGATGTCAACTTAATCTTCAAATGTATTTATACTAGGCTGTTTCCTTGGATGACTGTACCCTACATTGATACTTTTTCCTGCCATTGTTAGCTAATTTAACATTTTTTATCCCTGAATTCCTTCTTATGAACAGAATTTGCTGTTTGGGTCTTTAAATGAAGTTGTCATTTGCTGTAGTTTTTACTTTAACATATACATGCAAGCTTTTTCCTAGACACTTGCATTTATTTTGTACTGCTTTTAATACAGCTACCATGAGAATTGAGCTATTTGTCTCATTGCTTTATCAACATATAGTAGCTCTAAGTTAAAAAAAAAAAATGTTAGCTTCAAGTCAAGTTTGCCATCTTAAAAACTGCATTTTGATTATTCGAAATCACCATTATAGCAAATTATTTGTCAAATGTTACGCCGGTAAATGCTTGGTCCTAATTTAGGATAGAAATATGAACTAGGGAACCGTTGACATCTACGACTGAAGAATATTTAACTTCATTTTGTTGGTGGTTCTCTTCGTATTGTGCGCTTAACTAATAACGTGGTTCTGCATATTCCAGAAGTTCCAGAATCTTTTGTCCCCCCTGGCTTCAAGAGCACAAATAAAATGGCTGTTGTTATTTAAAGACAACAGATAGGGCTCATCAGTTATATCTATAATTATCTGGGAAACTATATATACTATTGTTTCCGTCCAATTAAGCTTATTTCACCGAAAAGTGTTTAAAAGAAACACTGAATGGTTTTCATTAGTACGAAAATTTCAGTATCACTTATTTTAATTTGTTGAATGTCGCAGGAGGTCATTAAACGGCGACAAATATTTTATATCTTATTCATATTTTATGGATATAAATTATGTAATTCAGCCTTTCATCTTTAGAGTGGGGCGGTAAAATGAGGACCAAGCGTGTCTGTTTAACTAAGTCTGAGAGTTAAACAGTGAGGACTCCACGTTAGGCTGACCATATGGCCAGGGATATGCTTCAGATCCTCTGGTCGCAAAGGCGTGGATGGGCAGCTCAGGCCTTTGAACCGCGTGGGCTGTGTGCCAGAATCCAGTTTGGTTAAATTATATATTTAAAATTATTTTCGAGCATATATTCGATTGCTTTGATTTACTAATCTTACGTTCTGATTGTCTAAGTAATGGTGATTGTATACTGGTGGTTTAGATAGCACTGCGATACTATTGTTTTATTTAAGTGACAAAAGATAGGTTATTTCAACCTGTCAAACTGAGATAAAAAATTTTACGAAGTCATATACTTCAAGGCGATTTTGAATCGATTCAAAAGCATATCTGAACAACCATTCACACTGACATAAAAAACAACAACAACAAAAACAAAACTGTTGAACATTAATGTTGTATTGGCCAGTGTTTTATTTTCAAGAATGAGAGTATTATAATTCTCGTTTTACTTGTTACTGAACTATCACATGAAGCCAACGGAATTGCCACATTGTAAATCCTTATAAATAAAAATGAAATTCTGTTTGTTTGTTTGTTTGTTTGTTTGTTGATTTGAGTCGTATACAAATCCACAAAAATGGACCTATCGGCCTGAAATTTAGCACAGATATGTAAAATAATATAGAATAAATCGTAGTCCACTTTAAAACTTTGAAAGTCCACCCGTTCCCGGAATTTAAGAGATTTTTTATGCTCTTCATGCAAAAAGCTTTCCGTAATTGTAACCCCTGTAGTGAAAAAAGTGTGAAATAAGGATCGTGATTGCCATGTGTGGCGATTTTGCCGAATAAAATGTTTTAAATTCTCGAAGTAAAAATAAAAGAATAATAATGATTTTTTTTTTGTTAGTTTATATTCGTAAGGTTATTTTTTTTTAATTATAATATCGTGTGCATGGGAAATCGGAGCAGGAATGTAATGCTTTACACGCAAAACAATAAGAATTGAAGATTTCTGAGGCTAATGTGTAAATTTTTTTAGTTTGGCGAAAAAATAAAATGGCTGAAATATGGATTTTGAGTAAGTGAGTTCTAGCGGTTTGCACAGTTTTCGGCTTGGCGCAATTTATTGAGAGCTTAAGGAAATAGATTTTTGAAAACAAGTGCAAAGGTTTTATTAGAATACAGCGTTAAATTTTAATGATCCGTGAAGAAATAATGCAGTTATTAGGGGATTTCAAGCGATCTATCTTCAGAATTCTCGCCAATTGAGTACATTGATTTAAGTTGGGGGGAATTCCGCCAAATTTCAGAAAATTGAAATCTTCTCATTTAGTACATCGGAGTAACGATGAATAAAACACATTATAGTTGATAATTAAAAAAAAAATCGGCTGTATTAAGGTATTCCAATTTTCAAATAAATACGTGCTACTCTTTGGCGGTCGAACCATTTCCCATATTGATTGCTGCTAAGTCAATGATTCCCTGAATGAATTCCCTAAGGGAATGCTTCTTCGAATGATTCCCTGAAAAAACTTTTGCAAAATGGCGTATGTTGGCACTTTGGCGAGGCTTAGATTTGAAACTGGATTTTACTTGAGACTGGTATATACGTATAATAAGACTGGTTATAGGTGAATATGAATGTTGGTATGTGTTTATGAGGTTGAAAAACTCCAGCACCGTTGAGCACCGTTGCACGATGAAATTTGGTTCGCCTAAGTCTTTTATGATGGAGAAGGTTTTTATGCTATCCGTTTTCCTTAACTTGCCACTTGGTGCCGCAGCACAACGTTGAATTCTATTCCGTTTAGCCGTTTGCTATGCGAATATCGTCCAACTGATTTCGATGAAATTTGGTACACGCGAATATTAGAACACGGAGAATATTTTTCACTATCCATTTTGCTGTAACTTGCCGCTAAATGGCGCTGCAAAGCATCAACTTCTATACCGTTCGACTAATCGGCATAAAATTTTTTATACTTACACATTTGAGCACGAAGAATATATTCTAACTGCGTTCCTTTTGATGTTACTCACCACTAGATGACACTGCAATGCATTATTATTTTAACCCGCCACTAGATGACGCTGCAGCAGGCCAAATTCTTGACCATTCAAACGGTTGCTATGAAAATCAGTATACATAGCTATTTGAACAATGAGAATATTTTGGCGTTATCCATTTTGCTATAACTCGCCACTTGACGGCGCTGTAGCAAATAATTACTTTAATTAACTACTAGATGGCCCTGCAGTGTATCACTTCTTGACTGTGCAAATGATCGTTATGAAAATTGGTATACATAGATAGTTGAACACGGTCGCTATGAAAATCGGTATACATAGCTATTTGAACAATGAGAATATTTTGGCGTTATCCATTTTGCTATAACTCGCCACTTGACGGCGCTGTAGCAAATCATTACTTTATTGAACCACTAGATGGCCCTGCAGTGTATCACTTCTTGACTGTGCAAATGATCGCTATGAAAATAGGTATACATAGATATTTGAACACGGGGAAGAGTTTGGCGCTATCCATTTTCCTATAACTTGCCACTAGATGTCGCGTCAACACATGAACTTCAGGACTGTCCAGCCGATAGTCAGGAAAATTCGTATACATCGATATCTGAATGCGAAGAATATTTTCGCCGTATCCGTTTTGCTAAAACTCGCCACTAGATTGCGCTACGCCGCATGGCCTTCTGCAACGTACAAACGATTGCCTTGCAATTCGGTATGCATGATTATTGGACACAATATAACGCGATATCCACTTTGCTATATCTGTTTATTATAATGAATAGTAATCACCACAAATCGTAATATCAAAAAGTCCATTCATTCCCGTGCGAAGAACGGGTACTTCAGCTAGTTATGCTATAAGAAAGGAAATTTTATTTGGCTGCCTGTATTGGCCAACTTTTTACCCAAACATTTGTAGGTTTTATAACAGGTACTGTGACACGCAGACAAAAAAGAGTGCGTGCATACTAATGGTTTTCACGGTAATACGCCTTCTGGTGGCAAAATTTTAACTATATAAAGTGACATTTCAACGAATGCTTTTTTCATTATTAAGTCATCCACAAAGTTTCACACTTTTCTGATGAACGGTAACGGCTACAAAGAACTTTGATTATGGGAACCTTAAATAGAGATACACATTAATGCAGGAAAACCAGTTTTACGGTTTTGTCCATTTGCAGTTCTGCCTGAGAATAGAATGTAATGCTACGTAACACAACAGTACCAGTAAATTGCTTGACTCACTGCCTATTCATCGTTTATTCACGGAAACACTTATTACACTAAAATAACATTAAGAAAAGTTCAAAGCTCTTCATACATAAGTTAAAAAAAAGCACAATATTTTGGGAAAATTAACAAAGTTTTTCAGAATACATCTTTAAATAGATTCATTTTGGTGTTTCCCACTCATGTGCACGAGTTAAGGATTCAGGAAATTGCTTAAATATTACTGAAAAGGAATTCTACACCAGCAAAAATCGAGAAAGGAACTCGCTGTGAAAAGATACAAAAGGCTGTTTGGTACAAAATGTCTCGGCATGTAGCTATTTCAGCGTCGCTATTTGCTGAATCGTAAAAATAGGCCTTAATTACCGTCCGAAAATCACCCAGGCGGTACGGCAAGTAATTTGCAGGGAAAGAAAAACTTCCATTAATGCTTTATCACGAGTTATATCTAAAATGCTTTTGAATATGTGGAGTGAAAATTGGAGCAGTATTTCCCAAAAGAAAATTTGCTTTTTAACCTTCGGAAGTCGTGAGATTTGAATTCATGTCCTTATTCGGAATATAATTGTAAGTTTCCCCCTTTCTGACAACAGATTTTTTATAATTTTTCTGACACTACAGGTACTGATTAATTGTTTTCTTATGCTACACATAGCAGCTTTTCTTTCACGCATCTAATTAATAAAATTTTGCTCCGATCTCCATGTTTGTGCATGTCTTGAGGTATATACGAAGGCCTTTGAATAGTTTACAAAAAGAGGTTTGCTAAGCTTTAAGGTATTGATTCAGTTTACTGTAAAATCACTTATTTTCGCGAGCCCGCCGTAATCACGAAAATTAAAACCTCGCGAAATACTTTTTTTTCACTTCAAATGGTGATTTTCAAAGATCAGAAATTTTTCACTTATTAAAATTTAATAATTTACTGCACAGTTACAAACCCTTTCATGAGAACTTTCTTTCTTACAACTATTTCCTGAATACTATACAATTATTTCTTGAATATAAAACAATAATACTACTAACAGAAAGACAGCTCATTCACTTACAATATTTATACCAGCTTGTTTTAAGCCATTCAAAATGGGGAAATGGAGAGGACGAACTTTTCGGACAAATTGAAGTTTCTTAAAATGCCTTATGCAAAAGGGGTTCTAGGGATTTTTCAACTTTCAGTTGTATTCATATAGAATTTGCGAAATTTTCAGCTCGCGAAATCACCAATATCTTCATTTTCGCGAATATCACGGCTCGGGTGGTTAATTTCAACAGTATTTAAAGTAAATTGAGTTGAATTAATTATTATCTATCAACAGTTTTATTCTTCTAACTTTTGAATAATTCATTGATCTGCCAGTAGATTTATAGCATTGAAAATATTGTAAAATATTAATTTACACAGGAAAGAAAATGTATATTTTTTGTAAACAAACGATTAAAAGGATTTTATAATTTAGCTTCTTCAAAACTTTGCATAACTACGCTATTAATAGATGTGATTCAACGTTTCATCCTTAATTTAACTTTTCTACAAAGAGTTAATCTATGATTTGGTTCTTAACCTGATTAATGGAACAAAACCATACAGCAGCATTTTGCCAAAGAAAGGTTGTAGCAAACTTAAAACCATTAAATTTGAAATAGTAAACCATTCTATTAACAGCATAAAATTTATACGGTATTTAGCGTATTTTAATCGCACGACACTGAAATTTTAAGCATAATCTGTTAATTGTACCACGACTTTTGGGATATAATTCAGTAATTTTCCTTTGCATAGATTAAGCGACGACTTTTCAGTGCTACATCTTTGTTATTCACATTTGTAATCCGAGCTGTGTATTTCAGCATGCATTTGGACATATTTGCTTGTGAAAGCCTTTCATTTCTTAACGCTTTATGATATCGGATTATTTAAAATATTTGATTTTAAAACGAGCTGGACTAGTAATTTTGCAAAAGAATAATACTTAAGAGTTTCTCAGATAACTTAAATAAATATCAGTAAGTTAGTTGCAAGTATCTAAATAATAGTCATTTAAGTAATACATGAAAAATTAAAAAAGTGATTCATCAATGTAGTGAAAATATGCAACTTTAATTCAATATATAATGGTAGAGAAATCAAAGTTTGCATTTCGGTAAACTTGACAAATGGTATAGTTTTGAGATAGAGCGCATGCGATCGAAAAAATTAATTTGAGAAAAAACAGATGCATAGCATAATCTATTCTATTACACTATTTTGATGATATGAAATAATTAAAGTTTGCGGAATAACGCACTTAAAAATGTACTTATCGTCTGTACACGTATTTAAGGTGAAAATTTTTCACCCTCCCTCAGCTGCAAAACAAAGAGCTCACACCCAGTGAATGTTTTTTTTCTTTCTTTTTGTTATTTTGATATGATGATGACGTCTTACTGAAACTAAATAGAATATTTTCATAAGGCTTATTTAAAAAAATTAAAAAACATTTTGGCTAAACATATACCTAAAAAAAAGAGAGAATGTTTGAAGATTTAATATTATTATGATCCGTTAACAGTGTGGTTGCTATATGAATAACAAAAACATAATACAATGTCATGGAACAATTAAAGAGCTTTATTAGTTGCCTTAATATGCATTAAACGAATAAAAAAATTAAGATATCTACACAATTTTCACGGTAATATATTTAACAATGCAATGGTCAGAAAAGTTACATTTTCGAAATTATACAGAATGAGTTTAGAATGTTTAGTGAATAGTTTCTAGCCACTTGAAAACACATAATTTTCAATCGTAGAAAGAAAAGCTGATTTTAAGGGCAAATTTTTGCGTACTCTTAAAGCTAAGCTACGACATCTGCTTGAAATAAAACTGAACAAGCAACTTGTTTCTTTTTTTTCGGCCTATCAGGAAGGGGGCTTAGCTTACAAAGGCTACAGCGAGCTTGCTAGCATAAAATTCTAAATGACTAAATTTATAGCCTTAAAATTAATGAAGAATTTTGTAAAACAACACACATAATAAAATATTACCACAGGCCGAATATAACTCGTTTTAACCTTTCAGCAGTATTGTTGCATTTTTCGAGTGTTATTTATAAAGTTATTTTATAAAGTTATTAATTAGTTCTAACCATTAACCACCAACTATTCTGAATGCTTTTAAGTTATAATAATTTTGGATAAATTTCCTTTTCTCTTCATGGAATAGACTGACCGATTCTCCATGCAAGCCATTTAACGACTTTAAGATTTATTAACAAGTAAAAAAAAGCACCAGTATGACGAATTCTTTTCCAAACGGATATAGAAATGGATCGAAGCAAAATTCTTTGTAGTGAACTACTCCCGGAATTTCTTAACATTGTGTTCTTTAACTAACTTAGCTTTAAGGATACAATTTCCTTAGGAAGAGAAGTTAGCCTTTGATGCACATCGTTATGCGGCTCACGCGTTTTCTTTCTGTCGCATCACGAACTTATTAGAAGCACAAATCAGCTCTACTCACACAGACATAGATGTCTACCGAGAGAAAAAAGGAATCGCTGGTATTTTTTGCCGCTAATACAACGCAGAAACCTCCTCCATTTTGTTGCGCTTTATAATCTTAACAAGCATGTTTCGGAGACTGGTGAAGGTAAAAAAAGCTACGACACCATGTTGGACACGTTTTTGGATTCTACTTCAATAAACATTTGCACTGAATAATCAGTATTGGAGGTAAAGAACTTTGATACATAAAAACCGAGAAAAGAAAAAAAGATTGAGCTTAATAGTTTTGAAAATGCTTTAAAAAAAAGATTTAAAAAAAATTATTGTGCTTCCGTACTTATGAAAAAAATAGGGAAAAGCATGAATTTTATGAAAATGCTTATTATTTAGTTACCGCAAAGCTGATGACTTCAATGGAATAAACTACACACCATTTTATTCAGTAGTATTTTTTTCAGGCTGGAATTAAACCTGAATAAAATTTCTAAAGTTCTGATCTGTGGCATATTTAAGGAGGGGAGAGTGCCTGGGAATTTTCCAAAAATGTAAAACAGTTATGAAAAAATAGCAGGTATTTTAAAACATTTATATTAACTCAAGTGACAATAAGATTTAAAACACTGGATCGTTTCCTCCCAAAATGAAAACCTGTATACGCTATTGCCATGTACGGGTAACCTTCGAAAAGTCGCGGGACGTATAATTGAGATTTATATGGGATTTTGAATGGTTTATATGGGTTTTATACATAGTTTTGATATGTTCTGCTAGCCGGATGAAAAGCAGTGGTGGGCTTCATCTGTTCCACGGGCCGTAGGTTGCCTATATGTGCGCTACTGGTTCGAATAACTAGTCTTCGAGGTCGGTTTTATAAGTGACTTAATCTCCATACCAAGTACAATACAATTAAATTTTGTACGTTTAAAACATACGACTTGCTTTTAATAAATATAAATATTTTAAAACGTGCATACATACATTTTTACATACACAAAAGAGCAGAAAAGTACACATTCATAAACTCTTAGATTCTGAGAATAAAAGACTTAACCATTAACTGAATAAGAAATTCAGATAGCAACCAGTATTGGCAATTAAATGAAAATCAACCTCCACTGACTGAATGAAAATTGACTGACTAAAACACTGACTGACTTAGCAACTGTTACATACATTTTTACATACACAAAAGAGCAGAAAAGTACACATTCATAAACTCTTAGATTCTGAGAATAAAAGACTTAACCATTAACTGAATAAGAAATTCAGATAGCAACCAGTATTGGCAATTAAATGAAAATCAACCTCCACTGACTGAATGAAAATTGACTGACTAAAACACTGACTGACTTAGCAACTGTTCATTTCAAAATCACCAATTTCAAGAGACGATATTTCACATTTGCATTACAATATATTCCACTGAAATGCATACCCACTCTCGAAACTTATCTAGAGAGAAATCCACTTTACCTCCGAAAAATCCCTTAAACATCATTTAAAATCTCGTAATAACATGTTCGAAATGAAAAATTAGAACCACTTCCGCAATACTCTGAATTAATTACCATTAATTAACAAGCCTTTAACACGTAATATTTAGCGCAGATCTAAGGTCATGCTGGAATATCAGCTTTCTCCCCCACTTTTGCATTAATGTCTTTCAGCTGTTGGGCAATTAGTTTAAGCATGCTATGAATTAAGCATTTTTCCCACAAAAACTTAAGTGTGCATAAGCTAACAGAAAGAAAGGTTTGTGATTTAAGATGTTGGGTATTGAGAGTTATTGTTAGACATTCATTGACCTAATACACGCGTGTATTAGGTCAATACATTTTCGAGCTCTTTAACTGTCCAATTATCTTCAAAATGGGCTAGAAATGGAAAGCTGTTCTTTCTATGTAAGAATATTTCATGCAGAAAGTAAAATAAAGCTCATGGATAAAAAAATATTGGAATTGAATGTGATAAATTGAAACGAGTTTTTTAAGTTAACACAAAATGCATGTGTACTGTACAAAAATTTCGTTTTATACAGTTTTTATTTTTAAAATGCTTTTATTAACGAAATCAAAAATCAGAAATATTGAATGAAACGTTCTGAAATTTTAGAACTAGTTTAGGATATAAACTATGTATATTACATTTTATAGTAGCGTGTAGTACATACCAGAACATGTATATACGTCGATATTGACATACTTACGAAAGTTATAATACTTTAGACAAACAGTTGTAACGTTAATACGCGTTAGAACCCCTAAAAAAGTCCTTCGACCAAGGCATTTCTAATTTGGCAGATACCCTAGTATGCTTCTCTTGAAACATAACAGAACGTCAGTTTAACGTAACAGAAAGGCAGGTAAACAAATAAATAGAAATCATAAAAAGTTTCAGTCTTGATGGAGAGTGTTAATACAAAAATCTACAAAATATCTCTATAAGCTGTACAGTAAAAATCTCAGTACCATGAATTTTGAGAGATCGAAGATGAAATTCGTAATTCTGAAAGCTTCGTTGCAGCGAAGTTTCATTATGATTGAATTTGAAATACATGAATACAGCTATTAGAAACATTTTGTTCATTGATCTGAAGTATTTGCAAAAGTGAAGTTCCTTGTGACAAGATTTTGCTAAGCTCTTCGGATAGCGCAAACGATAAATACGTGCTCGATTATCCTATCACCTATGCCATCTCGACATCATTGTGACGTAAGATAATGGCTCCTGCAATCCATCATGGCGATTTCAGTAATTATTCTCTAAACAATCATTAGGTACGTAAATGGCACTAATGACATAAGGTTAAATATGATTGCAAAAGGATCGTTTCGATTTATTGGCAAAGAATCATTATCATATCAGGGTAAGTCACATGTTGTAATCACGTGTCCTTTGTGTAACACCGAACGAAGAAATTTAAATAAAAATGTTTAAAAATACTCTACTACTGTACGTAATTAATCAACAAACAACATATAATTTGCTAATTATGAATCAGATTTAATTTATCGTTTCAAATTGTCATAATTATTATATGCAGAAGAGAAGCGCTAGTTTATATAAGATTATGGGGTTTTCAGTCCACACAATAATTTATCATCTTGGCCAACCCCAATATCTTTCGTCTCCACTATGCAAATCACAGACACTCTCAATACCATAAATAGTTCTTTTACACAAAAAGAATTCCTGCACATTAGGGTCTATCGAAACTACAGTAGACCGCCCTATAAAACGAATTCATTTAAGACGGATTCGTATGACACGACAGAAAAATTATGATCTTTTTATTAAAACACCTCAAAAAAGACTTACAATAACGGTGAATTAATAACACAGGTATTTCAGTATTACCTGTTAATATTACTGATGCTGATCATGTGTTTGTGACTCCTATAACACTGATTCACACGACACAAAACGTAGCTACCGTGTTATAGGAGGGTCACCGTTCGTTGTACTGTACACGGAGATGTCCAACTTGTGGAGATATATTCAGTATAAAGCATGTTTTCCGTTCCCCATATAGCTTTTTAATATGGGGAAATGTATATAGAAAATTGTCCAATATAGGAAATGTATGGAGGATTTCATGTTGAGAGAGTACACGTGATTTTTTTTAATTCATAAAAGGTGCAGCTGTATTGCCGTGAATACTGAAGTTCATCAAAATAAATTTTACATTTTACTCACTTCGAGAATTAAATCAGAAAAGATAGTTGAAAAAATGCTCGTATGCTTTTATGTTTGCTACATTGTTGGATATTGCTTATGTATAAGAGACTACAGGTCTATATTTCATTGTGAAAAATCATCAGGCAATGTATACAACCCCTCATGCATATCAAAACGTTGTTGACCATATTTTGTGACGGCAGATCTAAATCCTCTGAAGTGATATCGGAAGATTCATATCAGTCAAACCTCATTTTGAATATACGCCAGTTGAATAACAATTAAAAAACTGTATGTTGTCATCCGAGGCATTTAAATATGTTTCGAATTTGACGAAGGCGTACGGAATATGTTTCTTCTACTTCCTGCTTAAATGAATTTAGAGTGCAAGATGAAATTCAATTCTTTTGACGTTGGGAAATGATGATATACAAGGTGATTGCAAATGGATACCCCAACTTTGACACAGTAGACTCTCGATTAACTGGGATCAGATTATCCGCTTGTGACTTATCCGGCACGGTCTCAAATTTTTATGTTGATGATGAATGGAAAATTAGTATAAAGCACCATGGTTTAAAAAATCACAGAGGGTGATTTTATCGAATGAAGAAAAAGAAATTCCCGCTAGTATTGAACTACAGAGAAATATCTTAGAAGATTCGTAAAAGTGAGACTGTTCTGAAAACTGCAATGCAACAATGGATTAACCCTTTAACGCGCGGTGTCCTTGCCTTGAGAACACCAAACTCTGACATTTTGACTGTTGCCAGTCACGAAGAATAGTTTGGATTTCTATAAAAATAGTTGCGTTTGACATAGCTCCACGAGAATCCTTTACTTTTTAGCACGTCATTTCCTGTTAAAATTGTCACGATTATTTTTAACAGCACTGACATCTGCTGAAAAATGGAAGAACGCGAGAACAGCCGGAGAGATTGCCCAATGCTGAAAAAAGGGCAGCCGTTGCCATCGCTCGACTTAACTACCAGCAAGATGGCGGATGATCGAAACGTTCATCCGCCATCTTGCTGGTAGTTAAGTCGAGCGATGGCAACGGCTGCCCTTTTTTCAGCGTTTGAAAAGGGTTGCGCCTCAAAGGGTTAACGAAGTTCGAAATTGAAGTTCTAACGCGTATTCATGTAACATCTGAAAAAAGCGCCCAAAAATTCTAGACCGTTAGATCAAATCACGCTCTACTATAACTAATCAGAAATAGAATCATGATGACGCATCAGCAGATCAGGCGTTACTTAATTACTTGGTGCAAGAAGATAAAAGACTGCTGAACAAATGATCGTGAGGAATTTGGGTAGTAAAATTCGTATAGATCGAATGAAAAACGAACACAGATTTTCATTTCATTTCACCACAAAACAGTGAGGAAAAACATTTCTTTTTTTTGGTAATGTACAGCTGCGGAAAAAAAAAGCCCACTTGCTCTTTATTTCGCCATAGTTCGTCGTATAGCAAAGTTATATATACCATTCGTTTGCAAATAACGCGTACTTTAATTTACTATTAATTTAATTTGCATAAGGGGCCGTCTTCATATTTAATTCTGCATCAACTTCGTTTTTCTCAATGGCAACCCCATATTTTGACTTTATTAAACGAAAGAAAACCTTCAAATTACCCTAAATATAAATTTTCACCAATTTTCTACGATAATTTCCGAAGATATTGCGAATTCATTTTTGCGCGTTTTTAAGGGACTTTCTGCAAATTGAAAAACGCTATTTGTAGGTTCCGAACTTTTCGCCTTTCATTTATTTCGCTCGCGAGAATTAAAAGAAATTAATATTATTTTCAAGGAAAATATTGTTCCCATCTCTCTTAAAGTTTTTTGTACTGAGAATATCAAGGGTAGAATAGAATATTTAGTCTGTGGCCCAAATGACCCGTGAGTTCATAACTTCCTTGGTTCGTACACATGATTTAAGGGAAAAATGCAAAATGACTGATAAGGATTTTGAAAATCTTTGTAATTTTGAAATTGTTATTCATTGTTTCCCTTGATGTTTCTCTTAGACAGCTGAAATGTTGGCAGGAGTTAGAGGCTGCCCCCTGCTCTTCTGACTACAAGCATGAATATTGCTCGACTCAGCTATGGTCGAACTTAAAGAATGGTTTCATGATTGAAAATTTATTTGTTTGAATTTCATGTAAAAAACGCAATTACTTTTTTGCCGACCCAATATTGTCACTGTGTTTGTTATTTCACTTTCTTCATTTAATACTATCGTCTGCAATGTGCAATATTCTTAGTCTTTTGGCGGTATTTTAATTTATAGTTAGATGAAATTTTTTTTACAGAAAAACGTGATTTTGAATGTTTGATAAAGTATGGGGAATTCCAAAGACCTAATGTTTCCGATATTAAAAAAGGTCACAATCATGCCTGGAAAGTTGAGGATGTTAGTTTTTCAGAAATAGGACGTTGTATTAGAAGGCATACATCTACTGCATCTAATTCTATAGCTGGAAAATATTTTATTTGGGGGAATATAGTAGCGGACGCAACAATACACGCTTTATAGAATCCCCAACAAACTGTAAAAACCTCTAATTTATTTGCTTCAAAATTTGATATTTTTAATACTGGTATCTTTTACTGTGTTTTTGCACAAAATAAATCTAATTTACATTTATTTTATGCAATTTTCAAAAAATTTTCACTTAATAAATTTATATATGGTCCCTTAACTCATGAAAATAACACATTTTATTTAATATAAATTAAACTACTGAACGTAAAAATTTGAAATTTTGCACAGCCATGTAATATTAATTTCTGCATCTATTTCCATCGAAATTTGGCTAGGTCGCTATTCATAATTTTTTTGAATATTAATTTAATAATTCATAATTGATATTAATGATTTATTAAAAATCATAATAACATTAAATTATGTTTGGGTCGTTTAGTTCTAATAGTACGAATAAAAATCAGCTTCTTACTACCAATATTATATGAGATATGAATTGAAGTATGAAAAAATATTTTAACATAGGGGGAGGGGGATTTTGGGTGCTCATAACTCACTCATTTTCTGTTCAAATTTATTGAAAACTAGCTGAAGTACCCGTTCTTCGCACGGGAATGAATGGACTTTTTGATATTACGATTTGTGGTGATTACTATTTATTGTAATAAAGAGATATAGCAAAATGGATATCGCTTTATATTGTATTCAATAACCATGCATACCGAATTTCAAGGCAATCGTTTGTACGGTGCAGAAGGTCATGCGGCGTAGCGCAATCTAGTGGCGAGTTTTAGCAAAACGGATACGGCTGAAATATTTTTCGCATTCAGATATCGATGAATACGAAATTTCAGGACGATCGGCTGGACAGCCCTGTGAAGTTCATGTGTTGACGCGACATCTAGTGCCAAATTATATCGGAAAATGGATAGCGCCGAACTCTTCCCCGTGTCCAAATATCTATGTATACCTATTTTCATAGCGATCAGTTGCACAGTCAAGAAGTGATGCACTGCAGCGCGATCTAGTGGTTAATTAAAGTAATGATTTGCTGCAGTGCCGTCAAGTGGCGAGTTATAGCAAAATGGATAACGCGAAAATATTCTCATTGTTCAAATAGCTATGTATACTGATTTTCATAGCGACCGTTTGAATGGTCAAGAATTTGGCCTGCTGCAGCGTCATCTAATGGCGAGTTAAAATAATAATGCATTGCAGTGCCATCTAGTGGTGAGTAACATCAAAAGGAACACAGTTAGAATATATTCTTCGTGCTGAAATGTGGAAGTATAAGAAATTTTATGCCGGTCGGTCGAACGGTATAGAAGTTGATGCGTTGCAGCGCCATTTAGCGGCAAGTTACAGCAAAATTGATAGTGAAAAATATTCTCCGTGTTCTAATATCCGCGTGTACCAAATTTCATCGAAATCGGTTGGACGATATTCGCATAGTAAACGGCTAAACGGAATAGAATTCGACGTTCTGCTGCGCCACCTTGTGGCAAGTTAGAGGAAAACGGATAGCATAAAAAGCTTCTCAATGATAAAAGACTTAGGTGAACCAAATTTCATGGTGCAACGGTGCTAGAGTTTTTCCACCTCATACACACATACCAACATTCATTTTTATCTATAACCAGTGTCATTGGTGTCCGGGGTTAAAATGAGCTAAATTTTTGAAATATGAAGTGAAATCTAGGGGTTGCTATTGAGAAAAAAAAGTTGGTGCGAATTTTAATATGTAGATGGCCCCTTATGCAATTTTTATGCATAGCAAATTAAAGTGGGCGTCAATCGTAAACGATTGGTATCTGTAACTTTGCTGTGCGACGAACGACAGCCGAAAAATGTACAAGTGGGCCTTTTTTTCCGCAGCTGTACAAATTGTAAATCACGTTAAAATTTATATTAATTCTTTTCCTTTTGCATTAAATTATTAACGTCCGATTGTATAAAAAATTTACTTTTACTATAACTGTTTTCAAACATTTTTTGCAAGATTTAAATAAATTCTGTTATCCAGCATATTAGCATATCTGGGACAAGGCATATCCCGGTTAATTGAGAGTCTACTGCATTTGCAAGACTACAGAAGATACAAGCATTTTGGGAAAACATAAATTTTAAAAAATGTAAAGTTACTAGTAGTATATAAAGTTACAAATGTTCAATGTGACTATCATTAGACGTATGAACGATATCCATTCTGTAGCAGAGTTGTCCCACACTTTTTTGAACATATCTGGTGTTACAGTTTGATGACTGCTGTTATCCTAGTTTTCAGTTCAACAATGTCAGCTAGTAAAAGCGGGAAAAAAAATCATGAAACTTCATAACCTTTCACTCAAAACGATGTGTGAAATCGAACTCTACCTTGTACTGTTTAGAAAATATAGCCTTTCAATTGTTTGTGTGATATGGTATGCCTATGGGAATGGGAGGGCATCTGGCATGGAGGGAGTGCCTTGGATGGAGGACATATAGTTTTCTAAGTTGGGGTGTTCATTAGGAATCACCCTGTATATTATTCAGTTTTTTCGTACAAGGAAATGTTTTCACGACAAACTCATGGAATTCGATGAAAGTTTTACAAATTATAAGACGTTGAAAGGAATCATCGTGAAAATTAGCAATCATTAAAATAAAAAAAAAACAAGTATTGGGACTGATCAATTTAAAAGATTTACGTTCGAAAAATATATTTTAAGTTTTCTTCCATCGAGTCACGTCTCAAGTTTCATTTTTTTATGGCAATTTAATCGAGCAAAAAACATGCACTAAATCTTTTTTATGAATGATGCAAGAACGTTTGAACACAGACAGCATTTGAGGATAGTGTTCTTTCAAGGACAAAGGATTTGAGCGTTTTAAGATGAAAAAGAAAAGAAATTAGAGATAACTTTAAAAATGTAATACGTTGTGGAAGTCCATCCACATCAATTAATGAGAAACATGTCGATCAAGTTAGACATTTAAAGGATAATGATTGTAACTTTCCAATACATATTCGTCATGTAAAGTTGGATTTCGTGTAAAACATGTCAATATTTATTAATTCTTTACAGGTTTTGAGGTACGATTTGACAGCTAACTTTGTCCAGTGTAGATATTATGAAACACCTACTAATGACTTTCAACTTTCGTATATCCAGTAAGTTCATTTATCAAACTTTTCCTGTGTAGTACTTAAAAGCAAAATTAAAATTTTTTAAATCTTATAATGCCAATAAAGAATTTTATTTAAATGCTTTTAAAATTAATGAACGACAAATTTTCATTACTTTATGTTAAGAAAAGTAAACAAACCTCACGTTTCTTAAAAGGAATTTTGGGTAGATATAAAAATTTCTGTCGTTAATAAAAATCGAAATTTTATTGATTAAAAATTGTGTTCTTTATGCTTTTCCATTTTTTTCACAGAACTTAGAAAACTGATCGAGTAAGTGCAACCCCTTGACAATTTTGTTTAAATTGATTGTAAATGTAATTTAGGTTGAAAGTGACAGCTTACCGAACTTAGAAAATTTTAACCTTTTCTTGGAGAGTTAGTATAATATAAAAAAAATGTAACCTAAAAAAAGTGAACTAATATAAAGCTACGATAATGTGATGGTTGCATATTTTTGATGTCATATAGGAACTTGAACTGTAAGATTTCATCTAACATTTGAAGATCAATTAAATGTTACTATATATTTATATAAAAATTTCATTGATTTTGTTTTTAAACTAAACATTTTCATAAATAAAAATGCTTAACTAAAATAGTTAAGCTCATTAAATATATAGAAAATTTTTTTTATGTTGAAAACAGTTTTAAAACATAATATGACAGTAGAAACAATATTTTCACAGTAATCAGGTGGCAGTATTTTTAGGGAACTTTATGCTATTCTATGTACATTAAGCAGAAAATATTTCTCTTTATTATAAAAATCTACACTGTTAGCTTAGAGAAATTTTGCTCAGATATGTTAAAAATAAATTTTAATAAATCTTAAATTCTTTGCTTATCTAAGAATTTTCCTGTTTGTGATATTTATCGAATTTTTGCAATTTTCTACTCTAAAAACGTTCCCTTCATCGTTTGACCAGTAAATTTGAAAATTTCCAATAAATGTATATTTTCAACAAATGTAAAAGAGGAAATCACAGTTGTTTAAAAAGAACATTAAAACTCATCCATGATAAAAATTTTATAGCACGTTTTTAAATATGTTTAATCGTTTACAGAAAGCGTTAGATCCACTGGCTTGGAACTTTAAAATCCACTTTTTTCGAGAAAGTTAAATTAAGGCGCTCTTTTGTACTATACGTGAATAATATTTTTAAAATTAATGTTATCAGGTATTCAACGAGTTTCATGTCATTCCTGAGTGCATCCAAAATTGGAAATTTTGCAGTTCATTAACGTAAATAACCTAGATGAAACATAGTCGGTATTTTGAGGCATATTAATATGAAACAAAAAACCAATTATTATCATATTTAAAAAATGAGTCACGTTCTACAGCATAACGCTCGTGAAGCCTTTTTTATTCATAACCTCATGTGTGTGCCAAGCCTCACCTCATAAAATGTTTCTAGCCTATCCTGTTTTTCACGAAGTTTTTTAAAATAAACAATCAAAATCCTGAAATATTGGCTAAGAATTAATCCGATACATTTCACTGTGACCTCGTTACTGTTTTGATGCCGGAGAAAATTTCCTCTTTTTTTTTTTTTTAAGTTACTTTATTAATAGTTTTAAGCCAGTTTTCTGTTAACCTTGAAATGTAGAGTCTTTCATTTTAGCACACATATTGTTTCTGGAACGTTTTGTATCAAGCGCTATAGCCTGTATATTAATTACTATATTATTCCCTTTTTAAGACAATTCTGGTATGAATTTGATGAAATGCATTTTGAATAATAAATTTTGTTCATTCGCTTATGGTGCTTTCTTTTCTTTCTTTCTTTGTTTTTCTTTCAGGAAACCTAAGTTTTATCTGCCATATTGAATTTTTTACTTCAGATTCTTCTGAAGTGGGAAGTTGTCTTGTTAAAGTTTTGAGCAGCAATAAATATTTTGTTTTAACAGATAGTCATGACTCTGTGGTATGCATGCTATATAGTGGGTATGGTCATAAACTACGTCTGTGTATAGATCTTTTAACAAATTGAAATTAAATTAGAGATTTAATTGCGTATGCTTTCGAGAGTTGAAGGAATAATAATTTTACAGTTATGATTACTGTTACAGTGAGAAATACTGAAAATTTGTTAAGAGAAAGATTATTTTTTTTGCGTTGCAGATGGATTACTCATTGAAAAATTATAAATGGTATTGAAATGGTATATGTTCCGTGAAAACAAATGGTGTAAGACACATGGAAAGAACAGTATTTCTCGTTTTTTAGTTGTCATTTAGTTGTTTACAATGCTATTATTAACAAGTAGTGGTTCATTCCGCCATTTTTAGTATTAGGTGTCATGTTCCAAAGCCATTTATAATTTTTCTGTTAAAAGAGAGTTTATGAGAAAAGGAAGGTGCTACCATTACAAATTACTGCTTGTTAATTGTGCAAGCTCTATAGTCTTGCGCACATACTTTCAAGAGTCAATATCTCAAATTTAATTTTATTTGGTTGAAAGAAGTGGCCACTTGAGAGTCACGCAACGGAAATTTTCATAATCACTTTATATATCTTGATGATAAGTTAATTTGAAGGTTATCGTGTGAGAATTATCGTAAAGGACTTACGAATTAAACTACTATATTAAACCAATGTTCATTAAAAATGTCTCATAGAAGCATATGCAGGATTATTATAAAATAGTTTAAGGTGTTCGGAGCCCTCTATCTAGTAATGTATAGGACGAAACATAACCAAATTTGATGAGCCGATAGGATTTCATACTTAAAAAAAATAGTCGTCACTAAGGAAAATGTTCTCGCTATTTACGAATAAAAGGCATAAATATAAATTTTCATGATAATGTTTTTAAAATTACGAATATGAGTTTAAAAGGGGTGGCTGGGAAAATTCTCCTCATTCTGAAGCCAACTGGCTTTTTTGATGACTCTTACCATACAGCAAGTGTGGCTCCAGACTGAATTCTCAAAGAGGGGGGGGGCGCTATTGAACTTTTTTACATAGGTCTATAAATGGTTCAAAATGCAAACGGAACATGTGAAATCATGAAGTATGCTAATTTAGGGTTGTAAAACAAAACTGGAGTCACCTTTGCTTTACAGGACCGTATAGTGAATATCAATTACCAGAAGAACGAGAACGTCTTTGTATTGCTGCCCCTTGTGAATTTCGACGGTTAAAGAAGTTACAAAAAGGACCGATGATTATAACAAACTTGCGAAACACGATGCAACGGTCTGAAAGTATAGGAACTCTAATACATCAACCAGGCCGGGGACGGTTAATCTGCAGAAAGTTGAAGAAGTTGCAATTGATTCAACCCTCTTGGTCTGAGAAGGATGAGATTTCTCCCAGCCTTTTCTTTAATACTCATAATTGCAACAAGAAATGCTATTATACAAATTAAGGCATTTTATTCGGTAAATAGCACCAACTTTTTTACTGCTGGTGACTTTTGGTGCTATTTTTTTTCATTAAATTATGTGTAGTCCAATACTTTATTCACAAGAGGGCTTTGAATTCTTGGCCGTATTTCATAACCACCCTGTACAAAAACGGTATTTAATCGCAAGAATTTATCGATAAATTTTGTAATTATTAGCATGTCTTTCTGGAATGGAAAAATTGATGATAAAATAATAATTGAAAATAAAATAATTTCCAGTCCTTTTTATGAGAGTCATGTGAGATATAAATAAATTATTTTTAAATAACCTACTGCGAATGTTTGAGTATTCCTCATATAATCCCACGAGCGTATAAATTTTCCGTTCAACAAAAACCTTTTTCTTGTTACGTACAGAAATTATGTATTCCTGCAAGATAAATATTTGAGGTAAAAAGCAAGTATAAATCTGCATATTGCTAATGAATGTGATTTTACTGCATTAACTAAAGTAACGAACAGAAGCAAAAAGTAAGTCGTCACAAGGTTAGAAGCGATCAGTTTTCAAGGTCTTCCGTATTCAGTTTCGGTTTCATAGGTTTGATGGCCACTTTCAGAACAAGTGCGTTTGTTTCTACGTTGCCTTTTTATTTCCATGTAAAAGTTCAAGGAACTATATTTAGATAGATTTTTGCTTCAAGCATTCGATTTTATACGAGGCATTTATTGCCAATCGTCTGTTGTAAGTTGTGTACTTTTTAAAAATTCACATGAAAAGGGGATTGTTTTATATTTTCAAGGAAAAGGGCAGTAAAGTTATACTTATTTCATACTTGAATAGAAATTTCCTTTAACTAAATATGCCCATATCGATTTTCTGCCTACACAGAAAAATTCAATCGACCAAAAAACTTTAATTAGACAAGTAAGTAATTTTCAAAAAGAACAGAAGTAATTATTATAAGAAAGCTAAATTTTATTTTTCTAGATTTTGAATTTTATAAAAATAGTAATTTTTGTCTATTTAAAATACAATTGCACTGCAGTCAAATTGGAACGCAGATAACATAAAATGAGATAGAACCATGACAAAGGGTTATATTACTGAAAATATTGCAGTTATTTAAAAAATCTGTTGGATTTTTTTGACCAAAAAGTGTTATTATTCAAGATAAGCCGGTGGGAGGGCCATAAGACACACGTACTCCCCCAACTTTGTCTAAAAATTTTTTAATTTAAAACTTTTGTTTCAAAACTTAAGGGAAATGTCTCTACTCTGGTAATGTCTCAATGTTTTCTACTCTGTGATTCTCTACGTGCCTCCTCAAAATTTCCGGTCACGCAAAGTGTATGCATTCACAGTATGCCGTACTTCATTTGTGTCGTATTGTCAGTAATGATACTAACTACAATAGATTGTTTGACTAACACCATTGTTGTGAATATCATTAAAAAATAAAAAAGGGATTCGATATTTTATCTGAACAATTCAAACAATACTCCTCAAAGTAAAAAATAGGCAGCTACCAGCGAAAATCAGGTTTGACGCTGCGTAAAACGAACCATTTATTAATATAAAATATGATTTTTATAGCAAATAAATATTAAATTATTACCTTTAATTCTTCTTTAGGAACTACTAATTGGTACTACAAAAATCTTTTTTATTTCTTTTATTACTATAAAATTGAATAGTGAAAAGTGCTAAAACAAGATACATTGTTTGTGACTTTACTCAGACCCCCCCCCCCCCCGAAAAGAAAATGAACAAGAAACATAAATTATGCCAAACACATCGATTATAAAGCACTATCCAATGCAATATTATTTGCTTATGTACTAGGTGCTTAATATACAGTTAACCTGTTATCTCCCATTGTGCAAAGAAATGTTGGACCACAAGCATTCAAAGACCCGTATTGGAAAACAACGAAGAGAGAAGAAGGGGATTCGCTGCCGTCGTGTCTTTTGAACGATCAAATTAAAAATAATATTTTTCTATAAAATATTATTTTCAGTGAAATTTTTGTACAATATTTGGACATCTTAACTTTCTGGGTGGCTAAAATGCTGTTAAGTGAATTCTCGCTTTTAGTGCAATACACCAGGTTTTTTGCTAACTAAACTCCATCATGAAGTATTTTTAACCTCAAAAGTTGTATTTATAGAACTTATTTTATCTAATAACAGTTACTTATATAAAAATGAATTATATTTTGTATTGTTAATACTTTTTGCATTAGAGCACTCTTAATTCTAAGGAGAAGGTGGGGGGGGGGAGGGCAGGGAGCAAGCTGACTTTTGCCTTTCTTTTTGTTTTTCATCATATTTTATCTCGAATCTATGCTCTCTCCCATTGTTGTACAAAACGCATCGGTGAAAGCTCCTCTTTTATGTCGAGTTTTGCTTTTCCTCACTTACTGAATGTCTTGCGGCAAAAGCAACTCTGGGAATCCAAGGGGCCCCATCTTTGTTACGTCTTCCAGGCTGATGGAAGCAACCTGGTTAAACACGGGTTCAAAGGGGATTTTAAACTGCGTAATGCTCTCCTAAGCCACTGCTTGAATTTAAGTGCGCAGTGGAAACAACTTTACATTTGCAAAGTGTATTAGCATTAGTAAAAGTATGTATGCTAATAAAAAACACTCACAAGAACGGGCTTTTTAAAGATAAATAACTTCGTAAAATAACACACATAAAGGATAGGTAATTATCAATCTAAACACTCGTTTCGATCGCAAAAATTTCAATCTTCTTCAGTAGCAGTCGTGTATATGGAGACTTTTGCGTATGGAGTTCGACTGCTACTGAAGAAGATCGAAATTGTTTCGATCGAAAGACCGTTTAGCTTGATAAGTACATTTTATGTGTGTTATTTTACAATGATTTAACGATTTTTGTATGCAAAGTTTTTTAAAATGAACACTGTACTGGCTAAGAAAAATGGCTTTTGAAGTACATTAGCATAGAATATTGAAGCATATGTTTCAGCATTTCATAACACACAGTTGAGTAATATTACTCGAAACAATAAAAGCTGGTTTTTAATCCATATTTTAAAATGTACACAAAAATCATTAAAAGTCATTAGTTTTCAGCCATGCTACTTTACTTTAAAGTTGTTAGTTAAATGCACGTTTTTTTAAATATTACTTCATAATAGAAATATGAACGACATTTGGTTTTATTAATACTTAAATGTTGGTTTAATACATTTTGAATTAAATTTAAGTTATTCTTAAATTTGATTAAACAAAATTAACTTTTCTTTCAAATTTGGCATTTAATAAACTTAAATAATATTCGTAGAACTTCGCAATCCTAAATGAATGTTGTTAACAAAAGCAAGCATATAATAGAAATTCTATTCACACAAAATATTAACATAATTTTACTAAATATTTTATCTTTACAATGAAATAGCGGCAACTATTTTATTACTTTTAGACACAAATTTACAATATTATATATAAAAGCTTAGAAGAACTGTACACTACAAAATAATGCCAATATTTTGCTACAATCAGTACTTATTATCAGTTTTTTTTATGCTTTTTTAAATATACAATATTCAATAACGAAAGAAGAAATATCAACAATTGATAAGAATTTCTTGTACCAAATTTTAAAAATTTGTTGAAAGGATTTCAGTTTTGAAAAAAAAAAACCCTAAATCAGATAAATATGAAACGTGGTTTGAGTAATTGATACTATATTAGGAGTTACTGTAGATTGTATCATAATATATAACAATAAAAATAATCATAATTATAATAAAAAAAAGATTAAATGGCGGAGAGAAATTACATGGTTTTAAATATAAAATATAGTGCTTTGCAAGTTAGAATTTAAATTTATTGGCACTAGTTCTTGTGTTGAAATACTCAAATTTGAGTTGGCGTTAATCTGATATGGCTAAGAAAATATTAGTAACATGGCTAATTAAAAATGCTAATTTAAAAAACATTCATTTTTCCCACACAAAAAACTTTTTGAAAACTTTCGCACACTGTTTGTGTATTTGTTACACTTACTTTCATTTTTTAAAACTACTTCGTTTTCTGAAAATGTCTAATTTGATCATTTTTTTTTCTCTCTCCAAGAACTCAGACATCTTATTAAGGGGGCTTGTACCTTTTAAAAATGATGAAAATCGAAAACAGTGCTTTTATGTATAGGATCCTGTATTTATAAGAATAATTTATTGACATGTAAGAAATTTTATATATCAGTACAATAACCTTTTCCGTTTACATTAATGTCTTCAAAAGTTCTTTAAGTCAGTTCTGAGTACATCAAGTATACAAATCATCTTATAGTCTCAATATTTTTTCTACATACACTCTAGTAATTAAAATCATCATTAAAATCATCATCATTAAATCATCATTAAAATGAATTATTGTTATAAAGGTGTTATATTTATATCTACAGAAAAATAATGATTGAAATTTTTTCACTAATTAACAATTTAAATTATTTCTAAATTAAAAAATTATATAATGACGGGTATAAAAATAGGCCATTTTAATTATTTATTATTTGAGTGTACACAGAAAAAATGTTGAGTGTGTAAAATGAATTTTACGTGTGTTAGGTTTCGCGCAGTGAACCACGTACGGATAATAGTGTCTTTTAAAGAATTAATAAATTTAAATTTCTTAATAAACTTGGAAAACTTTTGAAGACATTAATATAAACATAAAAGACCGATGTAATGACATGCAAAAATTTTTACATGTAAATAAATTATGTATGTAAATATAGGATCGAATACATGAAAGCACCTTTTTCGACTTTCTTCGTTTTTAAAAGGTACAAGACCCCTTAAAAATTAACACCCAATTACAAAAGAAAATTTAAAAAAAGAAAGAAAAACTGCTCTACGAATAAATAAATTGATAAATTTCAAGGCAAAATAAAAACAATGGAAAGCGATACTTCATTTCTAAAAAAATTAACAAACTAACATTAAAAACAATTAAAATGGCTGATGTTAAGTCAGAATGAAAAACAAAAAAACTTAGCTCAAATATACCTTTACGAAAAAAATTCTGAGTGATGTATGCATATATGTGTTTTTCAACAAATTATTCTTATTTTAATTTTAACAAGCTAATAATTTCAAACAATTTAAAAAAAACATTTATAAGTTATAGAATACATATTAAAATCGCATAAAAAAATTCCACCACTCACCAAAATCCATAAATTATCGAATTGCACTGGGTGGTTAATAATCCAAATTCAAATCAAAAGTCCACGCTGAGTTCGTCAGACCAACTCACGCGGCTTCGGGGCTCATCTTTTTTAGCGGAGAAGTCAACACCATGCGGTAATGGAGCGAAAATTTTCTCTTAAGGTATCTCACGTGCGGCGGGCGAGTTGAAATAACGGGACCTTGCTCTGCTGTTCTTTTCTAACGGTGCTCTGAAAGTCGAACTGGTTACCTGTTGTTCGGTCCTTCTTATATGCGAGCGTGGCTATTCAGCCGCTTTTAAGTTTCCCCGCCGAACAACCGGGGGGAAAGAGTAGGTATGAAAACGGAGTTGCTTCGAGGTCGCGCAGCAGTCGGGCACGACGATATTTGGACAATGACAGTGAGCTGGACTGCAGTGGCGTAGACAGAAATTTTTCATTTGGCAGGTGCGTGAGTCGTATTTTATAGCATGGGCCCTAGAGAAGAGAGCCTTTTCTCCAAAATTCGTAATTTATGGGGTATAGGGGACCAAAACGTTCTTTTCACATATCCTGCGCGATCTCAAAGAAGAAAAGTGATATCCATAAAATTCTTGCTGTAAAATACAGTACTCACGAATACCTAAAAGCGGATTTCAGAACATTTTGAATAGAATCCTCCAAGGAGGGTAGGCGTGAAAAAAGGGACGAGGGTGGCCATTTTTCTTGAGAGGAAAAAAAAAAGTTATCTATAAAATTCTCGGTTTATGATTTAACAAATATGAGTCCTGTGCTTAGGCACAGTCTGTTTCTATAATTCAATAATTGCTGAAAATTTATTTGTTTGAGTTTTATGCTAAGCAACGACATTACTTTCCAGTACACCTAACTGACTTGAAATGGAATGTTTTATTTTACGCGCCCAAATGGACAACAAATTTTGAGAGATTTTTAATAGTAACAATCTCAGGGCCATACCCAGAAAAAAAATTTCGGGGAGGGTACAAAAAATTCGGAAAGGGCCCAAACGGTGAAAAGGCATAATTTATCACGACAAGACTTCATCATTATAATTTTGTTAACAAAACTCTTAATTTTTGACCAGACCCCCTAGTTCCGCCCCGGTAACGGTATTGATGAAAGTAACACATTAATAATAATTATTAATATTCAATGCAAGTTGTTTGTCGCTGTTGATGTTGTTCTTATAGAAATATTATTATGCAACTCGTGCAAAAGTTACTAAGGAGACAGTGGAGTAATAAATTTCAAGTACTTCATGCTTCTATAAACGTAACGATAGTGCAAGAATTGTTACTAAGAAATTTAATAATTTAAATGATAAAATCCCACAGATGTCCATCAGTGAAGATTCCGGAGTATATCACGAGTATATCACTCTAGAACAATTTTTTTTTTTTTTTTCGGCAAATACACTAGCAGATCCAGAATGTTTGACCAATCGGCTTAAAATTTTGTACAGATATGTAAAACAATAGAGTGGAGGGCCGTAGGGGGCTTATTAAAATTATGGCAATCTGTTCCTGGACAGTATATTGGACTTCTAACATTGTTTTTTATAATTATCATGGCGGGTAAGCTTCCCCCATATCCGATAGAATACAAAAGTGATTGATTGATTGTGTATGATTATGGCAACGCTACACTAGGGTGATCTGCCGGGGGGGTGCCTTGGTAGGAAGACTTTGTAAGGGGTTCTAACACGTATTCACGTTACATCTGGAGAAAACCTACCAAAACTCCAGACCGTTAAATCGACAGCCGCGCGGTGCGACCCGAACCCGGGACCTTCACACTTCGGCCATCTACCATTTTCAGTGGCATAACCACTGTGCTATGAGGCCATACAAAAGTGAGTAATGGGATGAGACTTATTTTAACGAGTATGCGAGTTATATTTATTCTATTTATATTAAGTTAAAAAGTACCCCTGATGCAAAATTGAAGTCACAAGCAAACTAATTTCGTCCTATTTACGAATTATTTTAGCTAGAAATAGCTCACTACTACGTTTCGTATCACTAAGATTACTATGTTTGTGAGGCAAACTACGCTAATTAGCATCATTATGCATTTGCTAGTAATATTCACCAACATATCATCGTGAATTTCTTCCTATATATTTTACTAGCTTTTTTAATAACAAGTATATCATACCAGTAGGTATCTAACCAGTCTTCTGATATTACAGCAGGATAAAAAGTGCGCAGATGCAGATTAAACGTATATACAGGGTATCATATAAAGGTGGTAACGGGCTTTAATTCTTTATCTATTAGAGATAAGTGGGAAATGCAAATTGAAAAATGTTCAATATAAGTTCCGAAATAAGACTTTATTAAAGAATAATTCCTCTCGTTCATTTACAAAAAGTGACACTTTTTTAATTTGTATGCGACCCTCGTACAAAAAAATTCCCAGCTAGCAAATTGAACCCCATACACTAATGAAGAATGTACCAAATTTCAGCTTTCATCATACAACGTCTAAGAATATCTTTAAAGAAAGATAATTAGTGTCTATGCATGACTTTGAATGCAAAAGTTTATTGCTAGAGTGGAAAAAAAGATCCTTCGCAATTTCTGTACGACCACTGGAATGCGATCATTCGACATGATTTTTCTCTTCGAGTGCCATTTAAAAGTGGTTTAAGTCAACGTTATATTTATCTTCATATCTCTGACATTTAAGGATATAATTTTCAAATTTTTTATATCACCTCATGAGTGTACTGGGTACATTTTACTAATTGAGAATATGTTTTGTACGGGGTCGCATACAGATTTAAAAATTGTAACTTTCTGAAAATTAATGAGAGGAGTTTTTTCGTGGCGTAATCGTTTTCCGACCTTATTTTGAACATTTTTTTTTTATTTACATTACCCACTTATCTATAATGTAGATAAAGAATTAAAACCCGTTACCACCTTCTTGGGACACCCTGTATAATTTATTTATACTATGTCTACAATTAGGAGATTGAAAATATTGTTGATGGTATCTTACACCATCAATAATATTTTCAGTTTTAACTGAAACATTGATTAAAAGAAAATGTGCAAATAAAAAACTGAAAATATTATAATATTTTCAGTTTTATATTAAAAACAAAAAATATAGAACTGAAAATATTATTGATGGTATCTTACACCATCAATAATATTTTCAGTTTTAACTGAAACATTGATTAAAAGAAAATGTGCAAATAAAAAACTGAAAATATTATAATATTTTCAGTTTGATATTAAAAACAAAAAATATAAAACTGAAAATATTATTGATGGTATCTTACACCATCAATAATATTTTCAGTTTTAACTGAAACATTGATTAAAAGAAAATGTGCAAATAAAAAGCTGAAAATATTATAATATTTTCAGTTTTATATTAAAAACAAAAAATATAAAACTGAAAATATTATTGATGGTATCTTACACCATCAATAATATTTTCAGTTTTAACTGAAACATTGATTAAAAGAAAATGTGCAAATAAAAAACTGAAAATATTATAATATTTTCAGTTTTATATTAAAAACAAAAAATATAAAACTGAAAATATTATTGATGGTATCTTACACCATCAATAATATTTTCAGTTTTAACTGAAAATATGATTAAAAGAAAATGTGCAAATAAAAAACTGAAAATATTATAATATTTTCAGTTTTATATTAAAAACGAAAAATATAAAACTGAAAATATTATTGATGGTATCTTACACCATCAATAATATTTACAGTTTTAATTGAAACATTGATTTAAAAAAATGATTTTATTTGGGTAAGTGTCACTGTTACTGAGCACAGTGAATTTCATTGTAATGGGGTTTTACGCATTAAAGACAAAGTTCAAAATAATTTTTTTCACTTAATATTTGAAATCAGCAACTGATGGTTTACGAATTATCTATTTTCAACCGTTCACCAGAGAACACACTACACTCTCAAATAACCTTACCTTTGCTAGAAACTTTCAAGGAAATTTTACGGTAGTTTTCCATTTACATTTGAATGCAGGACAATTTTCGTAAATCTAGAGCCAGCTCCTTTTCGAAACGGAACTTCTGGGATTCAGAGGAATAAAATAATAAATAGGACAGGCAATTTGCCAACAATTTTCCGTATGTTTTTACAGTGTCTACCTTAGCTGACAGATCGATGTGTCCTCTATACCTATCTAACCGCCTATATCTACAGAGTGTATATTAACTACTGGTACAAAATTTAAGGACACATGATAAGGAATAAGAATCACACAGCAATGTGGGGTCGGAAACATTTTCTTCATGTAGCTGTTAATAATCACTTTATATCAAGTGATGAAATAATTGTGAACTTTCCTACCATTGTTCATAAGAAACTATATGCATCATTCACAGAAAACACGTGGCTAAAACTGATAGTTTCAAAACTCTATCATTCCTTATCATGGATGATATTTTTGGAGACACGCCCATTGTTTATAAAACTTGGTTAAGAAATTAGAAAAACACTTCAGCACTTTTCCCCAAGTGATTAAACGAAAACGACGTTTTAGACCCTACATTATGATGGGACATCCTGTTTACAAATATGAATAAATAAATGATATACAGGGTGGTCCAAATTAAACTTCCCCAACTCAGAGGCCTGTGCAGGATGTTGTATGGGTCATAATGTGATGAAATTTTAAAAACAGACACTTCAGATCACGCGCTCGTGATTAATTAAAAAAGAAATTATTAGTACACGAAGTTGCCGATAGGTGACGCTTCAGACCAACAAGACGTTCTACAGATGTTCTATATGTGTGCCTTGGTTCTGCATGGCAACACCATGTGGCGATTGGCTAGTGGCGTCCACGACCGCCAAAGCAACGACTTGTACGCTTGCAGAATCTACAACATGTCGTACTCTACCTGGTAAAATTCCCAGCTGCCCGGTTCTTTCGAACTTCTTCATCATGTCTCGTAAAGCGCGTGGAGTCATTGGTCCTCGGCGTAAGTTCTTCAGACGGAATGCTCTTATCGCAGCACAGGAGTTCTCGTCATTCTGGCAGAAAAGTTTCACTAACAAAGCTTTGTCTTTCAAAGTCGCCATTGTGCAGCAGCGAGCTGGAAACAACTGCCTGTGCAGCGCTTGTCATCTACATTTGTAGGGCTCGTCTTTTGGATACGTTGCGCAGAAGCTTTATTTCTGCAAATCACGCTGTTGCAATATGCAAATTACTAGTATTACAGCGCCGCGCCACCTATCGGAAACTTCTTGTACTAATAATTTTTTTAAAATAAATCACGAGCGCGTGATCTGAAGAGTCTGTTTTCAAAATTTCATCCCATTATGACCCATACAACATCCTGCACATGCCTCTGAGTAGGGGAAGTTTAATTTGGACAACCCTGTATATACGGGCTGTTAAAAAGTTCCCGGAATTGTGGTGTAACTTTTTCTTACTACAATGTTCATACACAGTTACTTAATCGCCTTCAAAGCAGGCGCCTTCAGAACACACACACTTGCTCCACCTATCCTGCCATTGCTGGAAACAATGTTGAAAGTCCTGCTTCGGTATCTTCCGAAGTTCAGCCGTCACCTTGGCTTTGATATCTTCTACAGTGTCAAAATGGATAGCTTTGAGGCCCATTTTCATCTTGGGGCAGAGTGAGAAATCCGACGGTGCTAAATCCGGTGAGTAGGGAGGCTGGAAGAGGAGTGGAATGCTCTTTTCTGCGAGCTATGTCTGCACAAAAATCGATGCATGGGAGGGAGGGAATTGCCGTGATTCAGTGACCATCCTCCTTGCCATTTGGCGGGACGTTTTCTTCGGATTGCCTCCCGCAGTCTTTTCAAAACTTACGCGTAAAAAGACCGTTAACAGTTTGTGCAGCTGGTACAAATTCATGGTGCATCATACCTCCATTGTCCCCAATCCGCACATGTCCCCAACCTGCACATGAACTTCATGTTCACCCTTTGCTTGAACTTCGACATCGCGCCAACTGATCACCACACACTCCTACGAGCACCCTCAGCTACACTTCCATCATATTGCTTTTATGAATACAGTTAGTAACAAATAGTGGTGGGTGTTTTCAGAGAACTTTTGGACTGTCCGTGTTCTTATTTGAAGTATGTTTTGTGTTTTACTTATTAGTTAAATAATATATATATATATATATATATATATATATGTAATGTATAAAAAGGTAATTTGGGTTTTACTAGTTTGGGTATTGTTCAAGCGGTACTTTCACTGTAAGTTTTGCTTTTCTGTCTTACTTGCCACGCGCGCTCTGGATCTATGTTTTATTTATTTTGTTATTTGTCAGACACCAGGCCGTCGATTCTGAGTTCTTTAGAGTGTACATGTGTCCCCACGCCTTTGTAGCCCCGGATGCGGGTCATGTTGGTAAATGTGTGTGGTTCGATTAGAGATAAGAGAGAGGCGGAGTTATGTCTTCGCAAACCACGTGGTGTGGTGAGCGTAAATACACCCGCACATCGAAAATCGAGAGATTTCTGCCACTGGAACTGCTTAATTAGTCCACGCTGACTTTTGTACCCGTCTCCCCTCCCCTCTCCTCTTCTCATTCTATATTGTAACTTAAAGATAATGTTTAATAAACCGTTTTACCTGCCTTAACTCTGGAACTTTACTGAAATATCTGACGTCTCATATATATATATCATGTAGAACGGCAGTTTCTACTTGTGACGCAGCCAGCCCAACCAACAAACCGTAAAACTTCGCGGCACTTATATATACAGCTAACTTTTCTATTTTCAAAAGTGTCTCATCTGGATTTCGGAATCCGCTCTAACGAATTTTTTACAATTAATATATGATTTTAATTGGTGCCAAATTCGATGAGTGACGTCGCCGGTTAAGCTAGGAAAACTCGTTTTTTCTATTTAATCCAGTTAAAAGAGGGAACTATTTAACCCGCGTAAGGAAATACGGAAAATGATCTTGTTTCAACGGCGGTAAACAAGGCAGGGAGTAAGAATACAGTGCTGTAAATCCGTGACAAGATTTGTACAAGTTACTTTATATCCTAAACCAGTTCACTCGTAGACAGCTTGTGCGAAGCGCTTCCGCGTTCTGTCCAGAAAACTTAGGTTCTGTAGCCCTTTTGCGAGATGAGCTTTATGTTACTGTCGTTTTTGTTTTATTTCATTTTAAAAAATAATAACAGACTATTATATACTTTACTTATTTTTTCTGTAATTTATTTTGCTATAATTAATAATTAAAAATAGTTAAGACTTTGAATTAAAAAAATAATTAATTTAAGTATTTTGGGGTAAAACTCCTTCCTAACTTTTTCTTTAAGTATTTCGTTTCCCTAGTATTTTGATAGCTATTTCTAATTAAATTAAGTCTTTATTTTTCTAATATTATTAATTCTATTTGGAAAATTCAATATGTAATTAATATTTCAATGAAATTTTTTTTCTTTTCAGAAACCTCACATAATTAATTAATAATTATTATTTAGTATTCAAAAGAAAATAAATAGTAGTTTTACATACTAACTAGTTTTAATAATAATTCTTTTACACTTCATGTATATATAAAATTTATTGAAATTATTGAATTATAATTTTAAAACCAATATTTTTTCCAAATCTTAGGTTTTTCTCACTTTTATTTTGTATTCCTTTAATTACCAGATTTAAAATTTTGTGCAATACTTTTCAGATAGAAATTTGATTAATCTAAATTTATACATGCACTATATTTTGTATTAGACATTTGAAGGACGGAGATGGCATCTAAAACAAGATGTTGTATCCACCCGAGCCGAGTTGATAAGATACTGAAGACGGTAGATAACTGAAGTATAAATGTCCAGGGTTCTGGTCTACCGGATGACTGATAATCTAAAAATTCGGAGTTTTGGACGGTTTTTCTCACGATGTAACGTAAATACGCTTCAGAAGCACTAAGAAAGTCAACCGCGCAAGACCCTTATTCTTAAACTGGTAGTTCATCTAAACGTTCTCTAAAAAAATGAAATTATCAACTGATAAAAAAACAAGCATAGTATGAAGTTAGTTTTCTAAAAAGCGACATAAAACCAATATAAACAATATTTTGAGTAATTTTCTATTTTATTAATGATTATAGTCATTAATTAATTTAATCAACAATTTTGAGATGTATCATTAACTTAGTTAAAAACTTAGTGTATCATAATATAGTTAAAAATTTAACTTAGAGATAGCTTTAAACTGAAAGCAAACATTGCATTAATAGATTACATTGCATTAAAATAATAGAATGAGTAATTAGATTACATTAATTAAGAACGAGATTATTAAATTAATAATTTTAACGAAACTTAACTTACGGTTATCGTTAAACTGAATGCAAATTAACGAATCACAATGCATTACAACAATAGAACCAATAGTTATATATTGTTGTTGCTATTCTAGAATTACGGACGATTATAGCTACACGTAGGCTCTAAAACGAGACGTGGGGTGCCCTCCGTGGGGGTCTTTCTAAGGGGTCCTAACCCGTATTTATGCTGTTTTGGAGGAAACCAAATAAAACTCCGAACGACTAGGTCGGCGGACGTAACTTGGTTTCGAACCAGGCACCTTCCGTCTCTCAGTTCAGAGCGCTATGCGCTCGGCCACTGATGGGGCCCAATAGTTATATAATTATAGTAAAAAAGTTAACTTACGTTTAGCATTAAACTGAATGCAAATTTATGAAATAAAATCAAAGATGGTGGTAGGGATACTAATCTATACTCGACCCAAATTATAAATAGAAAATTACTCGAAAAATTATTGATTATAATCAGTATTATGTTTCTTATTATAAAATTCTAACAAAAATATGTGAATTTTCTGTTACATGTTACAAAAATTCTTGCTGTGACTTTTTTAATCAAATACTCTGGTACTGCATGAAAACAGGTTTGTATATTTATTTACATAACTTAGTGTCCGAAAGTTAGCAAACTTCCGAAATTCGCCCTTGAAACTAATTTATTATCTTCTGACCATACCCTTAAAAAGTAATGATATCCACTTGCAAAAACCCTTAACTGGTTAAAAATTTGTGACACAGCATTTTACTTTATAGCTCTATGAATTTTAAATATGGGTCTTAAAAATGATGATATCAAGTTTTGAGTGACGCCCTGCTGGGAATTTTAAAGACTTGTTTTTAAATTCCATTACAGTTACTTTCGTTTTATTTTCTAAAGAAGATTTACGCATTTAAGCAATGCTTTTAATTATGAAATACACTGTCAAATATATCACACTTTCACTGAGTCTATATAATGTATTCAAATGAATTTATTTCAATAATTTAATTTATCTTTTGCGTCACGCTATCCAAAAGGGCAAGCAAAATTTTCATATACATTGCACTTAGTTTGGTTACTGTGACACTAACTAAATATTTACATAAACTTTACTTGCCCTTTTGGATAGCGTGACGCAAAAGAAAAATTAAATTATTGAAATAAATTCATTTGAATACATTATATAGACTCAGTGAAAGTGTGATATATTTGACAGTGTATTTCATAATTAAAAGCATTGCTTAAATGCGTAAATCTTCTTTAGAAAATAAAACGAAAGTAACTGTAATGGAATTTAAAAACAAGTCTTTAAAATTCCCAGCAGGGCGTCACTCAAAACTTGATATCATTATTTTTAAGACCCATATTTAAAATTCATAGAGCTATAAAGTAAAATGCTGCGTCACAAATTTTTAACAAGTTAAGGGTTTTTGCAAGTGGATAATATATACCCACACAAAATAACTGACTAGATTACGATGCGGAAGAAAGAGAGTTTACATCTATGCGTAGTGAACATTGGTACACTTCTTCCTGGACTTATCTTAAGCCACCCCCACCTGCTAACAGTTAATATTTTACCGTGGAAGAAAATTTCATTAATCTGAAGGAAACTAGTGGGTGCGTCTTAATAATGTTTCGTCTGCTTTTGTGACATATTTTCATCTGGCGTGTATGTGTAATTTTTTTACCTCTCTTATCATTAAATTCTACAGCGTAAAAATTTGCGTTAGTTTTTGAAAGCGATTCAGATCTGGATGAGTTTAATTGTATTTTGCAAGTCGTTGTGTTGGTTATCTCATATTAAACCCTATGTCGTTTAGTTCTTACAATTGAGAAATTTCCTCTTGATTCACAGAGATTCAAATCTGTTTAAATCTGATTGTATTCTGCATTTCCGCAGTTTTGCATTTGTTATCGCGTGTTAAACCCACACCCCTTAGTAAAAAAAAAAAAAAAAAAAAAAAAGAATTTCTCAAAGATGTTTTAACAGAACTCACTTGATGAGTGGTTTATCAAAAAATCTTTTCTAAAAAATAATTTTTTTCTCTACATCACTGGAATGTTCATTGTTACTTTTACTTTAAAATTAAAAAAGTGAATTAGCATTATTCCCGTGGAAATTGTTTCCGTGGAAATTGTTTTAACTGCATTAAAAGAAAAACTGCTTGAATTCTGATAATTTATAAATAAATTCAACATTTAATCTATTGACTTTAAATGTTTTTAAAAAAAATGTTTTTTCTAACCAAAATGTGCGATGTCATACTTCTTGTTGCACCCTCCTTCCCCCTTGTCACAAACAGTCACAAATTCATATACTGTTCATGCATGACATTATGTCTGGACGGCCCCTAAGATCATTCTGGAAAGTGATTTATAATAGATGCTTTCAGCATGATATTTATCTTCTTTAGTTAAGAGTAGTGAAAGAGCTGGAATCAAGTGATTTCACGACAAGACCACAGCTCGTTAAAGGGTTAAGGAGACGCATATAAAAGCTTCTATCGCTTTACTACTAAAAAGTTCAAATTTAAATTTTTTTTCCTGGCATTTAAGGGACGAAAATAGCCACTCAATTAGATCTGATTTTTCGTGTCGGAGATTTGTCTGCCATATTTTTGTTTTTCTGACATGACAAGTTATTGAAGCTGCCACATCATGAAACAAATGAAAACTGTCGACCGCTCATATCAGACAATCATCTCATCAAATGAATACATAATTCAAACCAGAAATAGACCAAGAAAGAAATATTAAGTGTTATCAAACTCTAATAGAAAATTAATAGCCTAAAGGGAATGAATTAGAAACACATCTTTTAATTTTTCGAAAATTTGACATATTTACTTGTATGAAGTATGCTCGATAAAACTGAAATGCCAATAATAAAAAATATTACAAGTATTCTTTTAAAAGAAGTTAGAAGAGGATAAAACTCTGAACAAAAACATATATTTTCTAAATTAAGCACGCAACATTTTTTAAAAATTCAATTCAAAATGTATAAATCTGTAAGAATGAATGTTTCATTTCATCACCGAATCTTGCAGTAACTTTGAAAAATATTTAAAATTTAACCAATGTACAATTACTCGCTTGCATTCTTTTTATACAAGGATTCATCTTTTGTGCTCATTACTTGCAGCAGTAGTTTTCGAATGTTTGAATGCACATACACAAGACAAAGCATTGACAAAAACTATCATTTATTGCTTTCAGCGGTTTATTCAAAGATCAGTAATAGGTGACAGCACAAGGTACGGAAAGGGAGTCTCCCTCGTTGTGTCTTTTCAAAGATGGGAACTATGATTTAAAAACTGGTTATAATGGTGAATGTAAACTCTTTCACAATCCTCGCATCGCACGCCCAAATTTATTTGAACTTACTAGAAGGCGAAAGTATCATCATAATTTTTTTTTCCAAACCGTTTCTGGGGGTCAAAAGTGTATGTCTTCGTCTCCCACTTTGTTTCAGGTTTTAAAAACACTTTTGAAAAAGACATATAAAATAAAAGAAAAACGAAAAGATTGACAACGTTTCTCCATTTCATTTCGAGTTCATTAATATTTCAAATTCTCAAGTTTGGCCAAGACATACATTTAACAAGACTAATAGGTCCAAAATTTCATAAGCGTTTCTTAATTTCCCATCATTAAGCATAAAAACTAGTGAAAACATTTGATTGAGAGTTGATTATGATTGATATATCCATTACCAAATCAATTCGAAATGTTTTTACTGTAATTTATTAAAATATTTGCTTAAAAATGAGAAGCTATTGGAACATTTATCGCTTAAAAAATAACGTCTAAATATGATTGATGTTTACTAATGGTGAAACCTCGAAAGTATTTCAAATAAATTAAACCAAGATGTATATTTTTGAAACTAATCACCTTCAATGTGTTTCGTTTTAAATTGATCTAACTCAGAGTGGAATTGTTGACCTACATGTTCCAGATATAGAGAGATGTTAATTTATTTTAGCTCGTCTTTAGAAAGTCGAAGTCAACATTTTTTCAAGTCCGATGGTTCACTCACATCTAGAACACCACAGTAGACGCACAAAAATGGTCGAAAAATAGTTTCTTTCTTTTTTTAATTATACTTAAAATAGGTTAATGTTAAAGATAGGTCAGATTTTTAAATGGTTTTTTTTTCCTAAAATTTCTTTGCAGAATAGTAATTGAAATATTTTATTAAAAAATGAATGTATTTTTAATTTTGAAAAGCAGTTAATTTATTTTTCTTTTTTCTCATCAGTTTATTTTTAAGTATAGGATATTAGCTGAAACTGAAGGCAACGGTTTTAACACATTTCTAACATTTAAAACAAATTAAAAAATATTGAAGGATATATTTGGAAATATCGTTCTTTAGTAAAACCAGATGTGTAGTGTTAAAGTTGTTTTCTCACGTTGATTATCTATCTCCGCAAGGGATGTAGAATTTGAGTGAAAAGAAGAATTTGTTATTGTGACATTCAAAACAATATTGCTTAATTTGTTATCTTGATTCACAGTTTCTAAGTCATTGTTCAATACGAATAGGCAGTTAAATTTTAATTGCCAACTGTGACAATGAAATTTTATAATTAAATAAGTGAATAGTTTTGTATTATGCCATATGTGGAAAAGTATACGTTACTTCAATTTTTAGAGCTGTCAATTAGTAAATAACCAACTCTTATTCCGTTGCGAGGATAAATAGAACGAATTTAGAAGCCGTTACTGAAACCTTACCCACCTAATACAAATATATAATTCCCCAATGGACTGTTTTTAGTTGTGAAATGATTAGCACATTGTGCCCCAATGCTACAGGTGCGGGGTTCGATTCTTGGACTAGAAAAGGTTCATTCTTCCTTTTATCGCTTGGGTGGGTCGATAAAATAAAAAAAATTGCTTGGGAACTAAATACTGAGGGATCCGTGGCAGGTTGACCACCTGGCCTCGGCGTATACCTCCGCACCCCAGAGCCCATGGTCGCAAGAGTGGAGAGATAGTGCAGGTGCCTGAACCCCACGTGAGTTGTTGTATGAGAGCTTAGTGTTAATGGACTATTTTAAGAAACTTTTATTATTAAGCTCACTTAAGTTCACATATTCTTTATTTATTGATGGTAAATCAATAAAGAATATTGTGTTTCATTGAAAGAATATTGTGTTTCATTGAAAGTTACACCATGACAAAGGAATTCGATAATTTTTCATTTATAGTAATCATTTTTATTGATTTAGCGCTATAAATTAACCTATTGTGGGAATAAATAATAGATGCTAGCCACACTTTTGGTCCCTTACCTACAGATAAATCAAAGCATAATGTTACGATATTGGAGGAATTTACGTTAAGGTTTTACTTAGTGTAAAATTGATATATTCTAGACTTAAGTAATCAAAGTTTGCATTTTTTTATTAGTTGATAGTTAGACCGTGAAATAACCAAATAATACATTTCCAAGTATTAACAAAGAAAGCCATGATGCCAAAATTTAAACAAGGTAAATCAGTAACAGGATTCTGCAATTTTATTCAAGAGTCAGGAAAATAATGTCTCGTTACTTCAAAACTACGTCAAAACTACTAATGTCTCGTTACTACTTGTTTTCGTTACTTTTGACAGTTTGCAGAATCCCTCTAAATAACTAGTTTAACATAAAAAAAAAGTCTATCGACAATGTGGTTCCATAATTCCTTAACTTATTGAATTTTACCTGGTTAATTAGTAAAAATATTTTTAGTATATGTTTTAATGCCAAATGAAATCTGAGGTCATGATGATGAAGTCGATTTCAAGTGAATCACCAAATAAATGCTATGATGATAAATGCCAATGCCAATGAACTGCTGTATTACTGCCAAATAAATGCCAAAGGAATATCAATTCAAAGTGATATAAATGCCTTTAAGTACAGATTCCAAATAAAATCCTTTTTCTATTCACCTTCATGTAGTACAATTTTCCTATTCGAGTTGCAGCTAATAAAATTTCATTTCGAGTAAAACATTTTTTTTTTTTTTTTTTACATGAGATATCCTTAGATGAATTCTTTTTAATCTGTATTCCTAATAAATGCTTGTGTTTTATTAGTTATAGTTTTTTTACATTGTTTTACTCTTTAGTTCTTTATAGTTGTTTTAATATTTTAAATTATCGAGCGCATCGTGGAATTTGATGTTTTTTGAAGCCATGCGATATGTTGGACAGCGCATTAACTTTCAAGGTTTGGAAGCCATGAAGATTTTCATCGAATCTAGACCGCCTGGAATTGAACCCGAAATCGTAGTACGGTGCTTTACCCACCATACAATCGAGTCGGCGATTTTCTCATGTTGAAAATCTAATATTACTTTTCAGTTATACTTCAGAATTACTTGTTTTATGTTTTAATTATGAGTCCAGTTGAGTATGTAGAATTTTTAAAACTTGGCAAGCCTCCTGCTCCTACTTTTTTTTTTAATATTAAACCTAGGGGTAACCAGTTTGTTTCAATCATCGTAAAAATGAAACGGTGAAGATTATTCTCTGTGCATTTGATGTATCAGCACGTTAATTTACGGACAAAAATTTTCTGTTGCAGGCATTATTTTTTACTAGATTCTCTGCTATGTTTTATTCCCCCCCCCAATATGTTTATGAAGAGTAGTAGGCAAAAAAGGAAATCTTCGCTTTGTAGCAATGGAAGTTAATAGGTTAAACCTGAGTTCAGTCTATGGTTAAACTCCATAACGATATTCCCCTCTAATGCCCAACGTTAAAATGTATTTTGGACTGAAAGCAACTTTAGATGCTTGCCTTTCTCCCAAGACTTCGGATCTTATCATTATTTAAGTGTTTTCTGTAAGAATAATGTTTTCTACACGGTCTTTATTGAGTTCCACAGGATCATAAAACTGTGTACAATATTATTCAAAACTCTCACTACACTTCATTGATTTTACATAAGAAGAATGCTTCTGCTAACATTTCAGTTAACAATACTTTTTATTCTAGAAAAACTAAGTATTCATTTGCTTATTTAGATATATAAAATACCTTTCTGAAATTTTTTATAATTTTTCGAACTATAAATAAATCGAGTTATTAATTCTTGTTCAGTTTGTCAAATTTTCATTACAATGTCACGGCCAAAAGCCTACTGAAAAAAAATGTTGTAAAGAAGGTTTTGTTTAGTGTGAATAATGTGACAGACAACGACTTTGCCTTTCTTTTAAATTGATTAATTTATTTTCTCTAATATGTTGCAGTGCTTGTAAGTTTTAGTTTAATGATCTTGACCTACATATGATGAATGGGAAAAGATTGTTGAATACTAATGTGGGGCTTTTCCCTTACGAGTTTTAATTGATAAAATATATTAAGAAGAAAACAAAACAGTATATTTTCTAATATTTAATAGCCTAATGATTTCCAAAGCTGTATGGGTGTCATTATTATTGCTTGCACTATAACGCAATTAACATAAAAAACGAAAAAAAAAAAAAACATTCATTTAAGAGTGTAAGAGTAAAATGGTAATACTTTGATTTGTACTATAAAAGTAACATGATAAAGAAAATGTTTCTAGAATCTTGTCTCTGTGTTGAATTGTTTTGGCAAATAAATAATTAATTTAATTAAAAAGTAAAATTAAAACAATAAGAATAATAAAATAAAAATACACATTGCAAGATACATAGAGTTGGTTTTTGGGTTCTTAAATATTAATTTCTAAAATGAAATTAAAATGAGACAAGATTATTTTCCTTCATGTTTTAACTATGAGGTATTTAAGTATTAAATTTTGCTTGTTTAAAGAGCAAACATTAGCTTACATAAAAAAGCACAGATGGCTGAAGTTAGATACTTTTAAGGTTAGTGTAAAAATGAAGCTGATAAAATTTTAAATATTTTCATAGTTTTTGAAGTTGATATTTTGAAAATATAAACATTATTTTAGAATTTTGTAAAAGAAAAAATTTTTTTGGGTTTGCAAATATTAAATATTTATTTATTTAATTCTTTAGATTAAAAGTTTCTTGCATATAAAATTAAATATGCTTTAAATTTGAAAGGTTTATGCATATTTATGTTCATCTTACTTCATATTTCCATTTTGAAAATTTAAGTGATTAAATTTTTAGAAAAAGGATAATTTATTTCTTATCTACATAAATATCTAAATGATTTTATACGGAAGCCCATGAAAAATTGTGATACATACTTTTTCCTATCAAAATGAAATTTTTACTGTCATACTCTGAATTTTATATTCATTTCATTTCTTATAATGGCGAATATATATGTCATTGAGGAATTCTCCTGTTTATATCGAAAGCTTTGAAAATTCTCTCTCTCTTTCTCTAATAAATAAATGGAATTAAATAAATGGAATTTTGCGTGAAGTATGAAAATAAATAATTTGACATAAATGAGTTAGGTTCATAATTAAGATTAAATATACGTAAATGAAAAAATGTTTAACAATTAATAAAGGAGGAGGGAAATATTTATCCCCCAAAATAAGGTTAAACAGAAGTATTTTTTTCTTTCGTATAAGAGTTTATTAACAATTGAATATCGTCCTTTACTTTTAATTTATGATTAATGGGCTTGGCTTAATAGCGAAAAATTCTTTTGTTAAAATACTGGTGTTAAAGTCAAATAAAAGTAAATAACTTTGTGATAACACAAATAAGATGTTTAAAAACCGTTTCTTACTGTTATGTGTGCTTTTCACGTTGCTTTTCACGTTATTTTTCTTTATTAGATTTCAACATTTGGAAAGTTTTTTATTGCATATTCAAATGTTCCCTACTTGTAAAGATTTCACAAACGTACACACAATAAATAAACAAATAATAATACACTAAAAAATTAAAAAATTCTCAAAACTAGAATGCAATTGCGGAACACGTTCGTATCAAATCACTATTCATATCAGATAGACTAATTAATGTTCACACGAAACAAACTAGCATTTACAACTAGAAGTACAAAATTCTGAGACGTGTTCTAAGGGTTTTCGAATCTCAATTCAACAACAAACACCATCTCCTGGCGTATGGATCATGCCGGGTGAAAAATCAGTGTGAAAAATTCGCCGTCACACGGAAGTTCCGTTCCATCAAGATGGGTAATATCCTTTCATGAAAAAGTTTAAAAGATAGTTGAATAATAAGATGAAATCATTTGCATAATAATATATGAACAGGTTTCCACTACCGTATTAGATATCCACATGAATGAAAGAAAAAAAATACGTGACGAGTGGAGAAGGGTTAAAGTTCATCAACTTTAAAAGAAAAATACCGGAAGAGTAGAGCTCAGAGTTTGAAAGGTTTTTTAAAATCTATGTTATTAGCACCCTATAGTTGGGAGATTCTTCTGCAAAGTTCTACGGTGTCCCCCATTCTGTCGAAAACTACTAGACAATGCAATTGTTTATAAGAAACAATTATTGAGTGTATGTTTCTTGCGGTCAACTGATTAGTCAGTTATTGTTTATGCCTAATTTTAATATTGTCTGCTTTGGGAATTTTTGGACCACTATGACTGTAGTTCAACCGTACACATACTGATTCAATATTTCACAAAAATGAAGTAAAACTTGTTTCATATTGATAAAAAAACACAATCGAAGAGACAATTTGATACACTGACGGAATGCCATGAGTTTTGAATGAACAGTGAACACAACAAGTGATTATCATATATTTTTCGGTTAATGTTTGTTAAGTTTGGTGATTTACTGGTTAGATTTTAATAGAAGCATTATTATTCAGATTGATAGAGGGAATGACTTGGATTAAGGATTTGGATTTCTTTGGAAAAATATGATGTTGAATTTTTTATCATAAGATTTGGGATTTCTTTTAGCATAAGATTTAAGAAGATTTATTTTTATTTAAAATTTTAATATTATAATTTAATAATATAATATTTTTAATATTACAATATTTTTAATATTATAATTATAATTATCTTTTTTTATTTATTATTATTAAGATTTCTTTTACACAAGATTTAAGATTTCTTTGACTTTTTCACCTATTTCGTTTATAAATAAATTCTACCTTTGTTTTTGTATGTCTTTTTGAATACCATAAATGATGTGTAAATGATTCCTTGATTTAGTCATTTTAATATATATTATTTAGTCATTTTAATATATATTTAGTCATTTTAATATATATATATATGTATGTATATATATATATAATATATATATATATATATATATATATATATATATATATATATATATATATATACAGGGACAGTGGCGGCTCGTGACCTGATTCAGTGGTGGGGCCCGAAAAAAATAGTGCCAGTTCAAATCGGGAAAATACATATACATAGAGCTGTGGTGGATCGTCACCCATTTCAGTGGAGGGGGCTTTTTTTTTTTTTAAAGCTCGAAAAGGTAAAACATATGAATCGCTTTTGTAAACAGTGTGAATACATAAAAACTTTCGAATAACAAGTTATGAAAGGCGTATTGATTTCTCCTTTAAGTTTTCATTTAAAGACAGCCAGGGGCGTAGCCAGAAATTTTTCATGGGGAAGGGGGGAGGGGTTACGACTACTGCAACTCACATATTGCATACATGCGTGTGATAAGGGAGTGAAGAATATACATTTTGTATGGCAAAAAATTTCTCATGGGGGGGTCATGACCCCCCTACCCCCCCCCCCCTGGCTGCGCCTCTGAAGACAGCAGATTTATTTTGCACCAAAAAAACCTTTTCCTCCATTTTTCTTTCTCAAAAAGGTACAATATCAATTTAAAAAAAAAAAAACAATATCAAAAAAGTATGATTTTCTTGAATACAATATTAAATTCAACAATTGCATGTGTACATGTTGAAAAACGAATTGGTCCATAATGTTTCATCTCCAAATAGCAAACAATAAAAACGGAAAAAAACAGAATTTTTTGCTTCACTTATTGAACGTCATGGTGCTTTACTGTACCATTCTAGTTGAAATGATCGTGTCCTTTTGCCATCTTTCTGTGTAAGGACAAAATTTTTTGGTTGATAGCTATTTTGGTTTCTGCTATTTTTAATCTGCTGAAAGGAACTTGTAATAAACTGTCAACAGAATTCATAGTCGTTAAATATATTTATAATTTGACAAAATATTTTAATCTACGACCATTTCTCACTCAATTGATACTTTCACTATATTTGAAACCGAAAAAATAGTAAAATTAAGTCTGTTTTAAATGAGATAAATAAATATTCCTAATTCTTAAAGATGATCAGCGATAAGAACAAAAATCACAATTAGCAGCTTTTTTCGACCATAAGAACAAAACTCGCCAAATACAACTGTTTCCATGGAAACACTTTTATTTCTCCTATCGGGCCAATGCTAAGGCTAAGGGGCCCTAAATTGGTGCTAAATTAACTGTGTTTTCGCATTCTTTTTTGTGATAACCAGCCAAATATGTTCATCTTTTGTGAAAAGATCAATGGTACAAACACTACTGTGCTGTGCTTGGCGCAAATATGTTAGGCTTCATTTCTCCGGCCCCACCAGAGTGCTTCAATGGGGAATACATTGGAGATGCCGTGGCGCGGCCGTAGGATTTGAATGATGGCTCGCTTTACATAATTGGATTAAGGGACAAAGCTGGCATAAAAAATGCTCCTTTAAATATTCCTTTTATCCATTTTAAATCAAAATAGAATAAAATACACGCAGACATCTTTATTAAAGTAAACTGATTTTAAAAGAATACAAATTTTGCATTATAATTAAAAAAAACTTTTGAAATATCAGGTGGGGCCAGGCCCCTCTGGCCCCTAATGACGAGCCGCCACTGTACAGGGTGTTTCAGTGCAGCGTTAACAAACTTTCAGGAGAGATAGAGTATACCAAGACGGTTCAGAATCACATAGCTATGTGGGGTCGGAAACATCGTCTTCATGTACCTGTTAATAATCACTTTGGAAGAAGTGTTCAAGTAACAGTAAACTTTCCGACCATGGTTTTTCAAAAACTAATCCCTCTTTCACCGATTGCACTTGATGAAAAATGGTTAATTCCGAATTTTTTATTTCATTACATTGATAAAACTGTCGGAGAAACGGAGAATTGTTTATGAAACATGGTTAAGAAATTAGACGCACATTTCAACACCTCTTTCAAAGTGATTATTAAAGGGTACATGAAGATGACGTTTTCGACCCCACATAGCTATGTGATTCTGAACCGTCTTGGTATACTCTATCTCTCCTGAAAGTATGTAAACACTGTACTGAAACACTCTGTATATGACTAATAAGTAAAACACAACATATATTGTAAATAAGACATACCTCGCATTAAAAATATAACAGCCAGAAACAGGAATTAGAAAACACAAGTGGAAAAAAAAATAATAATAATAATAAATAATAAGCTTTATATATATATATATATATATATATTATATATATATATATATATATATATATATATATATTTGTACAGGATGCCCCCAAAACACTGGCATAGGATTTTATTCCTTAAATATTGATCATAGACATACACAATAAATTACAAAGTCACAAAAAAGATACGGAATTTTATGATATCGATTAAAGTTTTCAGAAAATTATAATTAAATAAATGCAAAATTTAAATTTTTATGGGGCACGCGTACAAAAAATATTCCCAGTTTGTAAAATGCGACCCATGCATTAGTAAAGTGATGTTCAAAGTTTCAGCCTTTCATCAGCCAAAATTGTTTAGGTGCTTTACAAGACCAATATTAGCAAAAGCATATACTTACGCAATCGCTGCTTTTGTAATTTGTGTCCGACCCCTGAAACTCGAACATCGGAGATAATTTTTTGTCTTCTGCAGAAATTAAGCAATGGTTTAGGTCAGCATGTAATTATTTCCATACCTCTGATATTTTTATATTTTTTAGGATAAAATGCTCAAATTTTTTAAATCATTCTATTAATGTATGGGGCACATTTTACTAACGAGTGCGTAAAAGAATTCAAATTTTGTATTTATTTAAATTTAATCTCCGGAAAATTTTAATCGATGCGATAAAATTCTGTACCTTTTTTTACGTAACTTTGTAATTTATTGTATATGCATATAATGAATATTTAAGAAATAAAAAATAATGAATATTTAAGAAATATTTAAGAAATAAAAAGGGAGGTTTTGTATTATGGCAAGCCTACTCGAGGAGCATATGCCTAAGGGGGGATGCCTTGGTCAAAGGACTTTTTAACCCTTTAAAGGGCAGTGTTCCCGCTCTGGGAACACCAAACTCTGACGTTTTGACTGTTGCCAGTCACGAAGAATAGATTTGATTTCTATAAAAATAGTTGCGGGTGACACAGCTCCACGAGGATCCTTTACTTTTTAGCATGCCATTTCCCGTAAAAAAATGGTCACGATTACTTTTAAAAGCACTGACATCTGCTGGAAAATGGAAGAATGCAGGAACAGCTGGATAGATTGCCCAATGCTGAAAAAAGGGCAGCCGTTGCCATCGCTCGACTTACCTACCAACAAGATGGAGGACGATCGAAACGTTCATCGCGTGCCACAGATTTATTGACGCAACTGGCTGTGCGCGGCACAGCCAGCTGTCGTCAAAAAAGGGTCTCTGGATCTGTGGCACGAGATGAACGTTTCGATCGTCCGCCATCTTGCTGTTAGTTAAGTCGAGCGATGGCAACGGCTGAACTTTTTTCAGCATTGGGAAAGGGTTGTGCCTCAAAGGGTTAAGAGGTTCTAACACATCTGGAGAAAACCGACCAAAACTTCAGACCACTAGATAGACAGCCGTGCGGTCCCTAGTAGCACAATTAGTCCGAAAAACGTTTAAAACACGTTTTTTAACGTCCAAAAACGTGTTTCCAACGTAATTTAAACGTTTTTTGAACTAGTTGTGCTACTAGGGGTAGGCCCGAGCGCAGGACCTTCACCTATTGCAGCGGTCTATCATGTTCAGTGTCTCATCCACTTGGCCATGGAGGGCTTCAGTGTTTTTGGGACACCCTGCGTATATACATACATACATACATACAGGGTATTCCAAAAGCATTGACCTCGGCTTTTATTCTTTAAGTATTGATGAAAAATTTAATACGTCCACGTTATTCAAATTTGAATGTCTCAAAAGGAATATCTAATTTAAGCCGTAAAATTACCAATCTATTTAACAGTTGAGTTTTTACACCAAATTAAATGTGCAATAAATACTGTTGCTTAATATTATTCATAATTAAAATAGCGATAAGTGCAACAGAAGAATTTTCTAATAAAAATATTATGCAGCAGAAATAATTGCGCTACTTGTATTCTCATTAAAATCCTTTCATTCTGAACGTGTCCAATGAGCCACCGATAGCCGAATACAATGAATTGTTGAGGTAGAGATTTTAATTTTAGTTTTCAGCCGCAGTGACCGATTAACCTCTTTCATTCAGGTTTAAAATTAAATTGGAAATGAAATCTGATGTGGCAGAGAGCTAAAAATTTCTACATGTTCGATTAATAGAATGCTCGGGAAATACATATTGAATTTTATCTTGGATACTAATTATTATAAATTAGATAAAGTAATACCTAATATTGTATATTTAACCTGTATTTTCTACTGCATAAATACTATTTTTAAATGTCGCTCTTTGTTATCATTCTTGTTATAGAATAGTTTTTATTATGGACTTTGACGACTAACAACTTATGATATAACTATAAAAACAAATATTCAAGTTGATATTACGTGAAGAAGAGAACTATGCAGAAAGTGTAATTTCTTTAAGTGTAGTTCTATCGGAAATATCATAATGTTAATATCGTAAAAATGTCTATGGCATAAAAATAAAAATTTTTGACCTAACTATAAAAAAACTGCCATTCAAACTGATATCACGAATTTAATAAGAGAAGTAGAGCATTCACAAAATTATCATTCTATTTTCTTCAAATAATTTGTAACACTTGATTTCTTTTTCTTTCATTCTGTGTTATCTTTTGATACGATTATTTATTTTTAAAAAATTCTAGTCATCAGCAAATTTACACTCATTATACTTTTCATAAAAACAACATTTTTTTTTAAAGTGAAACTTCTTTAGGCGCGTTAAGAGTGAAATATCAAAGTCGCGTCACCGCAAAGAGTCAAGATGAGGCTGGACGATTTTGGATTTAATAGACGGAGAGAGCTACCGGATAGATCGCCAGAGAGGAAAGAGACAAAAATAAATAAGCATGCTATAAACTATTGCTGCAGAGAGTTTTCTTTCTCCTCTTTGTGCAACATTCGTTTTTATTTAATTTTTTAATTATTTTATATTTTACGATATTTTCGACCGTTTTCTGTCTTTGCCCTCCGAAAAAGAAGGCTTCCAATCGTCCGAAAGAAAAAATATTTACACGATCAGAAAGAGGAAAGAGTTTTCTTTCTAAAGCTACCTTCATTTTTGAATTAGTTGCATTTCCCGATTTTTGATAAAGAAAAATCGACAACCTTTTTTTTCTGGCAAATTTGGGTGAATTTCAGAACGAGTAGCTTATATCAGCTCGCATCTAAAAAGCTATGGAATATTTCGACTAAAAAAACTATACTGTTACGGACAAACTGCTCGGCTTTCGTTTAAAAAAAATCAAGCGTCTAGGATAATTTTTTGATCAGCTAAAAAATTAATTAGTAAAACCCGTACGAAAATAATGTGAAACTTCCGAAGACAAAAGAAGGGATTTTTCGACTAGCTTCACGTTACATCAAAATGAAGAACCAGTGAGGGAATAATTATTTTCTCCGGAGAGAGTGTGGGTGGAGATCCGAAAAAAAAAAAATAATAATAATAAACACCCTTCTGTTTTTTTTTTTTTTTTTTTTTTTTTTAAGTGAAACTTTTTAATACTATGCCTCAATCCTTTAACTGCCTACAACATCTCACTTTTGATCTGTTTTCAAATGTTATCTTTAATTTTAGTCTTTAATTTTTATCTCTGACTACTTATTTGACAATCGAACAAACTTTAATCAATCTCGCCAAAGAAGTTTCACTTATGACACGTGTACTCTGTACACACGCTCTTTTTCTTTTTAATTAAACAGAAAAATAATTAAAAATTCGAAAATTTAATAAAATAATAACTTGGAAGTTTAATAGTATTAGGGAAGTTTATTAGAAATGAAATTTAAAATACATTAGATTCTTTCTTACGTAAGCTTCGAACTATTGACTTTTTTTGCAGATAATATTAAAAACATGCTACATTCATTGATTAGTATTAACAAGATATATATTCTGACTTTAAGCTCAGTTCTTATTAAAACGCTGAAAGTGAAGCAGCGCTGACCTTGGTCACCGCTTGAGAGGGAAACAATCTCTGTCGACTGGACTATTGTCGGAATGTGCATGCTAAAGGTACCTGGTACACGTAAAATCTGTCGTGGATCCAATGTTCTCCATGTCCAAACAATTCCTCCTGAGGGGGGGGGGGGTGCCAAGCCAATAGCTGGTCTTTTATTTGAAATTCATTCCAAATTAGGAGACTCCAAGCTAAGTTGGTCTTCCTCCAACTACGGCTCAATAAAATGGAAGTCGTTCAATTTCGGCCATCGCCGTTCTATATGGACGATCCGGCCGTGCTTCGGGGTTAGTCAGTGGGAATTAAAATCAACTGGAACATATTTTAACTAAAGGTGGTGAATAAAATCCCCTTCTAATGTTCCTGAAGTTATATGAGGCTTATTTATCTTACAATATTTGAATGGTTATTTTACCCGATTTTGAACAAAACAAGAGCTACTTTATGTTAAACTATTTGCATAAAAGAATAGTGATTAATAAGTCAGTTTCACATTCAGCTATAAATAAAAATTCGGTTTTTTAAATGTAGTAACATATTGAATGGGATTATATCAGTAAAAAACACTGTTAAAAAGTAATTAACTGCTATTATGACAGCAGTTTCCATAAAAATAAATGAGTATTTTTCGTTTCAAATTCAATATCCCGTTGCAAAAGAGATTAATATTATTATTTTGTTTCTCCTTCGAAATTTTCTCTGGAAGTTGCATAAACTATATAGGCCTACACTTTCAAAGCATGCATAGTAAAAGATATGTTTTTTGAAAGTATCTGACGTAAGTAGTTTTTTCGTAAAACTGTTCAAGGTTCATGTAAGAAGTTGCAGTCCCCCCCCCTCTCTCCTCCAAGAACAACCTTAACACAATAGTACAAGCAATGCATTTTGTGCATTGATAGGCTCAAGCTTCAAAACTTCTGATTCTAGTAAAGAATTTTTCAGATAACAATTAACAAATATTTTGTCTGTATTTTTAAAATGAAAGAACGTTTCTCCACATCCGTTGCAAAGAAATTGCTCAACATCATTCTCCTAACGTAAGCCGAAGATTCTAACGATAATAATACTAATAATAACAAATAAAAAAACAAAGAAAGCAAGAACTATAACTTTTTGTCCTTTAACATCATTCTTTGGATGTTACAAAACAGAATGTAGAATAATTAAGATATACTGTTATCGCTCACAAACCTGACTTCAGCGGGCTGAAATATACGAGATTCTGTTAGCGATACGACGTTTTTAATACGAGCATAATGAGAGAAAAATCTTACAAGTCCGCTCTTCGGAACTGTTTTGTATTCATCCGTTTGATAATGAGCCGGTGTTCTTATCTGTGACACAGAATTACAGCATATTTGATGAAAGGAACATACTGTAAATTTATCTTACTCAATGTTTTCCATACTAAACGTCTTTCGGGAATTTAAATTTCTGGGTTTATGAGCATTTTAAAAGAATGTTGCATTTCCAACCAGGTCAAGCCTACGCGACAAAAACTCTGTCGTCAGCATTGCCCTTTGTTGTGTTTGAATTAAACAAAGAATCATCAACATTATTTTCTGTCGGAATTTTAGAAACCAACTCCGATTAGAAATTTATTATTTTAAAATTACCCAAATAAGAATACATTCTCACGACAAAAGAACAGGGACATTATTGGGATAAAAGTCAGAAGACTGCAGCAGTATCGCTTAAACTTAAATGTCTAGTGGTAACTGGGAGATGAAACTGCTTGAAAATGAGGCTGGTGAACAAAATCGTGAGAGCATAACCAGAGTGGGGAGGATTGGACATCGTCCGAAACTTGGGTTTAGAAAAAGAGAAAATTTGACTTCTGTGGACTCTCGGACATTTTTTTTTTTTTGGGGGGGGGGGTGCTACACAAAAAAAATAATAATTGTCAACCAGGACGTCAGTTGATTTCCATATATTTTACAGAAATCTTAAGTTTTTTTTTTTTTTTTCGTATACGGAATATTTCTGTTAAATAAACAATGAATCTGTAAAATTGATGGAAGACTTCTGTAAAATATACGGAAATAATAAATTGGCGTCCTGGTTAACAGTTTTCTTCTATAAATTTGATTGACTTATTTGGCAGTGTACGTGCTGATTGTTGCTGTACATACATGTAGTGCCATTTTATTCTGCCAGTACCAATGGCGACCATGATTGGTATTCTTAGCGCACAAGATTGTAAAATATGTCAGGCTCCCCAAGAGATGCCGCCACTTGCATGCGTCATCGGTCTCCATGGCAACGAGGCTAGGGAAATCCCCGTTTTGATCTTCGCGCCGAAGCAAGTAGAGGTAGACGAATTTGACGTGTGACGCTAGATGTTTCTGAGGAGTCTCATTTTTTTAAAATCTTTCTATTTTAATATGTAAATAAGTTGTCTAATTTGTATTGTGTTTAACCTAGACTATCATTAAATGCTGATTGGACTACGCTTTATTAAACGTCTGGAGTATCATTTTCCACATACATATTTCTATAGTGGTGGTATAGCTTTTAACTTAACCTGCTGATCGTGTTTGAAAGTTGTAAGAAAGCAATTTGCGCTTACTCCACAAGTTTAGGTAATTAGAAAAGAGACGGTGTTTGTTAACTCCCCATAAAGACAATTTAACTTGTTCAATCCCATTTTCGTCGAAACGTAACAATAAAGATTCTTACTGCACTCAGCTTTGCTACCCAGATTTGGCCTTTGAATGCTGAAGGCAGCCCTGAACGAGCATAGGGAGGAATCTTCAATGTGTTAAGTATTTGAGAAGATAGGAATGAAAAGGTTGAACTTGGGTTTAAGATATAAATTAAGAAACAAAAAAGATTATGTGAGAGCTTGGGAAAATTCTGCGCGTCCTATTGAGATCACACAATTTTAGGAACCTAAAAAATAATAAATTTAGATAAACGAGTAGCGATTAATCGGAAATTGGTTCTGAATGATATTTTGAACATATGAGTTTATAAATAATTTATGAGATAAGTTCATTTTATTTGCTGAAAAAATAGGAATGTTTCATTAAAAAAAGATAAGAAAACGAATTTTTTGTCAACCGCTTTAAAAGTTTTAAAAGGATTAACGAAAAAAAAAAAAAAAAAAGATGTAAGCTCAACATTTTACTATCAATGTGTAGAGGAATGAGCCAGTAGACATAAGCAGCTTGAGTACTTGGAAATGAAAAACCCATAAAAGTTATTTCATTAACAGTAGCTCTTCAAAAAAAAAAAAAAAAAAAAAAAAAAGAAAAGAAAGAACCTAAACTTTAGTTTGAGCACCAATTATCTAAAAAAAGCCGTTAAAAGGTGTGATACGTTATGGTTTGTGATGCGGTCTATCAATTCTATAAATTTAAACTTTTTTGAAGGGAAGCTACCTTTGTGCTCGCATGTTACTTAACGTTGAAATTTCCAGTGCAAACTTTTATTTAATTGGTTCAATTGAATAACTGAGCTTTGATTATTCCAAAATATCGAATTTCGTTATTCTACGGTAAAAATCGAGCAAATTAGTGATTCGGGACTATAGTAATATTGAAGTTCTGCTTCTAAGGTACTCAACAATGCGTTGAATGAAAGAATCTCTATAATTAAGGGATCGTTATAATTATATTAGTTAACATTTCCAAAACTGGTAATCCAAACACAACTCAAAAAATATATATGTGCTGATTCTATGGATGGATTTATGTATATTTTTATTTACGGGTTTTTCAAGGTGATTTCATAATTAGTAATTGATACGAAAACAGTTATTGCCCATATGAAGATATTATTGTTATCTTTGGCTTTTCACACACACATTGAAGGGTTTTTTAAAAATAAACTTAAATGAAATACACCTATGATCCACTAAAAGAAAGAATACTATATATAAAATAAGAGAAAGTTAATTAAAGTAATGATAACGATGCCTGAACGTTCTGATCTGATTTGTCTGTACGTCGATTAGAAACCAAAAGATTTTTCTAGCTCAATTTTTCTTGTTCACAATGGCAATTTTAAAAATATCATTGAGAATTTTTTTAACTATAGGTTTTTCTTTTCAGTTTTTTAAAATAACAGTCCAATTCTCTGTTTAATCGAGCATCTACGTTATGGTAGAAAACCCATGAAATTTGCGTGGAACTATCTTGAAGAGATCAATGATTTTACACGCGCTAATAGTAGCTCCAGAGATCTGCGAAATTTCGGAAATGTTGCACGCTGTCGGGCTTCATCGACTATTGCAATTTGCTCAGCTAAAATACAGATGAAAGATTTAAACATACGAAATAATAATTAGTTCTTTGATATAAATAGGGCGTGACTAACTGAAATATTTGGAATTCAAAATTATTATTTCATTTTTGTGTAATTTGTAGCAACAAGTAAAAAAAAAGCAATTAGTTTTTCTCATTATTCAAAGGATCAGAACTATTCAAAGGACATTATTCAAAGGATCAGAAATTGTATGATTAATAGTTAATGTCCGTTTTGGAAATAACTACAATAGGCGCTAGAAAAGAATATTTGACAAAAAATCATATTTTAATGGTTTACATTAAATACACATAATCTTTGTTCACTGATAACCCGAAGATATACTTTTGGGGAGAACACTTGCCGTAGGTGTTTGCTGGAGTTTGGGTACTGCAAACTACCTCTGTTATATGTTAATATGTAAATATTGGGAATCAAGTGACCCATCTGCGCTCCTAGCGGTTAAAGAGTAAAACTTCTGCTGCGTTGACAGCTACACTGCAAAAAAAGTCTGTTAAACTGACAGAAAAAAACTGTCAGCCAGGACGCCAGTTTATTTTCGTATATTTTACAGAAATCTTCCGTATTTTTTTAAATATACGGAAAATTTCTGTAAAATTTACGGAAGACTTCTGTAAAAAAAACGGAAATAAACTGGCGCCCTGACTGATAGTTTTTTTCTGTAAATTTGACAGACTTTTTTTGCAGTGTAGCTAGTTTTTCAGGTTTAACTGCATTTTTAATTTCCCCATAGCATGTGTACGAGGTTATGAACGCGAGCTCGAAATTTTAATTTTTTTTTTTACTTACCGAACATGTACCATGTAAGGAAAGTATTGTAATCATGAAACATTTCGATTTCGAGATTTTGGTGTATTGACACGTTTTGAGGTCTAAATTCATTTAAACTATTTTTACGAGATGCATGTGAGTGAACACAATAGCTACTAAACGGAGCATTCGTTTAAGCTCAAATTGGGTATATATGTCATAATCTACCGTCGCAAGACCGGTATTGATTTTGGTGTGTATAGGACTTATAGTTTTTCTATAGGGCTAGAACAAAGATTACTTTTACATTATGGCCTATGGGTAGCTATTAGAGATGAGTTCGGGCTCATTTTTTGAAGCCCGAGCCCGCCCGAGCCCGAGCAATATTATTAAAGTTGGAGCCCGAGCCCGCCCGAGCCCGAAATTTCAGCTAAAGACAAATAAAATTAACAACTTCATTAATAGGATACAATAATTTTTGGAGCTTCACACACCTTCTAGTCCCCCGTGCCGCTCTTTTTTGAAATAAGTACGTCTATTTATCCCATTAATCACTTTTTAAAATCTGTTTCAAGGAGTATGTTCAACAAAGGAGAAATTTTTCACGAGCCCGAGCCCGCCCGAGCCCGAACGCGATCGTGAATTACAGAGCCCGAGCCCGAGTCTGGCCCGGGCTCGGGCTCGGGCTTTCGGGCTCGGGCTGAGCCCGTCTCATCTCTAGTAGCTATGGGTATGGTCGATTGAGCTCAAATTGGGTATATATGTTGTAAACCACCATCTTAAGACTGGTACACATTTATTTTGGTGTGTATAGCTTTTTCTACAGGGCTACGAGAAAGATTTCTTTTACATTATGGTCTATGGGGAGAAATTCTCGAAAGTGCGCTAACGTTTAAACGGCACATTCGATTGAACTCAAATTGAAAAAAACTAAGAATTTTTGCTGAATTATTCATAGATTAAAATGTATTTAAATGCTTGGTAATGATCTTAATCGTAAGTGTTCGGAAAGTCGAGTGGAGTCACTCCAAATTTTTTTCACTTTGCAGTGGTGCAGTTTTCATCGTTGCCTTAATAAAATGAGTGAAAAGAGGAGAAAGATGTTCTATCTTGAAACGATTAAAATATTGTGTTTATATTTTTTACATTTTGTATGTTTACGCCAGAGAATGGCTTCGAGTTCATTATTGCGTTTTTTTTTTTTTTAATGTAATAAGAGTTTTGAGATTTCACTAAGAGTTTGGAGTTTAGAGTGAATTTAAAACTGTGTTAAAATTTATCGCCGCATAAAATAAAATGTAAATACTGCTTGTTCATGTGTCATCGTCATTGTAAATAAACATTTTGTGAGTATTCTCTTCTGTTTTAAGCTACGTAGTGACCGGACAACAGTTACCGAGTGACTGCCCGCCATCTCTATGCACGACTAGTGTTTTCTATCTTTGTAAGGGAAGAGCAACCTCCTAAAAATCTCACATCGTCATTGAAAGTAATAATTTCATATTCTATTTTCACCGAAGTACCATTGCTGTTACTTAAGTTGTTAAATTAATTCTAAATTCAAGGCAATATGCAAAAGAATTTCTTGATATTTTCGAATGTGCTGACGTCGTAGTACGCTTGAAAATAAAACTATGATGTAGAGCAGATGCGACACCTATTAACTTCTGACCCACATAAAAGTTCTGAGTTAAGTTTTTGCACCATGTATTTTTTATCCCTCGTGTTACAACTGATACAGCATGAATTAGTAACTTAAAGCTAGGCAAGAATTATTGCTGAATTTGATCTTGTATCAACTACAATCAGATATTTGCAGCTGTGAGTGTCTTTCGATATCAAGTCATATGCTTTGCATTAATAAATCATATTGTCACTTTAAATGTCATTAAAAGTGGAAAAAGTTCAATCATGATATTATTAAAATATTGCGTTTATAGTAGTTGCATTTTGTATATTTAGGCCAGATAATTGCTGATGTTTGACAGTTTTTTTCTATGGTATTTATTTATGGTAAAACCGATGTTGTAATTTCAATAAGAGCTAGTTTTATTGATTAGGTCGGTCGATATTGAATGTGACAGAATATTTTGACATTATGAGCGAGTTGTCACTATGTTTAGGGATACTTTAACTAAGTTCAGATATATTAAATGTGCAGTTGCAAAGTGTGTTTCATACTTTAAATGATGTTCAACAACAAGAAAATTTTCAAACGTCTCATAAAATCTTTATGGAATGAAAACAATTTCTAAGACCTTTTCTAGGAATCAACTTAGTTTACAACTTTGCACATTTCCAAGGCTGATTTAAGGAGAACAGGTAAACGGTTTAAAATTTGAGTTAACGAGGTGGCAGTTAACTCTGTAATCCCCCCCCTTAACTTATTGAGTTAATGTGGAATGAACACAACTTATGTTTATGCTTTTTTCCAATACGCTGAGAGAGTTAAAATTGAATTGCGAAGATAAGTTTATCACGATCGCAAATTATGATTTCACGTTTCATTTAATTCAATAAACAAAAGTGCGTGCGATATATATTTAAACACTCCGCCCATAAGACGATTATTCACCGTCTGACAAGCAGAAAAACTGATCTTATTTTCAAACGATGCCGCATTCGTGTTGTTTTAGCCAGTGACAATGAAAACATGTCATTATTCCTACCTCTTTGTTTCGCAATCAATACAACAAAATGACATCTCGTCAATTATAACGGCGTTTGTCACTGTGGAATACACATGTTTGTATGTACGCTTGACAGACATGCCTCAGAGTTGTCCGCACGCTTTTTGAGACAAAATTATAAGAGTTCGTCACGGTTCGCAGGCCTGAAGATTATGCTCTTATTGCCACAAGCTGGATCAAACGGAAGGTTGCGTCATGGATTTGACTCTCATGAGGTCTTGTTTTGGTTTCATCTACATAATCAGTGTGGGAATTGGATACAAAGCTTTTTTATTCTCCCTCTCCAGCACGTTTTGAATCGAGAGTAATTTCTGCACTTTCAACCGAGGAAAATGGCTACACTGAAATGTACCAATCATGAATAATAAATCATTTGTTTCGTTTGTAAGCATCGTTTTGGATGCATGTTGCGTTGTGTGCGATTTGTATTGCAAAACGCAGTTGGATACTATATTAAATATTGTAGTCGTTCGTCAATTTCATTAACTCAAGGTTAGTAAACGAAATCAAAATTCGAATGAAATATGGGTGCATTTAATGTGTCACGAAAATGTGTTTATAAGATCTGATTTCATTATTTCAAAAAGTTAAAAATATAATTTTTGTAGCATTCTGGCATAAATACTGTTTCAGTAAGGAGGGAATTTCGAGATAAGATTTATAATTTATGTATTATTTGCATTACAAAATGCAATGAATATTTTAGCTATTTGTTAGTTTTCATTAAATCAAGGTTCGAAAATTATTTATGTCGAACCGAAAAGAATTTCGTGTCGAATATTTCAATATTGCATCACGCAAGTATATTAATAAGGTTAGATGTCAAACAATTATTTAAAACATTGCATTTGTTTTTGTACCCCTAAACCATAAACATTTTCCAATATCATGCTAGAATTATTCATTTTTAAAGTATCTTATTAGCTTTTTTGTTGTTATGTCAGTAAAGTTTGAAATTTAAATTCGAATAAATTTACTTCCTATCGTCTTGTCGATCTAAAACTTTATTCTAATATACACATGATATATAATATACACATCTAATATACACAGATACACATGAAACTTTTATGGTTCCCAGTACTGCTGTTTTTTTTCGATATTTCTGTTTATTTAATGTTTTGTCACAAAAATCGCGTTTTTTGCATGTATGAGCTCGTATCCAATTGATAATCGTTGCATCATTGCAAAGTTCTTTCCATTCTGCAAAATATGATTATTAGCTTCGATTCTGTAAATTTTTTTCACTGTTATCGATTTTTCAAAAAAAAAAGAAAGAAATCACTTTTATATAAAAAATAAATTTAAATTGGATTTACGTAAAAATGTAGGAAAATCTCTGACAAATTCTATACCATCTAGAATTAATATTCCTAGCTTTCATTCTGGTAAAGGAAATTAAATTTTTCTTCCAATATTTATTGACAATATATACGCGTTCAGTTCTCAGCAGGCAAAATGAGAATCTATCAGTGTTTCAGTCTCAGAGACAAAATTAATAATTAATCGAATTCCAACCCAACCTTATTTCACTTAAGATTATGGCGAAAGCAGCTCCGGACTCGAGGTCGAGTGGTTGAGATGAAAGAATAAAAGTCCGTTGTATTTTATTGAAATTAGTTCGAACTCTGCTGACTACCAGACCAATACTATTGTATTTATTTTAAGTATATCATAACTACCACCATACATTAAACTGGTTTCAAAAATAGACTAAAATGTACGTAGTAACTTTTGTGAGACTTTTCAAACTCAAACAATTATAACAACATGCAAATCCATCCTAGATCACCGATCAGTAGCGGAGGTGCATGGGAAAAAAAGGAAACAGATTTCTTTTTTTAAATGTAAAATATCATATTATTTATAAAAGCTTGAGACGATTAACTTCTTATTTATATATGGTCAAAAGAAGTGTCAAACGGCAGTTTCACCAGTTCATGAAATGTTTTTATAAAAGTTCAAATTCTTTAATTAATTTTTAAATCAATAAACACATACTTACATAATTTTTAAATAAACACAAAACACATACTTACATAATTTTTAAATAAACACATACTTACATATGTGTTTATTTCCTAATAAACACATATGGATAAATAAGTGCATACGCTGGTTTCAGGATACGGATCTGGCTATAGGAAATTCGTTAAATAACAACTTCTGCTGCTTGTATGACTTGTAATGGAAGAGGAAATTTCCGGCCATATCAATGTCACGCAATTATTCTATCGATTCAATACGTGAGATACTTAAAACGGGGTTAAGGTATTTGTTGGTGGGGATTAAAATTTCTGGTTTATCGCTCATTTCATGTTTTCACTGCTAGTCATTTTCTTTCCATCTGGGATTAAGTAAAAGATTTATTTTACAACTGTAGAAATTTTTATGTAGTAAACTTTCCAAAGAAATTCGAATTTGAATTAATGGCTAATAATTACTTTTTTTTTCGAAATATGTATTACAAAATATTAAAGTTCTTCAAAGAGTCCCGCAATGGTCCAGACGATGATTGTTGCACAAATATCTGAAAGATACATTGCAAAGAAGAAGTCATCAAATTGACAGAAAAAACACTGCCAGCCAGGACACCAGTTTATTTCTGTATGTTTTACAGAAGTGTTCCGTAATTTTTCCGTATACGGAAGATTTCTGTCAAATGAACTGAGAATCTGTAAAATTCGCGGAAGACTTCTGTAAAACATAGAGAAATAAACTGGAGTCTTGGTTGACAGTTTCTTTCCGTAAATTTCACAGACTTTTCTGCAGTGTAGTAGCATTTGAACTGGCCGAAATTTGCCTTATAAACGTGAATACGTGTCTTCTAAACGTGAAATGTTAATTTGTCTTATAAACTTGAAATGATGAGTGCAGGACAAATAAAGGATTTAAAAGTATCCCGTCACTATCCTGTATCCCGGACATATTTCTATTATCTGATAAGCTGATTTGAGTGAGGAGAAAAGAAAATACTAAATAAAATTTATGTAGTTTATAACATAAAAATGAATTTGAAAGCTGTTTAATAGTTTCTCATTGCTTTATGAAGCGAATGCATGCACGGTGTAAGATTGGTATAATTTATTCATATCATGTTCTATACCGTGCACTGGAATATGGACTAACTAATTATATTCGGTTCAATAAGACAGGCAAGCACTATGTGCCCAAGCACTTTCTTTCATTGATTCGTAATTCCACTGGTGCTGTGGAAAGTTTGCAGTTCTAAAGCAGTGAAGTATCGATATATGACCGAAATAAACGTAGAAGGTCCTCATCTGACATTTGTGACGCTCATACTGAAAAGATTAAACTTGGAAGATAAATATGGAATTTTTTAGTGAAATATTTTCCAATGCAACTTTACACTTAGTAAATGAGTGTACGTAATAAACTACACATTGAATGAGATAAAAAAAATTATAACAGATTCATTTTCCTTAACTTAGCGGCTAATAGTACGTTTAGTATTATAAAAAGGTGCCCATTAGATTTGATACATTAGTATTTTATACTTTATTTTTAAACTCTTAATACGCACTTACAGTTTTTGTTTTCATTGACTAGGGGCTAAGGCCCCTAGACTTTTCTACGCTCGATTTTCGTATTAGACATTCGGCCCCTAATAATTCTTATTCGTAAAAAAGGCATAATTTCAATAGTCAAAATCCAAAGATTGGATCAGATAGAATGTTACCGAACTGCCATTGCTTGGTTTTTGCATGTTTCTTGAAACATAAAAATTTAAATTCTTGGTTTTTGCATGTTCGTTGGAACATGAAAATTTAAACTTCACACCAGTTTGAATTATGTAAAACCTACGAAACTCCTTGCGTATTTACCAGCCAAGGCGATTTTTCATAATTTGGCGACTTACATATATGTATAGTTAATAATTAACTCTAAGAAAATAGTACTTCATATGTTTTCTTTGATAAAGACTACGGAACTGCTACTAATGGCAACTTGCTTGCCACCAATGGCGACTCTTCGCTATTTGGCGATTTACACATGCTCATATCCGATAATTACTGCTCGTGAAAGCTTACCGAGAAAACCGTTATCCATATATTCATATACATAATCGTTTGAAGATTGGCCTATTTAGCACCACGAAATATATCATCTCGTCGAGCTGGCAAATATCCAATCAGTACTATAACTGCTATAATGGCATAGTTAACGCCACCAAATACTTCTAATGGTAGAAAATATCCAAGCTGAACCTAACCGGCTTTAAAATAATCTGAATTTTAATTAATTTTCATTTTCAATATTTTGGGTTCTAACATTTTGGTACTCGCGGTTTAGATTCACCCTGCTTCGAGAGATACTATTTTGCCAGATCGTACCTAATGCCAAGATAGTGCTTTTTAAATCAGTTACAATTAGTTATTCCGTTTTCGAAAAACGAATAATCGCTAATTCTATACTCCTGTTGTTTAAGACAACTTACTGTTTGAAAATTTTCAGTTTTGTGTAACACATTTTGAGTTATTTATTTCATATACTTTTTAATTTGGTTTAAAATAGGTGTAATTCTACTTCATGCTTATCAATTTCCACGCGATTCTACATACTTGGAATTGCTTTGTTGCTAAGGCATGAATGATTTCATGGTGGCGAAAATTGCCAAACCTGGTAACCATTATGTTTATGTTTTTCAGTTTTTTATTAATATCATCTAAAATAATTCGATTTTCGAAATTTAAGTCCACTTAACAGGTTCCCCAGAATTTTACGAATCCGTGGAGACCTTCGTCGAAACTGAAATCTCCACGGTTTCGGAGGAGATAGCAGAACAAGCTTTTGACAGCGGCAGTGGCAAAGGCCGTTACTTTTTTTAGAATAGAGAGAAACTGGTTGCATATCAAATTTTAGGCAACAACTATTTTTATCATGGAACTTTTCTATGCATTTTTTACACTCATAAATTTTAATTGCTTAGCCAATATATTTTACAAGAATTTATGTACTTTGGGTTTCAAGTTGCTTTTTTTTTTTGCATTTACGAAACTCAAAATCTTGGCTTCTTTCAAGCAAATCAAAATGAATTATAGCGTTATTATTGATGCATTTTGAGATATTAATAAACTATCAATTTTCCTTTTAGGACATTACCGTAACGGCGAGCTATAAATACAAAATGTATTTCTGTTGCCAGAAACAAAGAGTTGAATTGATGAAAAAAACGGAAAGAAAAAAAAAGAATGCATGTCCAAATTGAAGATGGCAACTGTGCAGAACTTCCTTCTCGAATTTTATCTTGATCGGAAAACAGTGAGTCTTATAATATAACAAAAGGATAAATAGTCTTCCAAATTGTACTTTACTGTAAAAGGTATTTACCACAATACGCTTCGAAAATACTAGTCTATTATTTCTTTTGCACTGTCTTTTTGCAGTAAGGTAAATTTGTAAAGTAATTGCTATCAAGAATTATTAACCATGAAATGTGCTCTATTTTTGCCAAATTTCAGCGCAAGAATGATCATGAAGATAATGACTATTTATACCAGAAGATTTTGGAACTCCTTGAAAAAAGAGAAGACGGTATATTACTGAGGTATTTTCATTATTATTTTTCATAGTTTGGGTGAATGGTTGGACGTTGTGGTGACTCAGATAATGTCATGGTTCTTGAAGAAAATGGGGAAAAATTTAACTTCAACCATTCACTCGCAAAGCATAATAGATAACATTACTTTCTATAGTCGCTTTAAGAAATGCGGTGAAAAAATAAAAGTAAAAAAAGCAATTATTTCATTTCAATAACAAAACAATGAAAAATACAAATTCCAAAATTGAAAGTAACACAAGCATAAAAGTAAGTAAAAGTAAGCATCCTAGATAGGAATATTTTTTAAAATTTTTTTCTTCAATGTTGAAATTTTAAGTTATAATTTTCCTTTATTTTAGTATAAATACCTGGAATTTGTATTGCGATAACAGACGAAATTAATTTTATTTGTGAAAAAAAAACAACTGCTTAATCTAGAAAAACTATTTTCGTCTGGCATGAAACATTGGTACACGGAGCTATACTATAGGAGTGGACACTCTCCATAGCTGCTATACTGGATTTTTGGTACCCCAAATAAGTGCTGGCTGATAACTAATTTTACTTGTTTTTAATTTTCCAACCTAGCATGTGAACGAGATTATGAACACTAAAATTTCATTTTTTTTAAACTTTTGTTTACCTGGTTGCCTTAGTAACAAATGGGTAAAAAAAGAAAAGAGATGTTCTACCTCAAGATTATTAAAATATTGAGTTTATATTTGTTAACGAGTGCGTATATCGTGGCTGACAGTAAAGAAGTTTTCGTCTGCCACGGTATATATTTACATTAGAAAATGGCTTAGAATTCATTATTGAGTTCTTTATGTAACATGAATTTAATATTTTATTTGAGTTTTTAGCGGCAATTTAAAGGTGTGTTAAAATTTGTCGCAGCATGAAATAAATGTAAATACTGGTTGTTTGAGTGTGATCGTCATTATAAATAAAAACTTTAAAAATTGCATTCACACAAACTTCATTCTTCCAAATTTACTAATATTTCTTAAAATGCAGCTTTTGGGTAAAATAACAGACATGACACACATAATATCACCTCGCTTCGAAACTATTGCCTATATTAATTACGAAATAGCATTATAGGACAATTATGTAATCAAAACACATCTGAAGCCAGTAATTATTATATAACGTTCATAAGTCTATGTATTTAATTTTTTGAAGTTCTGCTAATTCAACGATCTTCATTTACTTCGCCTCGATGGAAATATAAACAACCTGAGATGAGCAGAAGCAGAAGATGCGCAGTTACCCATTGTCCGTAGCGCCATCTGTTAGCAACAATGGCGTTATCCAACTTTCTAAGAGAAGTGTCCCCTCCTATAAATTTACCTTCGTGATTGATATAGTGGAGAGAGAGACGAAATCTTTCGAATGCGAGAAGTTTTCGCGCGTCTTTTGAAGGAAATGCAATTCCGATTTGGGTTTATAATAAAAATTCAATAATGAAGTTATTTATTTTAAAGTGACAAAGATTAAATATATTGAGCGTAGGGATATTTTTGTGGAATGTTTTTCTAGTGTCCTGTGTAATTGCCTCCACAACGGGCTTTGACTTCTAGTTAAAAAGAGTTTTCCATCTTATCTATAACCATTGAGATCTGTGGGCACAGTTATGCTAATTTTATCACTTTCCAATAACTTTTCTCGAATAAAAACATTCATATTTCAATCAAATCAGTTCAAGCCCAACAAACTTTTCTACCTACGTTCGGCTGTCACTTCTCTGCTGACAAGGTTGTAATTCTTCTACTTGAAACTTAGATACGGTTTTTGACAATTTTAAACAAAGTTGATAATTCATAAGACACCAACAAACTGGTGTTTAAAGGTAAAATTAATTATAAGCTTTGTAAAATAAATCACATTAAAAAACCGATTCCGCAAACTGCGGGTAGTATAAAAGCTTATCCTTCTTCAGTTGCAAAAGAACCCAGCCATCCATATTAACCTTTCTGCCTGTGTGGATGATAAAGCTTTATTGGCAACTAAATAATGGTGGCCATTTTGTACCAGGGTCATTCTAAAAAAAAAATAGTTTGTTCAATTTGCTTTTTTCCCCAACAACTTTTACTTATTATTATCCAGAAAAAAAGTTTTTCCCATAAAATGTATCAAAATTTATATTGTTTGATTTACTTAATAAAAAGATAAAAAGTCCACTCGCTGTAACCGAACATAAAAAAGGCAAAATAATCATTTTAGTGCTTCTACGCGTAATAGGGTAGGTAACACGTAGGATTAACGCCCATTATGCTTAAATAAACGCAGTTCTTCAACTTATTTATTAATATACCATTGTGACAATTAAATAACCGGCTAGTCTTAAAAATGGACTTTATTGAAAAAAAAATTATACAAGTATCTTTCAGTCCACTTCAGCATAGTAACTTCTTTATCAATATAGCTGCACACGAATTTTCCACTGTTCAAAGCAGCGTTGCAGTCATTACGTGTCACCTTCTTTCAATAAGTCTGCCGTTTTTGACTTCACCTCCTTCCTCTGCAGACTGAAAATGTGTTACCTTCAATGTACTTTTCAGGTCAACCAGAACGTTCATCATTATCGAAAACCTTCCGAACTTCCGAAAATCGTTTGTGCCATTCAAATATTTGACTACGTGACATGCAATTATCTTTAAAGACCTCCCTTAACAATTTAAAACATTCAGTTGGGGATTTTTTAATTTTATGAAGAATTTCAAATTTATGCGCTGCTCATGGGCGCCGGCAGAATATTTCTCAGGCAAAGACTACTTCAACAGACCCCCCCCCCCTTGACCTATGCTGCCGGCGCTGCTCGATTTTTGAGCTTATCATGATCGCGGCATTTCGGCACTACTGCGTCTTACTCAAACAAAGATGAAAAACAAGCAAAACTAGATAGAGGGACTGAATAACGTACCACCTGCATTGGAAGCATCAAAGTCAACACCATTCCATTTCCACTACTCCACACCAAACCAAACGGCTAGGACAAACGCAGTGTGTTTTTTTTTTTTTTTTTTTAAATCACACTGGGTTTGCCCTAGTCGTTTGCCTGAGAAACTACAACAACTAAACTCCTGGTTATGATCTGCCCTTCTATAGTTTCCGCCGATGTTACACGAAAATTAAAGAGAAATCCATTTCCAGAGAAATCCCGATGAATTATTGTTTAATGCTAATGCAGGGAAAGAAACTTTAAAAGCCCCATTAATAAAATTGGGCCAAATGTACCAAATGTCGCCAAGTTTGGTGACTTTTTGGAGAAATATTGACACATTTGTCACCAAAAATAAGTCACAAAACTGAAATCAGCTAGGCGATAGAGCCAATTATTCTCGAGAATTCAAGAAAATCCTATGTTAAGCAATTGGGGCACGCAAAAATCCCTGTCTCGCGCTGTATAGTTAACCGATTTTCATGCAACGAAATGCACATTTAATAATTTGTCGTGCAGAATACGGATTTCAGACTCTATTGAATTTCTGAAGAGCAGAAATTCCTAAACGGAGTTTATCTCAGACAATGATTAAATTTAAAGTCAATATTAAGTCTTGCCAAAAAAGAAAGAGCAAGCACTCCCACTCTTAAATTTAAAAGAAAATAAGACATTACTCTATATTCTGCAATTTGCGATGACGAGCTGTTTAAAAGAACATTTTATACTGCTTATTAAAGGTTTTATGATATTTCTGTTATAAAGAAAGAATTGTAGCTTGCATTGGTTTGTGCCAAAATGAAATTGTCTGTTTTCATATTTTACTATCAATGTAAAGTAAGTAAATACTTAACTTATAAATGCGATAAGAAAGGGTTTTATTATGTTCTCTGATATCTTTGCAAAGACACGATGGCAGTAATCTACCTTCTGTAAATAATCTCGCTTTTGGGAACTGGTTTTAGAATAAGAATAATGTGAACGAACATTTGGATACGATGATTGGATACTGCAAAATAATATGTTTGGTCCAAAATTGTCATATAGCGTTCTCAAATTTTAGACACCTCTGATTTAAAATCTTATTTTTGTCATGTTATTATTTTTAAGTAGGCTTTAACGATAACTTTTTAATATACTGTTGACACTTTCTTATACGAAAATAATTCGGGAACATCAACCTGACATTACACAAAATTTCAGCAAAAATTAAGAGAACGGAGTCTGCTAAGTTCGTCCGTTTTATTTTTCACAAAATCATATTCAATATCAAATATTTTTCCTTCTTCTCAATAAAAAATTAAAATCTTGCCGTATATATAAAAATCCAACACAATGCATAGTTGCCAAAATGGAAAGCAAAGAAATGATGCGAAAAATATAAACTAATTACTATGAGATCCCCGTGTTAAGAGGTTTTTTTTTCTTCTTGTTTTCGGACATCCGTCGAGATTCGCAGTTCGACATATTCTCAAACACGCCATAACAGTCTCATCGGAGACTTAATTCTAAGTAATCTTATGTTTAATCTACATCAATGCAAAAAAATTCGCAGCCTGTATGGCCGAAAAGATTAGGCGAGCAATTAATTTTAACTGGTTCCACCACTTAGACACTCTAGATATTTTAAATGATATTTAGCCTGTCCAGGTGCATTTAACAGTAACTCGCGTGCGTAACACCGCAGGATCTTCGGAGCATCTTCTTAAATAGCAAAAAATCGCGAACTCGTTTCGTGGTCTACTTCCTCGTATTGGAAAAATAATGACCTAGAGATTTTGCATAACGGGATTTGCAATGCTGTGAATGTCGAACTTTTCGTTCTTTTCAAACAAAATTGAAAAGTTCTAATAATTTCGTCTGTCCTCACACTCCAACTGCTGTAAAAATGCAACGACTGCAACGAAATTTACATATTTCACTACCGTTTTTTATGCCATGATCCCTATCGAAAATAGTCTGTTTATCATGGAAAGTTTATTTAAGTACAGTTAATAATGGTATAGTAAGTTTTATATTTAGTTTGTTTTTTATATTGTTAAAAGTACCTAAATTTAGGAATGTGCACAGAATTTTTTCAAAATTTAGGTCATTTTTTTACTAATTCATTTTTAACCTTTGAGCCGAGATGCAATATTTCTGCTTCTGTCTTTGGAAAGACGTAACGCTGAAGATTCTCCTTCTATCCCCGTTTTGAGCCTTTGGAAGGCCCAGCGGGAAAGTTACACTGGGGAACAATCCACTGCACAGAAAGGAAATAATCACCGCGGTGTCTTTCAAAGATGAGAGTGAACACCCAGATTTAGATGGGGTATTCATATCCTTTGCAAATGCTTCTTTTTTACCTATGCAACTGCTTGAATTTGCTACAGTGAAAACTATTATTTTTGTTTTACTAGGGGCTTAGAGAAAGAAGGTCAGAGACTTGTCACCCGAGAAGAGGCACACAGAAGAATTATTAAGTGTGCTTCGTTAAATCATCATGTAATTTTTTACATTTAAATGCGTTATAAGACTAAATGAAATTCTTATTTTTAGCAGCTAAGATTAATATATAAATACATATTTCAAACATGGAAGTATATTCAAAAACGGAGGGTCTTTATAAATGAAGACTGCGAGGAATGATTTTTGTTCAACATTTTTTCAGGTGGCTGGTATGGCGCACACAAAGGAGGGATCCAGACGACTTGTTAAGACTGCTATATTAAATGACAGTGTATATTTTGCACAATTTTATGCCTTTTAAAATTTTATTTATTTAAATGATATTCTTATTTTTAACATTAATAATAAGTAACTTACTTAGTTCAAAACCATGCAAGTAGAATGAACTGCGATAAAATCAATAAACATCCAGCAGCTTTTTTATTGAACTGATCTTTTGATATGTGAATACAGTCAGTTAAGACTATTCATTTATTTTTTATTTTTAAAAAAGGTTTTGTGGAAGGTGTTCACAGAAAAAGATTTTTTGGGGGTATTTTTCTAGGTGGCTGATGCCACTGCTTATGCGGGCTGGGCTCCCAGGAGGAAATCCTGTGTGGACTCTTGTGTCCGGGTGAAGGTCGGCATAATACAAAATCATTATCATACTGATATAAAATTCTGTTTTTTTTTTCTTTTGCAATGAAAGATGAAACAGTAAAAGTGTCTTAAACGGAATATCAATGGCTTTAAAATTTTTTAGTAAATAATTAATTTTCGTTGAATAAATGTTGCAGTGTGGTTTAACCGGAACAATAAATAATTCTGTTTGTGACAAGTTCTTGCTTAATAAAGAGCTTGTTTAATGCAAGTTTTATTATGTTCATATGAAAAAACACAAATTCTAATGTATGAGATAGTCTTCATTCGTTTTAGTGGAAATTTTCGATTTCATGATTTTTATTTTAAGAGGATTTATTTTCCCAAAACATTCGTGGACAAAAGGACAAAGTATTCAATGGGTCTTTCAATCAATGGGTCTTTCAAACCTAAAGTAATCTTTAAACTACCTGCAAACCTTGTGTGATGCAAACGCGAAAAAGTTTAGTTTTCACTTGGCTAATTAAGTTTAACCCTTTGAGGCGCAAACTTTTCCCAATGCTGAAAAAAGGGCAGCCGTTGCCATCGCTCGACTTAACTACCAGCAAGATGGCGGACGATCGAAACGTTCATCGCGTGCCACAGATCTAGAGACCCTTTTTCGATCGTCCGCCATCTTGCTGGTAGTTAAGTCGAGCGATGGCAACGGCTGCCCTTTTTTCAGCATTGGGCAATCTATCCTGCTGTTCTCGCATTCTTCCATTTTTCAGCAGATGTCAGTGCTGTTAAAAATAATTGTGACCATTTTTTTTACGGGAAATGACGTGCTAAAAAGTAAAGGATTCTCGTGGAGCTATGTCACCCACAACTATTTTTATAGAAATCAAATCTATTCTTCGTGACTGGCAACAGTCAAAACGTCGGATTTTGGTGTTCCCAGAGCGGAAACACTGCGCGTTAAAGGGTTAATTTCGGTCTCGGGACTTGTGAGTCCTAACGCATCTCTTAGAGACATTTCTTTTACTGCTGTTAAAGTGCATTAAATATTCACATGTCTGTGAGAATTTTCCTCATACTATCCGAGAACCCAACTTATACACTCTAGAAAAGGTACCAAATTTCTAATTGTAAATCAATTTTATCTGAAGATTACACACGGGTTTAAATTAATAAATTTAAACATTAACAAAAAAGTCTAATTGGAATAATCAGTTTATTAACTACATACAGCAAATTATGAAATACATTTTATAATAATGTATATTATTAGAGTTATTTACTAATTATATTAATAATGTGTAAATAGCCCGGTTTTCTTAGTAAAATGACAATGTCAATTAAGATTATTAAATTACTTTATGAGCTCTTTTTAATCAAATGAAGTAATTAAACGATTCATCATTCTTTGGGTATAACTTATTTATGTTTTTTGTTTTTTTTATGTAATGCATTCCAAATCTAATTGAATAATCCATGAAAATAATTATAAACGAACTAACAAAATTTATACTTCTTTTCACTAAGAATATTTGAAATTAATGTTGCTTGATGAATAATATAGTCTAAGGCAAGACATTTTGCATTTGTCACAAGCCACGTTCTTTTGTTCCTTTAGAGTTTACTCAACGAACTCTTTCTAATGAATGCGGGATTTCCACGCAAAAAAAGTAGATTATTCATTAAATCGATATTTTGGCGATAATCCATTAATCTGTGCCACCCATTCAATGCATAGGAAACGTGTCAAGTCACACTAATTACCCAGCAATTATTAATTGATCTATTTCTTTTTGTGTTATTTGTATGGCGAGAACAAAATTAAAACAGCAGAATGAAAGAAAATATTTCAAGCTGTTCCAATAGTAATATTTGACAAAAGGCAAAAGGAAATATAGAAGATATCTTGAAAAAGCTACTTATTCAAGTTTTCCAGACGCTGAAGTTACGCAATGTGTTTCAGTACGAATTTTATAATCCAACCAATTTTATAAAAGATTGTCTAAATACAAAATTTGAACATCTTAATAATTTTGTCTTTGTGTGTTTCTTTTTAAATTATTCTATCTATTCATGCATGATAGCTGTGTATTAACATATCATTCATACTCTACCGTTAAAAAAACAATTACAGTTAACGTTAATTGTAAAATATTTTATTTTGTTCGTTGAAAGATTTTCGACAGCTTTTTTGTACTTCTTGAATTTATTCAAGGAGCTCTTTTTCAGCTGCCCCATCTTTTCAATGCAGAAGAAATAATCTCATGAAATCAAACAATAATTACACCAATATTTATTATTTGATATATTTTTTGTTATTTATACAATGAGGAGACAAAGGAAAGGGTCAGTTGAGCGGAATTATTTCAAGCTGACCATTTAAAAGTTGCGAAAGATTAAAAAAAATATAGAAAAGATCAAACACTGTATTATTGAACAATCTTTCCAGAATTTAAAGTTGCATAATGCATTTCAAAGAACGCCATTAAATTATAGCGAAGAACGAAATGACCAAATACTGTAACGTCCATTTAGATCTAGACACTTAAGTAATTGTACTTCATTCAAATCTTTATTATGACATTTAACTTCTCATTCTAGGTAATTTGAAACTATTCTGTTTATTCGAACCATTTGCATCAAAACAAAATCCCATTTGTTTCTTTTTGTTCAATCTGTGTAGCTACTTTGTCTCATTACTACGGCCTTGAGTTTTCGGAACGACCAATAACAAAGGATACTCGACTGTATGGTGAAACACAGGTCTTAATCTTTTTGCTGAATGAACTTGCCTTTCTCTATCAATCCGAACCAAGTCAATTGACTTGAATGCTTTGCAAATTACCCACTCTCAGGAATTTTCTCAAAACATATGGTACCGATTTCTTCTGAAAATGTCGACATCCTTGCGCCATGTTTTGTGCAAGAAATTTTTTTCTCGAAAATCATATCATTTTAGAATATTTTTAAAAACGTTAGAACTTAAATATAATTTGTAGAAGATGCATCATAACACTCTCGCAAGTAAATCGAATGGTATCTTCAAAAAGTAACTGTAAATCATCAGAAATTTACCTTAATAGTTTTTAAATTTAAAAGGTTACAGATTATAATTTTTTCTTAGGTATGTTAATATGGATTGACGTTTCATCTTTGAATTATGCTGAAAAGAATACTCTTATATTGTGATAAGCTGTTTCTTGCCCATCCTAGGAAATGAGGGATACTGTGACTTTCGAGTAGAGATTGCAATCTGGCAATAATCTCAATCCGATCGGATCAACCACATCAAAACCACTTTTCTTTCGTTCCAAAATTAGCTGTATAAAGGATGTTTAAGTGAGTGTATCACACAGTTTATAAAAAAGACAGTTTATTTCTTAGGAAATCAACTTATTAACAACTTTGTTATAGTTAAGTAGGGAATGCAATCCCGATCTCGCAGGAACGGGATCCTGTGGGATCCCGCACAAATATTTGCGGGACTAGTCCCGCGGGATTACGATCCCGCGGGATTGATACTGAGAAATAAATTATTTTTTATTAAAATTTCACGCCGCTTTCCCAATCAATTGACCGAAAATTTTTGAATAATCATGTCTCTTATTTAACAATAAACGAATCAATAATTAAAAATTTTAATTCTGGAAAGAAATAAGAGTCTGGATCAAATATCTAAATCTAAACATCTTAATCTAAATTTTTCGCAAACTTCTCAGTCCCAAATGAACTGAAATATTTCATATTACTTTATCTTTTAGCGAACAGTCAAGAATTAATTATAAAAGTTTTAATTTTAGTTATTAATTATTTTTAATTCACACTTTTAAGTATTTTACTAAAGTTAAATCTAGACTGGAAATGATTCATTGGATTTGTTCGATTTTGTACGTTCTTTTTTCAGCAACTAAGAAAATAACGTAAGTATGTGAATGTATTTATAAATTGTATTTTTCTGTAAATTCCTGATTTTTAGCAACGAACATAGCTAATAATAATATATTAAGACATAACTTAGTATATCATTCTGAAAATCATAATTATAATTTTCATATTTCTGTAAGTTATTGTATAAATTATCTCATAAGATTAATTATTATTATTAAAGTTAGCTTCATACGCTTACAATCTTACTTTTTTTTACTTTTCTCTATTAAAATGAAGCCCTAGCTAAATGAAATGTCAATCCTGCGGGATCAATAAATCTCAATCCCGAAATCCCGCAAGACGAAAAACAGTGCGGGATTGCATTCCCTGTAGTTAAGCAACAATTACGAATAAAGTGAACAATGAAAATCTAGTATCTAGAATAACTAGTTAAATTTTTATATTATATTATATAAGACTAGACCTAGGTTATTATATATTATAATATTATTATTTTTTTAATATTGTTCTCAGATGTAATATAATAGCAAAACTTCATTTGTAATCTAAACAAAGCAATGGATTGCAATAAAATAGTATTCGCGTTATTATATGCTATATAATAACATACTTATAATTACATTTAATTATAAATATTATATTTATAAATGTAATATTTAGTATAATAGTTTTAGTCTTTGCGGTCTGTTTTGAGTTTACAAATAAATGCATCAATGAAAATTATCTTCTTAACTTAGGTTACATTATGTAAGGTTATTATATTACCTACTAGCTGCGTGCCCGTTCTTCGAAAGGTAGGAAACGAAAATTTTCCTTACATGTGTAATTCGAAATTATTCGTGATGTGGAATTAAAAAAAAAAAAAAGAGCACAATTATTTGACTCTTAATGTAAAGTTTGTGTCATGAGTACTAACCTGATCATTGCAGTATAATGACTCAAAAAACTACGTCAGTGTCATTCACTATCAAAAAAGTGGAAAGCTTAATGGTTTGCTTAATGTCTTATTCAGGGGCGTAGCCAGAGGGGGGGATATCGGGATATATCCCCCCCCCGAAATTTTTGGATTAGTGATGAAATTCCGTCTATTTATGCATATGTAAGTTCATATACCCCTCGAAAAAATTTCCAGGCTCATATCCCCTCCCCGAAAAAATTTCCTGGCTACGCACCTGGTCTTATTTCTACATCATACTGTTTTTTAGGCTCAAGTTGTAGCATTAAATACCTAAGACACTACATGAAATGGAGCACCATTTATCTCTTTCCGAACATGTACCATATAAGGAAAGTATTGTAATCATGAAAAAATTCGACTTCGAGATTTTGGTGTATTGACACGTTTTGAGGTCTTCTGAATTCATTTATGCTATTTTCAAGAGATGTTTTTAAAATAGCTGCGCACCCTTTCTTCATACGGGAAGAAGGAATATTTTACTACTAAAATCATATCTGCATGTGACAAAACAGAATTTCATTTTTAAAAAAGTTCAAGTAATCTCCTCTGTTGAAATTACTGCGGGATATATTAACGCAAATTAGAATTACTTTTCGTTTAGTTGGTTGTAAGACAACCGTTGAAACAGGACACTTTTAATTTCATGAAATATTTATTAACGTGGTACATTGCGATTTATTCATATTATCTTTACAAATCTAATAATACTACCTATTACGTACATTAATACTATCTATATTCGCTTCTCCCTCTTCAAGGCTCCCTTTAAAGAAACAGCTTAGATTATTTGGCCTCAATGGGATCTTTTGATTCTGTGGCGATTCTTTGCAATTTACGCATTAGCATAAATAATAATCATTTCACATAATGGTTGCCATTAAGGAAACTCTCCATATATATTTAATTTATACATAGTTTTATAAGATGGGCGTATTTAGCGCCGCAAACCATTTCATCTTACTGTGGGGAGAAAATATCCAAGGGGTGCCATTTTAACTATCCATGTATCTAATATATCGATATCTTTTATATCCTCCATAGTCCTGTCTCCTGAAAAACATCAAACTGTGTAATCTCGAGGAGCTACTTATTCCCACTTTAATTGTGACAGGGCGTTAGAGTTGCAGAGTTTACAAATTTCACGCATTTTTTTATTTATGACGTCACTGTTTGACTGCCGTAAAGGATACCCCGGTAGGTTGAGGGAGTTAATTTCGATATTTCGCATAATTGTTTTCAAACGGTATCATTAAAACTTTGCGTTATGTAACCTTTATGGAGGAACGTAATTCAACGTTAAAATAAAATTATACTCGCAACCTGCATGCGTATGTTAGGCAACGCCTGCGCTAAATTAAATGCCAAAAATAAAAATAGTAAATAGAAAAAATTTAATATATCGCGCTTTGAAACGAACTTTGTAACTTTTAAAATGAACATTTTCAGCGCCGTGAAAACATTTCAATTTTTAAATAAGCACCGGATTAAAATACCACTTCTAATAATAATAATCGTGAATTTCTTAGTTTATTTCTACAGTAAATTTTAATCAAAATATCGTCTCCCTGTGTTGAAAATAGAGCTGGAATAAATGAGTTAAAATTATGGAGTAATTTTTACGTATCTTAAAGCATTTGACGTCATAGATCCTCACTTGCGAATTGAAATTCTGATATCCCATTTAAAAACTCGATTGGTTGAAAAAATCCTTTTTTCTAATCCTTTCTGTGGCAACAACCGAACATAAATTCTCGTGCCGTGATCGCAATGTAATGAATGGCGTAAGATCGCGTTGATGCTATTAAATTCTAAACATTAGGCTGCATTAAAATTCGTAAAAAATCATCTAATTTACATAATTTTTTCGTTTTTATTTTAAAAGAGGGAGAAAAGAATGTTTCACGATTTGTCAAAATATCTAAAAGTTATGACGGATAGAATTCAAGATGCGACAGTTTTAAAATTATTTTACGAAAAACAATCGCGAAGCAGATGCTTAGTAAAAAAATTCCTAAAAATCGGTGAATCATGTTACGTATTCAGAACAAACTGTTTTTAAAAGAAAATTTCCTCCTCTATCCGATGATACAAATGCCGTTTTGCTGCGAGCGTAATTTCCGCCGTTATTACGAATTAGGTGAGAAAAAATGCCAAAAATCGCATAAAACATAAAATAAAAAAAATTCTAGGTCGAATTTTGAAAAAATCGCTTCGAGGTGCACAACTACTTATTTACATCTTCCCGAGTACCAAATTTGGTGTTTCTAGCCGACAGACACACACACACACACAGACAGACACACAGACACCTTCTTTTATAATAAGTAGAGAAATCTAACTCAATGAACTGAGTTCACAATAATTATATAATTTCGTCACGTTAATCAGTCTTAAAATAATGATGACAGTTATCATAGTGAATAGCACAGTGATCATCATAGTGAATAGCAAATGAATAGCACAGTTATCACAATATTGAGTATTTTTCAATAAACTTTCTTCAATAAATAATAATTTTGGGTATAGCGATTATAAAAAATCAAGTTTGGTTTTTAAAAAAAGGATCGTAGGAAGCAAATAGTGTTAATCGTGTCATCTGCCAATCGACTTCTTGGAGAGTTACAAATATTGGCTGAAAAGACCGTTTCAGCTTCTACACTTGTCGGCTTTATTGTCATGAATACAATAAGACAAGTATTGTCCTCAAATTACTTCATTTTCATACGTAGTCATTTCCTTTGTTTACCGGAAACGGTAAACTGGTACCGGATCCGGCAAACGTCTAATGATGCCGGATACGGTTTTCCGGACTGCAATCCCTACTTTCGAGGGTCTTGTTTTGTGGAAATCGCCCCGCATTCGAGCTGGGAATGCAATCCCGCTCTGGTTTTCGTTTCGCGGGACTGCGTCTATTGTTGCGTCCAATACTATCTCCCCCCAAATAAAATATTTCCCATGTATAGAAATAGATGCAGTAGGTGTATGTCTTCCAATACAACTTGGGAATGCAATCCCGCACTTTTTCGTTTCGCGGGATTTCCGGATTGAGATTTGTTGATCCCGCGGGATTGACATTTCATTCAAATAAAAAGTAATTTTAATAGAAAAAAGTAGGAAAAAGTAAGATTGTAAACACTATCAAGTTTTATACTTTATCTTATTTAAAAAGTAACACAATATCTTTCATAAATATGAAAATTATAGCCATGATAGAGTCTTCCCGCGGAATCGGGATTGAATTCCCTATTTGGAGCACCAGATGAGATAAAACTTATTATGGACAGTTAAGGTAGTACGGAAATCTCCCATCGGAATGTCCATAGTTATGGACATTATAACTATTCGGTTATGGACGGAAATCTCCCATCACATAACCAGACAAACGATGACAAAGCGTTGCCAAAGAGTTTACACGTTTCCTAAAAATGGTGTCTACAGACTATAAAATCACTCAAAGAGACCTTATTCCTATAAATCTTCTATTTTTATTTATATAATCTTTATAAATTTACAAAATTTATGTTTTTACTTAAACTTTACTTAAACTTTAGTAAGACTTTAAAGTATAAAACTTAATAATTGCTTTCAAAACAATTAATATTAAAATCACAATATAATAAAATCTTGAACCCTATATACCATTCAAAATACAAATAATATAAAAAAAAATGTATAGATCTAAACTCTTATTTTGCAAAAAAGAAAGAAAAAGAAGGTAATCATGCCAAATGCATTGATTATAAAACATATTCCAACACAATCTTCTTTTGAATTTCTATAGTAGCATAAAGCAAATTCAAAAAACAATCTTACTAAAGTACCTTTTTTATTTACCGTTAGAGCTTAATATGTAACGTATTTTCCAAACTTGGTAAAACATTATCATGATTTTGAGCATAACCGTATGTCACACACAAAAAAGGAGATTTAAAATTGGAACTTTCAACATAGAGAGAATGACACAGTCATGTAGAAGTGTTTTGGTCAAATAATATGGCAGCTCGGTTACAGTTTTGGTTTCACTATCAGATAGGCAAAGCCAATTTCACGTATTCATGATATCTCCAAGAATTCATATCTCATGATTCCAAGTAACTCAAATCATAAAAATTGCGAAACTATTTTGCTCGAGACGTAATATTCAATTTGAAGCCCGATTAACCTGAGTTTTAACCTCTTTTTTACGGTAGTGATATGAAAATGATAGTTACGATATCTTTTACTTGTTTCACTATCTTTATTTTCTTCTTCTTCTTTTATTGTCAAGACAGCCCCTGTTGGGCCAAGGCCTTCCCGAGAACCTTCTTCCATTCCGACCTCCTCCTGGTCAACGTTCTCGCTTCAAATAAAAATCTAGCTCTATGAATGACATAGTTATAGCGAGCGGGAAAAAGAAAAGTTAGTAACACATAAAGCATACGTTCTTCTTCATACCATCAATCCATGATAAAACGCTCTAGCATCCAAGTCTCAAGTCCTTAAAACGTTTCCCAGGTCGATTCCGAGAGAGCAGTCAGTTTTTTTCTCCAGAATCCAAGACAGCGGGGCTTTTCGGGGTGGAGTTGTCAATACCATCTTTATACCATCGGATATGGAGGTAGGTGAAAATTACGAAAAATCTTAAAAACAGAACGTGGATTTTCAGGATTTTCAGATTTCAAATTAGAACAGATTTTTTACTTTTTTTTTTAAATTTATTACTTATTTATGAAAATTTCCAAGCCAGAAGCTCAAACGGCGTAGATTTTATTACGTTTTTTGGGAGGAATAAATTTTTCATTGTTTTGGAGTAATGACGGTTAAAATTTTGTTTTGGAAGTGGTTCAGCCCGGAATTGCTACGCCTAGTCAGAGGCGTAATAGCCTAGTTATAATTTTATTATTTTATTTATAAGGTAGTACTGCCTTTTGTTGAGCTCGATGCACTGACTACAGAGCATCCGGCTGAAGATCTCTAGATTCAAGTGTGATCCAAGACCACCTTGTATACGGAGAAAATGAGCCGGTTTACTTTATGAAATCGAAAGTTATGGTTGTAATTCTCAGACTTTGGGGGCTGCCAACACGTGGGGATTTTTTCTTTCTTCTAATGTGAACCTTCATTGTGTAGGCAGCTTTATGAAAGGTACATGGAACTCTTTATGTCATACTTGACAACAAAAGTTGATCTCGCGACGGCTCAAAATACAGAACACTCGGACCAAGTTCTATTGTGCGATAGAAGACACCTAAATCGATGAATTTAGTCAAAGCAAAACAAGATTTAAATGCAAGCCGTAAACCACTATACGTCGCTGAAATTGAACACAATGAAGGCTGCGAGAAACAGTGAATGAAATAACTGCACATGCCAGAACCACTGCTATTATGGGGACTGGGGACATCTAGCAGTTCACCGATTGCATTACGATACCGATTGTGACAAAAATGCTCGTTTTCATACCATGTGCTCTATCATTCCCAAAAGTTTTGCTTCAGTGTTCTGACACCCTATCTGTCGATACATGTAGAGACTCAGCTATAACTTTTGGAATCGACCGAATGACACATTCTTACGATTTTATTATATTACTAGCTGCTTACCCGTTCTCCGCACGGTTGGAGACGAATATTTTCCTTACACACATATAATTCGAATTAAACCCAGTGATAGGAATCTCTAATAGTGAAAAGTTGCTGGAGTTCTGACGAAAAGCTGACTCCATGAGTGGAAATTTGAGACGATTGCAACATGATGACACAAAAACTGCGTCATAGTCACTGGCGATCAGAAAAGTAAGAACTTTACGGTATGCAGACGAAACGTTTCTCTTTCGAAAAATGCCTTATTTCTACATCATATAATTCTCTTTTTTAGGTTTAATTTATAGCATTCATACATACCATATGAATAACACTACATCATGTTGAATACTATTTTATCTTATCTTGCATTTCGTAAAGCGTGGACAATGCATTAGCACAGTTATGTTGCAGATGACTTTATTAAATTTTACTCAAATTTAAAAAACCTACACGAAACAATCGATGCACATTGTACGTTCAGAAAACAAAAATGCATCCTGTTTCCGTGAAGATCTTGTCGCTTTCGCAAATGAAAAAAATTGTGACTTAACTTAAGCGGAAAAGCTTATTACCCTTACTGAACTCTTAATACAGTAGCACACTTGTTACATAAAACTAACGTTGATCTCACTGCCATTCACACTAAATAAATAGCTAATTTCATATTTTATTTTTAACATAGATTAATTGCATAGTGTCAAATTCAATATTAAACAAAATCTGAAATCGTTTCTAGAGCTCTAGGTCTTGTAACTGGAGTAACTGGAAAATATATGAAAAAATAAATAGAACTTTAACAAAAAAGTAATTTATATGAAATATTCTAAGCACATTGGATCCCGTTATTCGGAAAGATTCCACAAACGCCATGGGAAGAAAGAGCAATTAATTTCATATTATATTTTGTATTCCTTGCAAGCGCCTTTGTTATGTACATGATTGCAACATCATTCTCGTACACGATGCTTATCCTATAGTCTCTGGTGATTTATTTTGGATTTTCATTTCATATTCCTGACTTTTCATACTTTTGAAATTTTGTTGCTTTGCGCATGTGAATAATCGATTATCATTTCGCATTACAGCTACCAATTATACCAATTAAATAGTTTTCCATATCGCTTCTTTCACGTTAACGACGTTAATCTGCCTTTTTCTAGTCTAAAAAAAAAAAAAACGCCTAAGTTTCAATGCTTCAATTTAGACAGAGGGGTTAGGCAAATACGCACCCGACAAATTGCTTCCTTATGTCCGCCGAAGCAGCACATACGTTAGCGTGTAATGTGCTTCTCCGGATAATCTGACAGCAAAACAGAAGACAATGACGTGAAAATGACGTCACACGCGAAGGAAATATGTTAAAATTCTATTTGTTTCATATTTAATGCGTTTTCACTTTTTTGGGTCTTAAGAGATGTAGAAATGAGTGGTTTCACTTAATTATTAAATTGAACAACTTAAGTGGCAACAATGGATTCCGTTGCTACGGAAACTGTAGCAGTGTTAAAAATAGAATATGAAATGATTTATTTATGTTTACTTTGCTAGAACTGCCATTTTGGCGCAATCAACGTCGGCAGTCGATGGCAAATAGCCAAAATGAATCACACATTAAACTTCACAATAAATGCAATAATTTAAAGGCATTACCAGCTAGTCTAACTGGGTTTTAAAAATATTCTCATTCATCTCAAACAGCATTCGTATTTATAAAGACTTCCTATTTTATTACACCTTGTTTGGCGGGATTAAAAAATATTATCTATTCATACGCTCGTAACACCAACTCATACCAATCGGGGCATAGAATTAGCAGTACAAATGATAAAGTTTAATTTTCTGAAATTTGGCGGGGTTTCCCTAATTTAAATCAATTTATTTAACTTGATGAAAATCATATAAAATCGTCTTAATAACTGCATTATTTCTGAACAGAAAATTAAAATTTCAGGCTAAATTCTAGTAAAACCTGCACTTGTTTTTAAAAATACTATTTCTTTACGCTCTCAGTAAATTGCGCCAAGCCTAAAATTGTGTGCAAACCACTAGAATCCACTTTCCCAAATCGCCATATAAGCCATTTTTTTTCGCCAAATTATAAGGTTATGCACTTTAGTCTCTGAAATTCACAAATCCTTTTTCTTTTGCGTATAAAAAATATTGAATTCCTGCTCTGATTTCCCACGCAGACGATATTTTAATTAAAAAATAACCTAGCAAATATACGAAACAGAAAAAAAGTATTATTCCTTTATTTTTAATGCAAGAGTATAAATCATTTAATAAATTCGCCAAACATGGCAACCTCGATGTTTATTTCTCACATTTTCACTACAGGGGTTACAATCGCGGAGATGCGGAGAGCAAAAATTAGTGTTTTTGACGGGGTTTTTTATCAATCTCCTAAACTAATTTGAATTTCGAAATTTAAATTAGCGGAAGACCTTCCTCGGAATTTTTCGAATAAGTGGACACCTCGATCGAAACTCAACTCCCAGCGGTTTCGGAGGAGATGATGCTACACACAGACAGACAGACGCGCACAGATTTTAATAGTATAGAAGAAAGGAAGTAAATGAAGAAGATTAGCGGAATCAGAGAGAAATGATTTTTAAAAAAATGAAAAGAAAAGTAAAGGAAACTGGTTGTGATAAAAATCTTAAAATAGGCTAGTCACCACTTAATTTTTTTTTTAATGAACTACTTTAAATTCAAATTTTATGTCCTCTTTGAAATCAGAAAGAAGTTTACTCTTAAAGTAATATGTTAAAATTAACAAGTGCGTTTTCCTCCTTGCAGTGTTCATTTTGTAAGTAAACTCTTAATTTTGATAAAATTCTGACTTTCAAAATTGGAAGTAGAAAAGTAACTTATTAAAATAATGAATTTATTGCTTTCTTCTCTCTTAATAATCAAGAGTGAAAAACCAGTGCTGAGGAGTGATATATCACCCTACCTTCGTGACAAAAATCAGCCAACCTCCATAGAGTGAGAAATCACTATTCTGAAGAGTGACATTTCTGACTCTGGACTAGGAGTGAGAATTCAAAAACCCACTCCGGGAAAGAGTACCTCACTCTAAGGAAAGGGTGACAGCACACCATCCCTTAAAGAGTGAAGCGCTCTGATCAAGAGTGAGCTATGACCCTTTTTAAGAGTGACCGCCACTTTTTATAGGGTGATTATTCGAGACCGTATCCAGGGGTCCGGACCCTCCCCCCTCCCAAAAAAATTGATTTTTGTTAATAAAATAATAATAATGATGTCTTTTTGTGAAAAATTCTGCCTTTTCCACGGTTTGGACCCTGCCTGAAATTTTTGTCTGGGTACGGCCCTGGATTTATTCCTTGCATATGCCTTGCTTCTGGCTATCACTACTTTAGGGAAATTAAAATAATTCCTTATATATATATATGAATGTATCTGGTAACAGCATTGATTATTATTATTTTTTAAATATTTGGCAAACATTAAAAGATATTTTCTATATAGCATCAATATTTATCCAATCTTGTGAATTCATTGAAAATAAAATCCAATATTATAAATTTAATATTTTGCCCATTTGAAGTCAAATTTTAATACTATTGAATCTTAAAGTATTTGAAATTTATCAATAATATTGAGTGTATATTAGAAATATTTCCAATATTATTAAGTACTAATTACTTTTAATTATTAAAATTTACATATATGTGAATACTTTGAGAGTAAAGACCACTTCCAGTATTGGTAAAAACTAGAGTTTAGCCCTGATATATGCTCAAAATGTTATTATTATTTGTAAAATTTTAATTAACATATGAAGTGTGTATTGATATATTAATTATATATTGAGAATATTTCTGAAGCAGTCTCACTACCAATGAACTTTTAAATATTAACTCAATATTGTGAAAACATTGATATAAAAAACCAATAATATTACAAAGTAGTAAGTGAACACATTGAGAATAAACAGTTTCCAATATTGGTAAATAAAATTCCAATATTGGTAAAAATTAGCATTTAGGTCTGATAAATTCTCAAAATAACATTATACTTTCAGTATGACTATACTAATACCTTTTCCACTGAATTTAACATACAAAAAAATATATTCTTAATATAGGGTTGTATTGGAAATATTTTTGAAGTAGTCCTCAATTGATAAATTTTTTAATGTTAACTCAATATTGTTAAAAAAAATTGAAAACAAAGATCAACTGTAACTTCGTCAAATGTATCAAATGTAACTTCGTACAAAGTAGCAAAGTTAATATTTGCCTCAGATATATTTAAAATGCATTTATAGTATTTGATATACATTGGAAATATATTCAATAAGGATAAGTAATTACTTTAACATAACTTTATACCATTTTTAATTTTTTTGGTTAATATTTACTCAATATTACACTGGGAATAAAGCTAGTATTGGTAAAAAGTAGAAAGTTGATATTTAACCTTTATATTGTAAAAATTATAAAACTTTGCTGCTATTGAATTTAAATTAAATATATTTAAAATGTATCTGAAATATCGAGCTCCTTGAAAATATTCTTCATATCGTACAAGTAAATATTTTTGCCGCATTTACCTCCCCCCCCCCCCAAGTTTGTCCATAGGCAATCTTTAATACATCATAGCTGGATATTGGGTATATCTATTAGAAGTCCAACATAAAATAGATTTCTCTATTAGAAATTTGAGGTGTGATCTCTCTAATGAGTAAATAACATCTATAATATACAGGTATCTGTATATATGTAGCATAGTTATAATAACTAAACTTCCAGAAGATCTTAAAGATCCAGAATATCCCAAAAATGGCTATCTATTTCATATTCAAAATATCCAAAGATCAGAAATTGATACTTATTTCATATCCAGAACTTCTTAGATATCTATTTCTGGGCTATCTTGGATTATTGTCATGTTCAGAATGATCCATAACAGCTGGAAAATAAATTTTACGTAGCTCAATGGTACAAGTAATATCTGACCCCATGCATTTTTAGATTCTTGCTTTCATTCCAGTGAGTGAAATGTGGACTGTTGACACAAAACATACAGTATTTAAAATAACAGCCTATTCTGAAATTAAACAGATTAAGAAGGAGTACAGAGTTTCATTTTAATAATCAGATGATGGCATCACTAAAAGGTACCCCCAAGAGTTCCACATGGTTACTAAAACAAACCTCCATAACCTCTAGATCTATTTAGCTACAGAATTCGTTAACAGTTTATGTTTTGTTTGGTTAGTCAAAACGTAACAGGAATAGAAGTGAAAGTTTCAAAATGCTTGGAGGTGATCTGTATAGCCATTGAGCTATGTAAAATCCATCAGCAGGAGATTTATAAGAATTTTCTTTGTCTGCAGTACTATAACTTCATTTGAGGTAATCTGTGATCAAACAAGAATAGAAATAAGAGTTTCGGACATCCACATTACTCAACAGTGTGCAGAAATATTTGATATGTTCAATGTTACCTTTTCTCCTGCTGAAATAAAAAGTCCCTGAAAGCTTATTTTTTACCTATGGTACATTTCAGAACAACTTTCACTTACAACAGTATTAACAAAACAATAAACATAGTTCATGATAAGATATTTATATAAAATCAAAAGAATACTAATAATTTTGATTTTTAAATAGGTTTTATTTTAAGCATAATTTATTCAAACTTTCTTTTCAACTTTATTACAATTAACAAGTCTTTTTTTTAAATTTTAAATAAATAAGAAATGAACAGGATTGAATTGTTATCGAAAAGAAATTATTTGAAATTAAATTTCAGTCATTTATACGAACAAATACAAGAATTATGAAACACGAAAATAAGTTAAAAGAGCAATAGCTATCCTTTAATTGAAAACCAAAAAAAAAAATTAAATAAATAAACTAATTGTTGGGTAAATCAAAAATATAAATATATCTGCTGAAAACCTCTGTTAATGTACATATCATGTTTGGAAATTTAAGAGAATACCTATTTTTCTATTCTTCCCCCTCCCCCCAGAAAAAGGAATAAAATATTTCTAAAATGGAAACTACTTTATATTGATTGATTTCTTTTTTAGTGAAAAGGGGTAAAGAAATATTTTTGTGCAGGCCAATACATAAATAATATAAATCAAAACCAATTATTTCATAATTCCCCAACAATGCCCATTTTGTTGAATACACCCAACATTTTTGTCTTGTCCAAAAACCATTATTTAAGGTTTAGAGGCATGAGCAAGAATACAGGTTAGAATCCTTAAAAAGTTCACCACCCAAGTCAGCCCCCCCAAGAAGACACCCCTCTTGTAGACTTGCCATAACGCAAAGAAATAATTGAAGTTTAGAGCATGAGGGTGAACCATATTAACCTCCATAGATAATGTCTGGGTGAGGGGGGAGGGTGGTGATTCAAAGAAAAAGATTTTTTTTTTCACCTCTTAAAAAACCAAATTCCTGTTCTGAACATAATTTATACATACTTCAAAATGAAAGCCCTTTCTTAATTTTTTAATATATATACACATTCATTTCTTTATTTATTTTTAAGTGTGATTTTATTTATTTCAATTTCACTTTTACAGCAAAATAGCTACAAATTACTTAATCTTTTAAAAACTTCAATTTGAAAAAAAAATTCTTTTAATATAGATTTTATGCAAGAATTATTATACTATTGAAAACAGATTTAGAACAATAAATGAAAGTAAAGCCAGAAAAACTCATTAGTATGTTAGAACAAAGTTCAATTAATACGAGGGCCAAAAAAAAAGAAAGAAAAAACAGTTAATAAAAATATATAAGCAAAGTCTTAATAAAAACATGAGTAATGGAACTTCCAAGTCCAGAGTAGTCTTCAGCCTAGCAAATTTTAGTTTACGATGCGTTCTAAATTTAAAAAAAAAAATTTAAACTATTACAGAACTGCAGAAGTAAAAAATAGCCTACGAATTGAAAAAAGTGGAAGATATCTCTTACTGAGACTCATGCAGGTTTGAATGAATTATAAAAGCAATGGCAGTGAACACACAACAAATTATTACAAATTTGGTTTAATTGTATTACATTGTTACATTTATATAAAATACAATCACTGGATTCAATATGAGTACTTCAATACTATTTCACATTCAGGGATTCTTCTAACAGCATCTGGAAGATAAAAATTATGACTTCAACAAGTAATTACAGAATTAAAAGTTAAAACATAACTGCTTTTCTATCCTAATAAAAAAAGGGTACCCTCCCCCCTCCCCATAATTTGAATAAGACTGAAGAAAGGCTCAAAATCAGAAAGAGTTGGCAGCTAGAATATACTAGAGCATAAACTAGATCTATGTTAAATACATACAAAATAAAATTAGTTAAAATTAGTTTTGTGTGTACATGGATTAGTGCCAAATTTAAATCTCCAACTAAAGCACAGCTTAACACTTTCAACTAAGTGATGAATTTACAGAGGAATAAGTCAGCAGATCTTTTCATTTGATTCAGAAAACATTTTGTTTATAGTTTCACTAAAATCGGAGGATAACTTTATAATAAAAAGTCTGCAAATCTACATACATTTTGGAACACCTTTAGGAGCAGGTTAAATACAATTTTGGAACAGCACAAAAGCATACCGAAAAATGGTAATAATAAATACTTTCTTATTACCATTTTTCATATTACCATATTTATGTATGGTAATAATAAATACTTTCAAGTAACATTTACATATACTGTAACCTTCTGAGTAAGAGAGGGAAGGGAAACAGGGTTCCTACTGTTAAAATTGTACAAATTATGAATAAATGAATAAAATAAAGTTGTAGAATTTAAGCTGCCTTTTACATTTTAATTTTGCCACTGAACATAAAAGCAAATGGAAAAAAACTGCAATAAAACCTAAATATAGCAGCTCAAAAAAAAAAAAAAAATATTTTTTTTACCTGCAAAAAATAAAAGAAAAAAATCTTTAATTTTACAGATAAGAAATGCTTGTACTGTTTTATAAAATAATCTGTTCTCTATGTTCTATTAATATTAGAATATACTGATATGCAAAGTGATTGAGAGCACAAAATACTTTATTAAAAGTAAGGAACACATTGTAGGATTTACTTCACAAAATTTTATTTTGTGAGGTAAATCCTCTGAGGTAACACAAAAAAGAATAATTGGGGACAGTATTGAAGCGAAAATCCCATATCAAAGCAATTTGGAATAAAATTATCCCTGAATCACAGTAACCTGTGCGTAATAACAAACATCAAACTAATAGTGACAAAATAAATATTAAACACATTACTTACTATTGGTGAGTTAAATTTGCAAATTATTACAATCAATTAAAAAATAGAAAATATTCAGGACTTGTAATATATTTTAGGTACATCAAAAATTGAGTAAAAAATAAAGTGATAACTTTGCAATAAAAACTTTTCATGCACAGCAAGTAAAATATCATCAAATAACAACATTCTTAGCAAAGATCACATCTATATGTGGAAGATAAACAAAAGAAATAAATAATTAAACGGAAGTTTGAAAATACTTTTCATATCCAGTCTGGTAAATTACAAGGATTCAATGCTCAGAAGTGTAGCTAGAGGGGGACATTTGTCCCAGGGCATAGGATCCAAAAGGCACCAATTTGTATATAAAACTTTTTCCAGCGCATTTTGGTAAACAGGAAGTGATGGAAATTTGTTCTCGGGCACTGAAAATTCTTGCTACACCTCTGAGTACTGACCCCAATTAATAACCTAGATCTTCTTGAAGTCAGTTAAAAACTAGACTAAAGATATTTTTGAGTAATATTCAAATATACATATGACAACATGTGAACACTGACAAGGTTATTGCACTTTGTTAATACTGCAGGCTTAAAAAATCTGAATTTACTAAGGAAGTAAAGTTTACATTTACATATTGTATTAGTAAAATTAAAAAATAATATATTTCATCTGTTTTTACCACTAATGGTGGTACATGTAATATGGTGTCAAAACTGGTAGGCTAGTTTTCGATTTGGTTTGTACCAAAGTACAGATATGAGATTAACAAAAAAGGAAAAAAAGTCTGAAAGAATGTCCAAACAACTTTTGAGCAATTATACTTATGGATTTCAAGAGCAATAAATATTTTAATTTTTATTGATACTAAATCTATCTTACTTATATACAATTTTGCCTTACTGAAAAATAAGAACATTTTTGAAAAAAATGAAAAAACTGAATTCTTTATAAACATTGAAAAAGGTCTGAATATTAAACTAAATTCTTAAATCTCATCTCTGAAAGTAGCATTTTACAGTTTACATTTTAAACAACAACAGCAGTGACAACATTAATAATAATAATAATAATAAAAGTTACAGGAGTTTCAAGGTTTTACTTACAACATATTTTTAAGAGGTAGTGAGGGTGCAGAGTAAAAAAATTAATCTGAAGGGACTAAAAATTGATTTTTATACTTTATTTCATTGTTACTTCATAAAATGTTGCAAATAAGACTTGATTTTGCATGCAATTTATTAACTTGGTGTCAAATATGCAACTTGACATAAAAAATTTACATATAATAGAGATTCAATAAATGACAGAATATAGCATAACATAAAATGATATACTAAAGAGTTGCCTGGGTCAAATGCTTTAATAAAGAATACCACATTGAATTTTACTGTATAAATATTTATTGTTTTACTCATTGATGTAACTTTACCAAAAGTTATACTTTTTTTTCTTTTAAGAACAGCCCTAATAACTTTCTCAATTTACATGAAATTTATAAAATTTAATACATAGTCACTAACTGCCCCAAAGTAACATCACTTTAGGGAAAAAAAACTAAAAAAAAAAAAACATAAATCAATTTGGAAAATAAGAAAAAAATAAACTAAACAAAAAAGTAAACATCTCAAAAAAAAAAAAAAAAAAAAGTTATTGACAATTATGAAATTATGCGATACAAGCTTTGAAAAAATTAGACCGCAGAGATCAAAAGTATGCAGACTTTGAACTAGTAATTAAGAACATTTAAAGAATAAATAAACAAATAAAACAAAAATATGAATACCACTTATAATGCCAATAGTTTCTTCTCTTTTACAGCATGCCACTGACAAAAATTCAATGATTTTCCACAGGACCAGTTCAGAGTACTAGAAAATAAAAAGATAATAAAGTGATAAACAGCCAAAATCAATCAGTTTTTCTTGTAACATATTTTATTCATCACTTGGCTCTGCAAGCTTTAAAGACAGGCTTCTCAAAAACTCGGTATAATTCAGAATGCTTCTTCATAGACAGCATGATGAACTTTTATAGAACAACAAAACTGCAGGTCTTATCCCATTTTTAGGGAGAAATTCACGAAAGTGGAAACTGTATCTGATGGCTAATTCTCCCTCTATTTTGGACAATACAATATGTTATAAATTTTTCTGTGAGTATTTCACTTCTATAAATTAACCATTTGTATTGCCATAAATACAGCTTGTGAAGAGAAATTCTGAATTTTCAAATTTCTGACATAGTTGAATTCTTTTAAGACCTGTTCAGAAATTGCATTATTTCTTGTAAAAAAAATAATAATAATAATAACTTGATTGAAACATTTTGTTTCTACTCAGTGAGACACTTAATGAAACACAATTTTTGTGAGAAATCTACTACCCATCTGATTCAGTGCTTAAGATATACATTCTTCTAAAATGGGATGCTTTGCAATGCAAATAATAATAATAATATAAAATTCACACAGACATGTGTATAAGGAACATTTATAACATATGATATGAATATAAAATTAACTCCCAAATTTAAAAATACACTGAAACAGTAAATAATTAAAAATAAATACATACTTATATCTAAAGACATCCAAAGTAGTATTCACCCTTATCAAAGGTTCTTGAAAAATCACCCAGTCATCGCTGTTATTAACTCTCCTATATTTCAAGAAAATGAGTATTCAGTACATAAAAAACATTCTAAAAGTTTCGTTTTCTAAAGCAACCAATTTATATGAATATTCATTTATTATCAATTTATATATATTTAACTAATGACCACCCAAGGTAGGAGTCTTCAGTTAAAATTTACATTTAAACATTATCACAAGAACAAATGATTCGGTGGTAGATCGAGGGGTAATGGGATGAGTGGCTATAGGGCTTCAGCCCCACCCCCCCCCCCAAATCCCGCAGCAATTACGACATAAAGTCGCTTGAGTCAGAAGTATGGGTCTAAATGGGGGCCCCCTTACATTTTGTTTCTTCACCGACTCTGACAACTGTCTTTCTGTATTTTCCACAGTATTTACCCGCTTGCCCATGATAATCAGGGAACAATCATATTACATTAAATTTTTCAGTAATATTTCACTTATTTATTAAGATATATTTTTCAGAAATTTGTATATGAATGCATTTAAAATTATTTCAGATTTTAAATGCAAAAATAATGTGTAAGAGATAAACAGTGACAATTCGCAAGTAATAATATATTAAGATGCTAACATATCAAAAATATATACTTGTGCAATATATATGAGGAATATTTGAAATATACACCCAATATTGTGGATACATTTTAAATAAATTTAATTTAAATTCATTAAGATTGACAATATAATGGGTAAATATTAATTTGCTACAATTTACATTAGTATTTATTTCCAATTTAATGATAATATTGAATAATTAAGTATATGAACATGAAAAAATAAAAATACTATAAAATTAATTACTTGTCAATATTAGGAATACATTAGAAATATTACCAATGTTTACCTAATATTGTGGATACATTTTAAATACATTTGGGCTAAATATTAACTTGCTGCTATGTAAAAATACTGGTTTGGGTTTTCAATGTTTTACAATCCTGTGAGGTGCTATTTGAAAGTTTATTGGTAATGGAACTACTTCAGAACTACTTCCAAAATATAGGCAATATTGCAGATACATTTCATTTAAATTCAGTAGAAAAAGGATTAAAATTATTTTGAATTTTTAAGTACATTTTACCAATATCATAAATTTATTTACCCTTAATGATACCCAGTAGAAGACCCAAACTCTGAAATCCATGCTGTCTGCTTTCTCAACAATGTCAATAAATAATGAAATCTGTTCTGCTACCTGCAAGTTCAGAAAACCACAGAATAATATTAAATACTTGAAAAATATAACATTAATGATATGGGCACCCATAAGGGGGGGCTCAAGGTAGGGAACTTGCTCCCCCCCTAGAAGAGGAGAGCAGGGGCAGGGACATACCCCAAAAAAAATTCTGGGAGGGTCCAAAAATTTCGGAGGGGGTCCAAACGATGAAAAAGGCAGAAATTTTCACAAAAAGACTTCACCATTATTGCTTTGTTAATAAAAACTGAAATTTCGCAGGTGTTACAGACCCCCACCCCCCTTCCTGGGTACGTCCTTGGCCAGAGGGTGACTGGTGGGGCTTCAGCCACCCTCGAAATAAGTAAACATAAGAAATGGAGAAAATTACATATTCGTGGGTAATTTTGAAAGTTCAGCTTGAAATTTTTAAGGTTTAGATACGTCCCTAAGCCAAACTCACTCCCCCCCCCCCACTTAAGTATGTTTTTTCAATCTGCAAAGATATGTTCTGATTAAATGAATTTAAAATGAAATATGCTAGATAATTTTTAAGTTTATGAACATTTCCTATGCAATATGTGAAATAACCTTTATTAAAAATGAAGTCTTAAAAAAATGCAACTCAAAGCATGGCTTTTTCCATAACATTACAGAAATAATTCAGCAATCAAAATTAATTGAATGTCAACAATATTATTTGAATTGTCTTAGACTGAACAAGTGTAAAGTAAGCTTTATTTAAGGGGAATAGATGAAGTGAATATTATCAAATACAATGAAGAACCGTTCTGATTATACCATCTTTAAAATAAAACAAACTACATTAAAATCGGCTCATCCATTTGGGATCTATTTTGCCACACACACATCCAACTTTTAGAAAAAAAAACCAGGCATTTAGTATCTTAGAAGGAAAATTTAATAAACTAAATTCATATTCTGAAAAAATTTAAGGACCCCTTAAAATGGGGTGTCTGGGGCATGTGCCCTCCTTGCTCCTGAGATAATCATGGTCTTATCATCACAGGATTTTCAGTAGTATTTGACTTAATTATTAAAATATATTTTTCAGCAATTTGTACATAAATGCACCTAAAATTATTTATCAGATTTTAAATTTTGAAATAATGTACAGTAGATAAACAGTCTTAATTCACCATTACTGTGATATTAAGATGCTGACACATTAAAAATATTTGTTAGTACAATATGAGGGAAATTTATAATATACACACAATACTGTGTGGATACATTTTAAATATATTTAATTTAATTCATTAACATGGACAATATAATGGATAAATGTTGCTAATTTTTACCAATATTAGTTTTTATTTCCAATATAATAACAATGTGAAGGATTGAGTATATTAGCATTAGAAAAATAATAAAATAGTATAAAAATATTTTTAAAAATTACTTGTCAATATTAAGAATACATTATAAATATTTCGAATTTTTACTTATTATTGTGAACACATTGTAAAGATATTTGGGCTAACTACTAACTTGCTACTATTAAAAACTTTATCAGTAATGGAATTACTTCAGAAACATTTCCAGTGTATAGCCAATATTGTGGATATATTTCATATGTTAATTAAATTCAATAGAAAAAGTTAGCATTATTTTGAATTGGTATCTAGGCTAAAAGGTAAGTTTTACCAATTTGAGAATTTTATTTACCAATATTGATACACAACAGAAGACATAAAATCTACCATACCAAAACCTGCAAGGCTCTAAAATTAATACTGTATTACTAAATTTAATATTGTAACACTTACCTTTATTAACAGTAAAATAAAAAAAATCCGTTACTATACTATTGAATTATCCTTAAACAGTATACAAACTTTTCAATTCCAAAAATCTCGCATTTAACACCAAAAACAATAACTTTTTTTCCGCGTTGAAAAGGTTTACTAGCACAAGTATCCCTTGTGTTTTTCGTACTACTAATGAAAGCTCACACATTCTGAATCACCTGCTACTTTCAGCTGGTTTCCCTGATTTAAAAGTGGACTTTCCTGAGGCCATCTGGGGTGTTCGATCGTAAATTATCCACTTTACCATATGAGAGAGAGGTTTGTGTATGTGTAAAAAGTGGAGAGGGAAATATTACACCACAACAACAGAGCGGTTATTTTGATCTAACAACGTATATATGTATATTCTAAGCGTGAATCTGTGCTAGAATGTGCAATAAGATAAAATGATGCACATAGACATATTGAAATTTAATCACAAAATATTTTTTTCCCACGTTTATAATTTATTTTAATATAAATTGCATACAATATATAATTGATCATTATTTTCTGCTTTTGATTTAAAATTTTGTTTATACTATTTGCAACAGGCGCGTATCCTTCCTAAAAATCTGACCCTATTTACTTAGTTTAAAATTTGATACTGAGGCTACAGTTGGAACAGCTTGCTTACAATTTGATACACAGGTTAGAGCCCTCTCCACCCCCGAAATAAAATCCTGACTGCACCACCGATTTACAAACACGCATCAAAACATGCTCAAATATTATATACAGAAACAAAAAACGAATGCAAGATTTCAGCTATATAAGCATAAATAACATACTACGATCAAGTATAGAGACGGATCCAAAGATCAATTTCTCGGAAGGGTATAAAATTAAAAGAAGCAGGCTTGTTTAAGTCTTAAAAACAAAATGTATAGTAAAGCAAAATGTTAACCCTAACCAAAGCAATGTCTGTCGGAAGAGCTGTCCGACACTGAATCAATGTATCTTATATGTTGTGAATTATCAAATTTTAAATAACATTTACAATAATTGAAAAGTTATAAGGTTTTACTTACTTGTGTTAGCTAAAAGTATTCCATTACTTGTATGCAGTTGGTACTTCGCAACTGCAGTCCAATTCCAATATGGCGTCGTTTGGGTGTGGAAGCAACGCACTCACTCCTGCTGAAGTGAACGCATCATGGGAAATGTGGTGACTCTCTCGCTAGAGTGAGCAGATAGCGCCTTCACCCTTACTCTAAGAGTGACATTGTCTCACTCTTGCAGTTAGGGTGACAGAATCCTATCGATGAAGAGTCATAATGCAGTTTTCTCACTCTTATCTCACTCTATCTGGGATCATTTGCCGGTGACTTTTTGTAAGAGTGACAATGTCACTCTAAATTTTTAAGAGAGTTATAAAGAATAAAATTTCTAAGACGATATGTTATTCATACATATTTATAAGATACTCTTTTTTTGTGAGATACAAAAGGAGTTTATCATTTTGTCTATACGAAGAGCAAAGGCTAAATATTTTTTTTTTAGATTATCGGTGCTCATCTAGGATTTCCTCCATCTCAGAAGTGTATTATTTTCAAAGATTATAACAAAAGCTTGTTATTCCCTTAGGTCAACAATACAACAGTCCCTCAATTCAGTATTTCCGAGCAGTAGATAGCGTATCAATCTAAAACAAACTTCAGCTGAATTGCCTTATAAAAGAACGGCCTTCTAAACCTGTTTAAGATGGCATTGGAACATTAAATTATCTTTCCAAAAACATAATAAGATAACAGCGGTTAATGCCGTTACAATTTTAAAGGACGAGGCTCACCCTGGAAACAAAACAAAAGAGGTTACAGTAACGAATATTTCCAGGTTCCAAAACGGCTGATTTCGTGATATCAGCTCTTGAAAGCTTAATTTACATTTTATCAAGTGGATAATCAATCAAACTGTTTGGAAGAATTCGAAAAGTTCCCTCTGTGCGATAGTTTATTTTTGACTGCAAGTGTTGTGGTGGTGCCGTCAAATTGAAAGCGCGTGAATTTCAATTTGTAAGAAAAAGATCTATATTGCACATTGATTGTATTTTAACCGTTCTAATGAATAAGGAAAAAATTGCGAAGAAGTTTTCAGTGTACAACAAGGTACAAGCAAATGATAACAAGGGGTCGTATGGAGCTTAAAACACTATTGAGCCCAGATCTAAACTGTTCACTCCGTTCTTTTAAAATATGTAATAGCGGAGATTCCTCTTCTGAGCTCAGAGTTGCTACCGAACGTGAGTTACGCTTACGAAAGGCTGGGTCTCAATAGAGTATACATACAATGACTCGTGCCAAGAAACAGCACAAGAGAACAGAAGGACAATATTTATCATTGAGTTCTATTTTTAATGTTGATTGATGAAATTGTTTGTATATCTTTTGAAGTGGTTTTTTTTTTTACTAAACGAGATCATTAAATAAAACGAAAAAAGTTAAATTTCAAGTTTTGCAGAACAATTCTCTATACGAAGATATATGTCATAGCTGCCAACTCTCCCGGATTTTTCGGGAGATTTTCCACCACTAATTTTCATTTAGCGATTCATGGTTAAAATAAGTCCGAAATTATAATGTAAAACAAAACTGTTTAAAAATTGTGGTGGTAAATCTCCCGAAAAGTCCGGGAGAATTGGCAGCTATGATATGTAATCTAATCGTGTTTTCGTTTTTTTTTTTTTAAATCATCTTTGTGTATCTTTTATATCAGGTTAATTCGTGTAAAGATTTCACCTGTACTTAATTTATTTGTAAAGTGCTGATTTTTATCTTTTTTTTTATAGCGTGCAGCTGTTTAGATAAAGAATTCACTATCCGAATGTGAAGGAAGTGAAGGAACTGTATATTTTTCAAGACTGATGAAGCATTGTGTGAAATGCCATCACTTATCACAAGTGGAAAATGAAGCTTTCTTAATGCAAGTTAAGAAATCTGATGTTGGAGGATTGCGATATGCATCTGCTTGCTTAAGCAAGGGACAGATTAACTTTTGCTCGTTGTTTCAATTTCTGATAACACCAGTGATCATGGACTTTCCCACACATAAAAGAATATTACTTTGCTATTAAAATTAACCAAACAGAAAATACGTGAGAAAAAGTTTAAGATGCATATTCTTAATCTTTTAATCACAACAAACAAAGCATTTTGATTGCATGTTTCTGCTATGTTCTTTACCAGCTCTCTTTATTAATTACAAATTCCAATTAAATTTCATCTTTGCTTTCAATTATCCACAGAATTGAGAAATTGTTCAGTTTTAAAGCTCATTAATTCAAAAAACTGATTTATTTAAATATATAAAAATAGCAGGTCCCTTTAGACAGCATTCATACATTAATCTAAATTGGCTATTTATATAACGTGCATTTTCTGATTTAAAAGTTGAGATATTTAATTACGTACTTAGATTGAACATTTTTCATTTTTTATCTAAAATAACCTGCTTCATTTATACTCTTACACCGATTTTCACATTGTTTCAATATCTAAAACAATTATTTCCTCGATTACATGGTTACTTATCAAAATGTAAACGCCTACTAAATCATGATAAAGTAATTATAATCATTTTTTTTCATAATATGAATAGTAGCTCGCCTGTTTTATACATCATGATTCCGGAAGTAAGGCACTTTGGAATGTAATGCAAGGGTTATCATTACAATGCTAGGGGGGGGGGGGGAACTAAGAACAGTTTTCTCTCTATTCTAAAAAAAAGTAAAGGCCGCTGGCGCTGTCAATAGCTTGTGGACCTATCTCCTCCTAAACCGTGGGGATTTGAGATTCGAAAAATTCCGAGGAACCTGCAAAGCTGACTTAAATCTCGAAAATCGAATTATTTTAGAAGATATCAATAAAAAACTGAAAAAATAAACAGAATGGTTGCCAGATTTGGTATAAAATCATTCATTCCTTTGCAACAAAGCGTTTCCAAGTATCTAGAATCGCGTGAAATTTACAAAGTTAACACAAAAAGCCTAATAACTTCTTCACGTTTGCACGATCCGCTTGAAAATTTTCATGATCATGTATAAAAATATAGAAAACAATCTGCGCTTCTTTAAAAATCTGAAAATCCACCCGTTCCCTCCTTTTTAAGAGATTTTTCGCAATTTTCAGCACCATTTTATTTCCGAGAGTCAAAAAAGTAAATCATTTGCGTGACAAAATTACCCTTTTCAAGTGAATATGACGTCATACAATTGGGATTCAAATTCGTTTAAAAAAGTTTTTCCAGATTACACAGTTTATTATCATTTTTTTTTTCACAAATAAATCGTTTGCATGGACATGAGAATAGCTGTGTACACAAAACGAAATCTTTCGATTGCGAAAAGATTCCACGAGTTTCCAGAACAGCATGAAATTTAATTTGGGTATCTCTCTATTCTAAAAAAAAAGTAAAGGCCGCTGGCGCTGTCAAAGCTTGTTGGCCTATTTCCTCCTAAACCGTGGGGATTTAAGCTTCGTCTAAGATGCCCACAGATTCGAAAAATTCCGAGGAACCTGATGAGCTGACTTAAATTTCGAAAATCGAATTATTTTAGAAGATATTAATAAAAAACTGAAAAAATAAACAGAATGGTTGCCAGATTTGGCATAAAATCATTCATTCCTTTGCAACAAAGCGTTTCCAAGTATGTAGTATCACGTGAAATTGTCAAACATGAAGTAGAAATACACCCATTTTACGCCAAAATAAAAACTACATGAAATAAGTAACTCAAAATGTGTTACACAAAGTTGACAATTTTCCAATAGTAAGTTCGCTTAGACAACAGGAGTTAGAATTAGCGATTATCCGTTTTTCCAAAACAGAATAACTAATATCTTGAAAATGAAAAATAATTAAAATGCAGATTATTTTAAAGGCGGTTCGGTCCAGCTGGATTATTGGCTACCAGTAGAAATATTTGGCGGCGTTAACTATGCCATTATAGCAGTTACAGTACACTTTCGATATTTGCTAGAGATGGTATAATTCGTGGTGCTAAGTACGCTAATCTGCAAACGATTATGTAAATGAAAATATGGATAACGGTTTTCCGGTAACCTTAAATGAACAGTAATTAAAGGTTGTGAGCATGTGTAAATCGCCAAATAATGAAAAGTCGCCATTGGTGACAAGCTATCCTATCTGTTCCGTAGCTTTTATTGACTTTACATGTACGCAAGTCGCCAAATAATGAAAAGTCACCATGGGTGGCAAATTCGCAAGGTGTCCAATAGGTTTTACTTTATTAAAAATACAGCTGAAACAGATGTTCTGATTTTATTATGCTTTAGCTCCTAATTAATATAACTTTTGAAAGCAAAATTAAATATCATTGTGTTTCTGAGGAGTGCAAATAATTTTTCCAGCGATTGTAAGCGGAGTCCGCACTCCAAATGGAGTATAGCTCAGGACCCGTACAACACGGATTCCCACAACAAAATATCTTCCGTGTTATGAGGGGTCTACTGTAGTGTGAGGTTTAAATTTTTATGTACCTATGAACCTACAAGAACCAAGCAATGTGTAGCTCAGTAACATTCTATCTGATCCAATCTTCGGGTTTTGTGTGTTGAAATTATGTATTTTTTACGAATAAGCCTTATTAGGGGCCGAATGCCTCATACGAAACGCGAGCGTAGCGAGTCTGGGGGGCCTTGGCCCCTAGTTTAATAAATAAAAGTAATTTTTGTTTCACCCCACAATTCGCCGACTGTGAATTCGCCGTATTTTTCCCTAATTTTAAAATTTCCCCATAAAGGGAAAAAATATTATTGTTCCACAGGAAAAGATGTCCCCTACAATTCGCCGACATGGTGTTGAAAAATAAAACAATATTAAGACAGTGAAAAATGTGAAAGCTCACTTGTTGATCCAATTTAGGGGATGTCAAAGTAGGGAGATTTCATCGGAATTTATTAAAAACTGTAGGATCTTGGGTTTCATTATTAACTATTGCACTAGAGTGCTGTTAATTTTTCTCATTTCTTCCGGATCAATTTTTGTTTTTGTATTAGTATCTCTGACTTTGGCATTAACTACGCAATCGATTTTAGGCATAAGTCACCAAAGAATGAAAAATCGTCATGGGCGGCAAATATCCAAGCTCTTCTAAGATATAATATGAAATGAAATAGTTTATAAAAGAAATAAATGCGCAGCTTTAGTAGTGGCCTCTTAGTGAAGACTTTTCAGATTTTGGCCACGATAATTACTCCAATCCTAGCAATTCAAAGCTATGGAGTTGTCCATATGCCTGTGCTTTTCCAGCAATCATAAAGACGTAAGGAAAAAATTCACCTTTCAAAGTTGCCAAGCGGTGACAAATACTAAATCTAATATTAGGATAGTAACAGATCAAACAGTTGAAAAATTATAAAAGCATTAGCACTCGAGTGCGTATATGAAATCTGAAAGAATGTCAGATTTTTTAAAAATTATTTATCAATATCTTTAAAATAATTCGAAATTTAGGTTAGCGTAATGGCTTCCCCGGAATTTTCCGAATCCGTGTGTACCTTTGTTGAAACCCAACTCCAAGCCGTTCAAGGCAAACGAAAAGTGATACGGTTAAACAAAAGAGAATTAGCACTATAGTGATAAGAACTCTCCAACTCCAGAGTTTAAATATTAATAATTAAAGATTGATAATTCACTTTCATAAATCTAGAAAAGCATACTATTATGACTCATAAATCAACTGCAATGCGCTTACGTTTACTTGAAGTCAATTTTTTAAAAATCTTTTTTGGTTTATATATTTTCCATTCTTTTTTCTACGTCTTTTTTTCTTTACTTGTTCAGAATTTTTAGTACATCATTAACATTACATTAAAGTTATCTTCTATTGCATAAAAATTTACAGATACTAAAACTGAAATCTCAGTCACTACAACTGTGCCATGAATATCTTCAGTCCTATTGCGAATTCTAGTTTATATACTGGTTATCAGAATAGAGTACGCTTTTACTAATGTGAGCATATAATTGATAATATTGTAAAAGTATAATTCTGTTACGAATAAAAGATAATCATCACATCAATATTTTTGCGAACACAGAAATTTTATTATTACAAAAAGGTACATTGTTTTCTTTACACAGGTTTGAGAGTGGCGAAATTGAAAAAGAATAAGAAATCATGCGCCAAGTGGAATTTTTAGTTTTCGCGAAAATTTGTTCAAGTTTCCTTTTCCCCCATCCACCACGTAATAACGACTAAAGTGGATAAAATAGAGGCTATTATTCAACAAGCGTTGAATAGTTTTCAAAATTTTATTATATTTTGAGATTTTATGGAAATTGAGTAGATATATGTTCGCATCACCATCGTCCGCATTTCTCTGAATACTCCCACCTTCGACAATCACCTCACTAGATAAATGAGAGAGGATAATCCCGAAAAAAGTCCTAATGGGGAAATTTCGAAATGTAGCGAATTCACAGTCGGCGAATTGTAGGGGACACCTAATTGGTTTCCTACATAAATAAATAATCAGAAGAAACATAAAACTTCAAAACAAAATTTTGTTGTTTTAAACAGAAAATTCGTATTAATTTTAAAATATTAAAAGATTTTTTTAAAGATTTAAATTTAAATTTTAAAAAATGCTTTTCAAAAAAAAAAACAATTTTTTAAACTCTGGTTTTGCATTTTTCATAAATATTACACATTTTAAACGGCAAAAGTCTGTAATTTGCATATCTAACTTTTTTCTTTTCCTTTTAGGTTATAATGTTTTTTTTTTTTAATATTTCGAAACACAGCCGTTCTACAAGCATGAGCCAACGATAAAACTCTGACACTGGTAAACTTATGCATGTAGCAAACTAAAATTGTGTCATATAAGTTTTTTCTTACACGTGACCGGGTCAGTTGCCGACTGTGGGCGTGACTAGTACGAGGACCACAGTTGTTGGCCTTTTTATTATGGGCAACCTTGTAGGCAGCCAACTTTGCCCCTTATGAGCGGTCTCCTAATTTAGATGCAGTTCCAAATCATAGAGAAACTTAGCACCTGGACTGACACCTCTAGGGATATCATTTGAACATGGAGAAGATTGGAGTCACGAACAGATTTTACGTGCCCTACAATAGTTTACACGGTGCACACAGTATTCCAGCCAACAGAGGTTGCCACCCTCCCAAGAGTTGATCAAAGTCTCGAAGCATAGTATAAAAGAATCTGCAAAATTACAGTATTCTGCCAGTTTTCATAGTTCAGAAATAAACGATGAAATCGTTTCGCATTACATTACTTCCTACGATAAAACAAATATCGTTGGAATATCTCCGACGGCTTACGAGAAAATTGAGCTTTAACCACTTTAATTAAATTCTCAAAGAGTTTAGTCGACGGAACATTTGGTGACACTAAATAACAAATAATTGAATACGTATCTGAACCATAAATGCTTAAAAATACAGCTCGCTTTTAATTATCTTCTGTTATTTTATTCGCTTCTGAGAATCATTCTAATCTTTCATACCAGTCCAACGACAAAGATTTAGAAACATCGAAGGGTTCTAAAGTTCCGATCGTAGACATCGCCACACAGTTTTACAATTAATATCTCAGAATACGAAGTAAAATGCTCCACTTACAACTGATCTTGGTTGACGATGCGATTTTTAACAGATCACGAAACCGAAAGTTCCTTTTTACTGGATATGTAATGAATCCACATCCAAGACGCTAAAATTAACGTGTATGTGCGAAGTTACCGAAATTTTAACGCGTCAATTATCGGATTCCAAGGCTTCTGAAGTGGAGAATGAGGAACATTAGAATATCTATTGGTAGAGACGCAGGACATCAGCTGAGTGCTGTATACTTTTTGTTCTTACATTGTATCCACAACGTACAACCAAATATCACAATGCAAAACGATTACGATTAATACATAACAGGATAAGATACTGAACATTGGTACATTGCTTAAGTGTGAAGGTCCAAGAAATTTGGTCTCCTGCGAGGCTGTCGATCTAACGGTCCGGAGTTTTGGGCTGTTTTCTACCCTTAATTCCATAAAAAGTCCTCTGTCGAAAGCATTTCTTCATTTTGGAAAATAGTCCTCATGTGCTTTGTCTTAACAAAACATTAAACATATTACAGTATTTTTATATTTCTGACCATCTGAAAAGTAACGTTCTGTTGACTGAAACGCACTCATAGTACATACAACTTTACAATTAGGGTTCCCCTAGTTCCCTATTCACTCTAGTTTATGTCTAAGCACCCTTCAGAACTGGCTGGCTTAATATCTACCTTTTGAAACTTAAACATGAGAACAACTCCATATGCATATAGCATGGAAAATTTGATGACCTCGAGAGTTCAATATATCTTCATTAAAGGCTGATGTCATACTATTCAATTTCTTAACTCCCGTACTGGCAGTATGGAACTCTGAAGTGATTCCAATGAGAAATATTTATAAAGCGTTGCTCAAGAGACCCGTTCTCTTCACTTCTGTTTAAAACAGGTATTTCATTTTTAAGCAAACAAGGAAGTAAGCTAGATATGTTTTTACGGGGATATTTTTTCACCGATCCTAAAATAAAATTCAGACCTGAAAGGGTTAAATCAATTGGTTTTTAAAACTATTAGTTTTTTTCTGTCACTATACCTCGTCATTGATAGAAATTCAAAAGAAAGTCGTGGGTTAGCTTTGGATTTTAAATTTTACTAAGAGATAAAATGATGAATAGTAAAATAGAATTTGTAACTCGGTGAAAAATAATTAACACAGAAAGAACAGCATTATTCAGTTAGAACGTTTACGATCAATGAATATCGTTCTTTCTAATGAACAACGCTAGAAAGAACAAAGTCAAATACTAATGTTGTGTCTAGCCTAAAGAAAAACTAACGTTGCTCTTTTTTTCGTTAAAAGGAAAAAAATGTTATCTCTGCAGTAACATTCTAAGAACTTTCAATTTCCGAGAAGCCATTTGCAAAGATAAATGCATCTACAAAACTGTTCGCTTACAAGAAGGGTTAATATTTCTAAATATTACTTGGTTGTAGGATGTTTGATACAAAATACATTTTTACACAAAAGCAACAGATTTAGCTCAGATTTTACTCAACCGAGTCTGTAAATAGCAATCTGCTTGAGTCTGCTCTCACTTCCTGTTTTATAATGGTGTGATCTTTACGGAAGATCTTATGCCATAAAGTTATTGCACTTAATATCTTTTGAGTAAGGAAAAGGAAATTCCAAACAGCTGTTTAGATTTGTGTGGTCATCTAAAATGGTCAGTGCGTAGGCGTAGTATATCATCGAATGAGAGAGAAAAGTAAAGCGTTTAAACAATACTCGAAAAAAAAACGTTGAGGTCAAATTCGTAATTCGGCCCTACCCACATATCAAGAGAATTTTTCAGAGAGTGTGCCTAGTTAACATCAACCTTTTCCAAGAGAGAGCCGAACAAAAGGCAGTCTTAGAATTTTTTTAGGCCACGCCGTTCGTTTTGAAAGTAGCCAAGACAATACGTTAATGAGCGTTCCTCAAGCTGTGCAGTTTCTCGAATTTTCTGGCTAGAACGTAAAGAAACAGTCGACGTATTTGGTTATTTATGATGGCCTGGAGAAGGGTATTATCACCTTTGTCTGTGGTCATTTGCGTGGAAACTTTACATGTTTTTTGTTTACAAAGAAATTCTTTATCTAGCCGGCGGAATGTTAAATTTCAATACCACGCCAAAAACAATATTCTTAATTGTTGGGACTTTTCGTTCCTGTGAGTATGAAGAATGCGAGAGCAGATTTCGATGAGATAGCATTCTTTTGTTTGGGTTAATAAAATATCGCCGAGCATATTAATTTAGGATTTAGCTTCCGCTAATTGGTGGTAGCTGCACGTTTCGAAAACCGAGGTTATTGAAAAAAGAAAGTTGTTACAGTGACCCCACTGCGATGCATGTAGGTAACCTGAGTGGTATTGTTCTAAGATGAAATTCTGTGAATTATGGGAGCGTAGGGATAAACAAAAAACAATATGTATGTGAGCGTATAACACTGCAGTGGCACATTATCGTGCGTACATAAGTCTAGAAAATATTCGATGAAATTAATCGTTATCTCGCAAAGAAATGAATCATTTATGAAAACATAAAACATGCATTTATCCTTATCTCTGCACGTCTCGTTCAAGTTACAGTTTTAATTTCAAAGCAAAAAAAAAAAAAAAAGTTTCCAAAATACAAAGAAAAATTTATCCTATAACCTTACATCTGAGTAAACAAAAGTAATGTACTGAATTTTTCATGCAAATTAAACTGGCTCAAGAATTAATGAGGTATTTCGAAACATTTTCATCAGAGTGAAGACAAATGATCAGAGTATTTTCATTTACTGCAATTGGTTTAGTTACAGTTCAGTAAATTAAAATTGAATTCATAAACCACTCATTAGACACGAAATCTCTGTTTTCCAGAAATTAATAAAAACTGTACAACACATAAATATGGGTATTTTCAAGAACTTTATTGGGTTTGACTATGGCGGTTGGGCTTTAAAATATAGGAATTGCAATGTTTTTTTCTTATCAATACTTTTGCAGAAAACTGTGATTAATTCCCCAGACAGCACAGCAAACTTGCAGCAAGCTTGATTTATCAAGTCAGTAAACTTGAATTAAGCTTGAAATTTTCAAGCGTGTAAGCTTAATGCAAGCTTGAATCAAGTGTTCTAGTTTACACTTGCCCAGCTTGCATTAAGCTTGACATTTCAAGCTTAATTTCAAGCTTAAAAAATTTCCTAAATACACGGGGCGCCGGTCGGCGAACTCGCCCCACATATTTTACTTTGCCACGCATTTCCCCCTCTACGCTGAAATTTCAATTTAATTTAATCTGTTTCCATAAAGTGTTCGCCGCTAGCATAGAACCCGGGACCTTTGGGTTGGGAGGAGAGCGCGCTATCCGTTAAGCCACTAAGCCTCGCGCAACTATGACTAATACTGAAGTGACTTATCACGCCGTTTTCTGGCCAGATTGATAAGTGGGCGATGTGTTATTTCTTTCTTTTATTTTTCCATGGGATGCATCAAAATTAAAATAATGTTATGTGTGATTTAGAGACTCTACTAATAGGGAAATAAACATAATATAAACTTAACAGCAGCACACGTTTTAAAACTTTCAAAATCGAGACAAACATCTGATTTTGAAATCAATTTCGTATATAATTGTATTTTATTTTGAAGAATTTCCATATTTGGAAATATAAAATCTTTTTTTTTAATTCTATGGTCAAGTACATTCATGACTGATGATAAATTATTTTGTAGCGGCCGGAAACCGCTTCATTCTACCACCCATAAAGTGAAGTATATTAACTAACTAAACTGTGTTAATTATAGTAAAATTTATTTTTAGGGCTAATTAATTAGTTAATGGAATTACTAATGTTAATTAGATGTAAATAAAACTGAACCTCCCCTCGTGTTACACTTTAGAGGGGCTTATTATCATATTCATTCCTTCCCCTTAGACTTTTCAATGTCCCATTCTCCTTCTCGCCTACAGCGACAGATGGCGCCATCAGCGCAATAACCAAGCTAATAGATTGAAATGTCAAGCTTTTAATAAAACGTCAAATTCAAGTCAATGTCAATCTTGATTTAAGCTTATGTGCTGTCTGGGTCCTGGGTCTGTATCTTAAAAGTCCAATGTATATGTAAGTTCTTGCAATCAGCCCACTTATCAGGAGGAAGCGCAAATTTTATTCATTCTAGAACGATGAACAATCTGCTACACACAATTAACGGGAATTAATAAGCTATAACACGTTCTTTAGCAGTCAGCTTAACACAGAAGCTTTCTCGGATGCTGTATTTCACACACAATAAAATCCTTCCAGAGGTTGAAATTCAGTGGAAATTCGTGAGAAAAATTACCAGCAGTTCTGGATTCAAAAACAATTTACAAACAGCTTTCAAAAGTAAACTTCTCGAAGCAAGCGAAAGGGCACTTACGTTTGTAAGGGCATACAATATAGAGCCTTGTGCTCTCAGCAGAATCAACGTCTGCTAGCGACAGATGACTACAGTAACTGAACTACTCTGGAGCGGCCCTTCTCTTTTATACCTTACACGCACTTTACTCGAACATCGCACGAGATTCCTTTTCTAGAAAGATCCCAATCAATCGCAATCCTTGATTGAATAATAGAAATGCAATTGAACAATACACTAGGATATTGCGTAATTCTAATGAGGGAAAGCAAACATTACAGGACAAATGTCGACAGCGATTTAGTAGAATATAAATTTTAGATTTTATTAAGCCCTCGAAGAGCAGGTCACCCCAAAAATTTACAACAATATTGAATTTAAAAACTGTGTTAAAAAACCGTATTTGACACAAGTTTGCTTTCAGCCAGGAACAATGGTTAGCTCTCTTAAACATGACAGCTGTGTTCATAATTCATTTATTTATAGTTAAGATATGTCTTAATTTTTAAATTTTTCAAGTACTTTTAATATTAATAAACATAATCTCATTCACCATCATGTTTATCTGCGTTGTTTTAAGTTGTTTACGAGCTGTTTATTGGTAACGGTGATTACTCTATCGCTTTGAATGGGAAAAGATGTCAATTACATTGCTTATGCCCAAATTTTTATATGTGTAACGGTAAGTTCCCAATAATAAATAAATTGTTTTGGGTTAAATTATAACTTAAGGTAATTCCAATAGAGATGGACTACGTTTGTCTTCTTTCTATAAAAGCTATGTATTTTCTTTTTGCAATGTATACATATAGTTTACAATGTGTCTTATAAAAATTGTAATGCAGATCATGTCTTAAAAGAATTTTTTTAGATAATTATTTTAAATATTTAACACGTGGTCCAAACTACTGCGGATAAAATAGACCATATGAATGGGAGAGATTTACTATGCAATAAAGTAATGAAATAATTGCAAATATATTAAATTCATTAACTTTTATTTTCATTACACGAATATTAAATTATTGTACTTAATGTTAAGTTTACATTGAATTATTATATGACTTTTAAATATATGAAAGAGAAATGTGTTTCTTGAATTCTTAATAGATTCAAATAGTGCCTGAAGTTATTTTTATGTCGTACGAATTAATTTTATTTTGCAGTAACTTCCTTCCTGCTATGTAATTTAACATCTCCCTCGATAATCGTATGTTACATCAAATTTTGAACATCCTTCATGAAGCCGACGCAAAAAGAAAAAAAACAAACATTGTATCAAAGTCATCTACTTTTTGTTTTGTGTCAGTGCAATTTTCACCGTATCCCACACATTCACTTACCTTCCAATCATGCATCCTGAAAATTCAAAATTTCAAGATTAACGGCAAATCTCTTCCAAGAATAGATACAGTGGGAGGACGTCCCCACCTCTCAGATAGATATATTTACACTAGATAAAAAGGGGTTTTTATAACGAAAACATGTTTCATGCAATTTTGAACTGGTATTCAATCTTTGCATCCCTCTTTCCCGTCTAAACGTGGACCATATCTACCGTTTGTCTGGGTGAAATGTATACTTGGGAAAAAAACAAACCGCCCACTTGCACTTTATTCGGCCGTCGTTCGTCGTAGAGCAAAGTTATAGATATTAATCATTTACGATTAACGTACACCTTAATTTGATATATATATAAAATTTGCATAAGGGACCATCTCCATATTTAAATTCTCATCAACTTTTTTTCCAATGGCAACACACAGATTCCACTTCATATTTCAAAAATGTAGTTCATTTTATCTCCAGATACCGATTTTCAATACATTTGAACTAAAACGAATGAGTTATGAGCTTAGAAAATTGCTCTGCCCAATATAAAAATATTTTTTTATACTTCAGCTCATATCTCATTTAATATTCATCATAAGAAATTGATTTTTTTCACCTACTATTAGAATTAAATTTCCTGAACATAACTTACTATCATTATAATTTTTTAATAAATTATTAATGTAAATTATACGTTATGATATTAATATTCGAAAAAAATATGAATAGTGACTTAACCAAATGTCAGCGGAAATGGACGCAAAAAATAACTTTACATGGATGCGCAAAATTTTTAATTTTTATGTTCAGTAGCTTAACTTATATTAATTAAAATGGTTTATTTTGATGAGTTAAGGGACCATATATAAATTTATTTAGAGGCAATTTTTTTTTTGTAAATTTGCTTAAAAAATGTTTCGTTTGCACAAAAATAGTAAAAGTTAGCAGTACTTAAAAATAGCAAATTTTGGAGCAAATAAATTGAAGGTTTGTACAGCTTGATGGTGATTCTATAAAGCTTCTATTGTTACGTAGACTACTATTCCCCTCCTCCCCCCAGCTATAAAAATACTTTCCATGTACACAATTAGATGCAGTAGATATATGTATTCCAATGCAACGTCCTATTTCTGAAAAAATAACATCCTCAATATTCCAGGCATGAGTTCGACCTTTTTTAATATCGGAAACATCAGTTCTTTGGAATTTCCCCATACTTTATCAAACATTCCAAATGACACCTAGATGACTAGATTTTCATCAGACAATAAATTAAAATACCTCGAAAAGTTGTATAAAAATCATGCACACTGCAGACGATAATATTGAGAGTCCTCTGTAGTCGGCTTGCGGAGATTCAAGTCCCAATGCTTTGCTATGGAGAAAAGTGCCTTAACGCCTAATCATTTTCTCAGAAAGTATTAGGTATTTTTAAATGAAATTTTCCTGTGTGAATCTTCAGATTTTAGTTAATTTAGCCGAAAGCGATTTTATTGCAGTCTGAAAAGTAACAAAAATTCTAGACTGCAATAAAATCTCTTTCGGCTAAATTAACTCAAATCTGATTCGCGCAATTCTTGCGAATAGTTCTCAAGATTCACACGGGAAATTTTCATTTAAAAATACCTAATACTTTCTCAGAAAAATGATTTGGCGTTTAGGCACTTTTCTCCATAGCAAAGCATTGGGACTTGAATCTCCGCAAGCCAACTACAGAGGCCTGTTAAATGAAGAAAGTGAAATAACACAATGATAATATTGGGTTGGCAAAAATAGAATTGCGTTTTTTACATGAAATTCAAACAAATGAATCATCAATCATGAAACCATTCTTCAAGTTCGACGACAGCTGAGTTGCATTCTTGCTTGTCGTCAGAAGAACAGAGAACAGTCTCTCACTCCTGGCAATATTTCACCTGTCTAAGAGAACCTCAAAAACAATTTCAAAATTAGAAAGGTTTTCAAAATCGTAAGCTTTTGCATTTTTTTATGCTGGCCAGTGTCGTGTATACTATATATAGTTCATGTGTGCTATATACTATACACTGTCATGTATAGTATATAGCACATGACCGTATACTGGTCATGTATACGGACTATTGATAAATGTTTCGGACCGGAGAAATTTTGGAGTCGCTGGTCCTTAGGACTTCTGACTAAATATTTTAATTTCTATCCCTGGTATTCTCAGCACAAAAAACTTCAAGACTAGAAGCAGTATTTTCCTCCAAATAATATTTATCTCTTTTAACCATCACGAGCGAAATTAATGAAAAGAGAAAAATTTGGAACTTACATACAGCTTTTCTGAATCTGCAGAAAACCCCTTAGAACAGTGAAAAATAATTCGCAATACCTCCGGAAATTGGACTAGAAAATTGGTGGAAATTAATATTTAGGCTAATTTGAAGGTTTTCTTTCGTTTAATATAGTCAAACTACAGTGTTGCCATTGAAACAAACGAAGTTGATGCATAATTAGTTTTTAGTACAGCCTCTTATACAAATTAAATTTATAAGAGATTAAAGTATACGTTATTTGCAAACGAAGGGTATAGATAACTTTGCTGTGCGACAAACGACAGGAAATAAAGAGCAAGTGGATTCTTTTTTCCAGAACTGTACAGTCCTCCCTGACCCTACTCAGTGAACTTCACGTCGTCATTTAAGACTATTTGGAAGCCTACGTGTTACCACAGAGTAAACAATCAAAACTAGAATGATGACCAAACCTTTATCTTAATCATAACCACATGAAAAATTTATTTGACGTATTAAAAACAACAATGATAATTAGATGAAAAAATATTATGTTTTTTGTGGAGCAAATAGTGGCACGGAATACAAAATCTCTTTTAGTGTGTGACTGAGATAGTTGTGAAATTTATGGAGACATTAACGAAATATTTGATTGCTCCATTTCTCCTGGAATTACCCTATGTAGTTTGTCAAATGACTGATTCTTGATCAGTTGTATACTGATGAACAGCGGACCAGTTTTAAAAATACACTGACGATCTTATCACTTCATTTCATATTTGAACTCAGCATATCGAAACGAGTCTAAATATTAAATTTCCAGGCAGCACAACAACTTTCTCTGAACATCTATTAACGTTCATAAAACGTTATATTTTTAGAGGTTCTTCGAACATTTATTTATGTTCAGAGAACATTGTAGTATTATCTAAGTTCTATTGATTTTTAGCGAATGGTCATAGAATTAGAACATCATCTAATGTTAGATGTTTCCCGTAAAGCTTCCGAAATAATAAAAAAAATGTATTTTTTATAGTATTTCTGTCTTTGAAAGTGTACGCATAAAAGCCCAAACGATTCAAAAGTGCTTTTATTCCGTAATAACCCTTTCCAACTAAGTTGAAACGTGCTAAAGATTTAGATTTATTTGTCTGTTCTACCTGCCCCACATATGCATCAATTGCTGTGAAATTTATACACACAACAGTGGAAAACGTATAAAACGAAACTGAAAAGGACCGAAATATATTTTTGTGTTAAAAGATTACATGTTATTTCCGAATATCCTATTGAAAAGAATGTAAGTAGAATAACCAGTTTTAATACAGGGACACTTAAATAATCCAATCAGTTTTGCTCAAAGAGTAGGCATAATTTAAAATCTATTTTAGAGAATTTCATTTGTTTCAAATAAAACAAAATAGAGACATAATTTTAAAGCTGGTAAAAAAATGCTTTTCGTGAATGTTATTATGTGGCTCTTTTAAAGGGGTAAAATAAAATAAATATCATAAATGCATCTATAAAGGCAATAATTAAAGAAAATTTTAGTTGTAATTTGTTCAAACTCACATTTGTCATCATTTAAAAAGTTTAAAGGCACCAATTCTCGACACTGTGCCTATCGATGATTCCCAACATAAATATTTGGATGCTGCTATTTATCATTTACTTCTACAGTAGCGTTTGTGTATAAGTTTTGGGCATTAAGTAAGTAGTACTTATGTAAATAAGACTACGTAGGAAATTTTGTTATAATAAATGCCTTAGTAAGATTTATCTTTTTGACTGTACTGTGAAGTCTTGACTTATACGCCAGGGGTCTTGGAACTCATCCCTCGAGTAAGTGAAATGTGTTATATACAATTTTTGAAAACACATGCACAATTATTTTAGACACTTATAAACACCCCTCAAACTGTATTAAATCCTTTACTAACTAAACACAGTGGCCAAATGACTTGTCACCTCCACCTTTGAAGATGCTTTTTTCCATTAATTGTAATTATGGAAAACATTCACCAATATCTCTCGAAATGTCCAAGTAAACAAGATTAAAATTTAGGATTGTTATAACTTTGCAAAACTGTTTTTTTGTTCAGATGCTATCAACGAAAGATATTATTGAATTTTAAAGGAGGGCAGATTATGCCTATACGACAAAATGTCGTAAAAGTATCTGACATTTCAAATCGCTTTGAAATATCAAATAGAAGAATAGTAATTATATATAAATTGAAGCATAATAAGAATATCTAATTGAACTTAGCACAAAAGCTTTGACATCAAGGTGGCATCGACCCTAAAAAATGACCATACGTAATGAACGAAAATTGAAACAGATGTGAAGAAAAATAAGGAAAGCAGATGATAAAAATCTCTACAGATTATGAAAGAATTCAATTTGAACTCAGAAACAGAGATGAGTAAGTGCTATATACAAAACAAAAGGTAGAAGCACCAAATATTAATTGAAGTGAGAAGTCATTTGGGCGGTATGTTAACATATTACTATTTTCCAAATTAAGTAATGAATAAATACTGTATTTAAAGAAAAGCAGTGTTATTCAACTTAATACTGTAAAGCATTGCAAATGAACAAAACTAATGATCAGTAGGAGAGACATAAAGTTCAGTACTGTACATAAAGTATATATAAAGTAAATTTTCAGGTATCCCTCAAAAATGATTTTGCAATGAAAGATAAAATATATTATGGTAAATTTAAATACCTTTTTCTGAAACAATTAGAATTCGAGGAATTACTTGCGTTAGGTTTTTTTATGCCATGTAAAAAAACATTTTGAAAAAGAAAATAATAATAACTATTTCCATATTCACGCAAACAGAAAAAGTCATAGTTCGTTTAAAGTTGAGCTGCTTCAATTAAACAGTGATTAAATACTTGTCCATTATGATTACCTATGTTACTTATGAACTTGTAATGCTACAAGTCGCATTACAAGTTCTATGCGATTGTTATATCATACGTTAAACTTCCATTTTAAAACACACTTAAAAGTTCTTATAAATATGTCTTCAGTGTATAGAGTGATGTTTTTAAATATACATAAAAATTCGTGATTTTTCTTTCGAGATCTTTTAAGTAATTCCCTATTTACCTTCACTTTTGACCCAACCTATATCAATATTTGTTCCTAATGCTCACGCTAAACAGACGTATCGCGTTCTTTGAAATCTTTCATTTTCCTCTTTATTTTTAAAGGGTGGGGCACTCACGATTATGTCTGGCCAACGGAAAAAAAAAGTGTCACAAACCTACATAAAAATGTAAAATGCTTTCTTAGAGGTAATTCAGATTTAAAGATACGTTTTAAGGCACGGAATGGCGTGTTATGAGAATTTAGCTTAATGTATTTGGGGTTGAACAAAAAAAAAGCAGTTCGTATTCCATTTTCTTGAAATATATGCACAGCAGTAATCCCTAAATCCTGATGCGAGTTATATCCTGAGTTCTAATTGTTGCAGAAAAAAAAACTGCTTTTCACTTAAGTTTAACTTTTATCTGTATGCATAAATTTAAAATTTTCACGGATTATATATAATATTATTCATATTTATATAATTATTGTGTGTAGTAATATTATATATGTATTATCTATCTCTCTCTATCTATCTATCTATCTATCTGTCTCTCTCTCTATATATATATGTGTGTGTGTGTGTGTATATATATATACTAGGAGAGTTGTCCAAAATGGGGACGCTAACATATTTTGGCCTACCAAAAAATAGTATTTTAAAGAAAAATAAATTCAAGCTATTCCCTATTTAGAATAGGTCCTAGGCTATCAGAACACGAGGTTTTTAGTTCTAAAAAATAATCAGGATGAGTTAGAAAAATATTTTTTCTGAAAAATGAGCTAAGTCCCCATTTTGGACAACCGGTTGGGTAAAATGGGGTATTTATATAAAACAATGAATATTCAAGGTTTAATTCGAAAATTTATCAAGAACACTTATTTGGTGAAAGAAAGGGATGTTAAAATGACAAAATAGGAATACAAGATAAGTGTTCACTATTGTTTCATGCATTCATTAGCTTCCTACAGCCAAGTAATTAATTGCAAATGTCACATATGAAAATTACATCGCCTTCTTCTGCACTTGAACAGGCTTCAAGTGCCCAGCCTCGACATCTGTTACATTGAATCCACCCCTCTTTGTCCTTTGAATTTTCATACAGGTCATTACAAAAGATGCACGCATCATCACTCTCCTGCTCCTCACCAGATGATGTCATTGGTTCTGGTGCAGTTTTAGAAATCCATAAAGCCAATCTTTTTCCGCCATTCTCTTTTCGTTGTTAAAGACATGGGGGAATATTGTTTTCTTTTCAGCTAACTCAAATGCTAGAGCTGTTAAATCTGAGAGCGTAATGCCAAATAGCCTCTCTTCTAAATGTATCAGATGTTGCACTAATTCCTTTTCTTGGGTTTCCGAAAAAACTGTTTTGTATCTTCCTAGCCTTTTTCCAGCAGCTGCTTCAGAAGACAGCTTCTTCTGTCCAGCTTCTTTCACTTTCCTCTTTAGAGTTGTTTGAGGAACACTATAGGCTTTAGATGCTCTCCTGTAGCCCATATTCCCTTCCAACGCTTCTTGGATTGCTGGAGCCATGCTCTCCTGAGACCAGCTTTGTCGATCAGTTTTTCTTTGATAGCGCCCCATTATCACACATCTGAATAAAAGATAATGCGTAAAATAAAATACCTGAATATAAAATATCTTTATACATAACAAAAAATTTTAGTTAAAATCATTTTTTAAATATTCATTTCACATTTTATATTCTATATTTTTATATTCTATTTTTAAAATTTAATTTGTAAGATATTTTCACTTAAATATCTATATGTGCCACATAAAAATCACTTGTACTCAACTAAAATACTTAAGGAGATATCACTCATATATCACATATTTGTCATAGAAATGAAGGATAATTGAAATATTTCAATAATATTCCATGGCGTCCAAAACGGGGACGACCCCGTTTTGAACTACCATCGATGTCCCCATTTGAGCCGCCAGTGACATATCTTTTAAAAAATGGCATCTCTTTGAACAGGTCTTAGATAGCTTATCGAGAAATATATCAAAATGTAACTTTAATCTAGAAGACTCAATGTTGTAATTACCAAAATTGAATATTCCGAGTTGACTTGATAAAGTTCAATACAGTAAGAGGTACAAATCGGACAAAAAAAAGTGAAAAAAATTTGAAAACGTCCAACAGAAGAACAATCTGTCAAACATGGCCACAACTCGATTCAATATGGCGCATAGACGATAAGGAATGATATACATGTATTGTACCGATAGACGGTGGTACGAATCAGTGTGAAACTGAATGTCCCCATTTCAGCCGCCGTCCCCGTTTTAGACAACTCTCCCCTAATTATTATACATAACATTGAGATAATAATCTCAAGGAGTTAACCTTGGAATTTGCAATGCAAGGCAATAAATTTTTATTGTGACAACTTTCAAAAAATCTAAAGGGAAAAATCAGTAGAATTTACGTTATTTACAATTTTATAGGATAAGTGTAACAGTAGCTGACACAGAACCAGTAACTGGTGTTTTACTAAATAATTGATTATAATAAGCTTTTACTTCAGAATTTTTATAAAAGAATCCTGTCTAATAAAAATTTAAACATTTATATTGAATTTTTGGAAAAAAATCAGTTTTGAAATAAAAACTTATAATAAAATTATCTGGTAAAGCTTCGGTTACTTGTGAACCTACCCTAATACATGAAAAACATCTTTAGATTCTTTTACAAACAATAAATAGTTTCGCACCCACAACTAAAATTTATTTCAATAAAACTACACGATAGGCGTATTTTAAGCTTTCTTTCATTTCTTTTCCCTTTTTCCCCTCTTTTATTTCACAAAAATCTAAAGGTAATTTTGTGAGCATATATTTTCTGATTCTATATTATTTCCTTTCTTTTTAACACGATCAATTAATATTTTTTGGGTCATAACTTATAACTAAACTTTCCAAATTCTCTTCAAAGGAATTTGTCATCTGCTATGATAACGTTTTCAATTCTTCGATGAATGATTGGCGAAGGCAAAGGAATGCCTTACATCATCAGTTCCCAACCGGTGTAATACGTCCCCCTTAAGGGGTACAGAGCATTTGCAGGGGGGCTTGAGTGAAACATGCAAAGACTAAATGATAATGCATGTTTTAAAAGACCATCTTTTTTATTCTTATTTTACTCCAAAAAATGTCTATTTTCGCTTAAAATGTTATTCAAATTTTACCTGTAGCATTGTTTTGTAGAAAAGGCGAATAGATTTTCCTTGTTGAAAAATAAAAAACTATGTGCATGCTAAGGATGTTGAAGGGGGGGGGGGGGTTATCCTTTGTTGTGAGGTGCGCAATGCTGAAAGGTTGGGAACAGCTGCTTTTGATGACACAAGGAACAGCCATTAGAGCTCTATCCTACTGTGCTACCCTGACTAGCTGTGAGGAGTCATCTGGATCTAAATAAGAGACATGCAGACAAAGGAAGATTTTCTACTTCAGGATAACAAAAAGATTCCAGATCTGGAACATGATCGATTTAATTGATTGATTAGAAAATTTAGGATCACCCACAGTACAGTCTGGCTCTTGCTGTAAACAGTATTCTTCTTTTTCAGGACCTAAAAATCACAGTGGCCGGCAAAGACAAGAACGTTTATAAAAAAGTGGAAACTTTCGTAAATTCATGGTTATCAGATCAGGCAGCCAATTCCACTGAAGAAATTTTGAAAAGTTTAGTTGCAAGGTATGAAAAATGCTGAAATAAACAGGATAATTATGAGGAAAAGTGGAAAAATATAAGTTCAATCGGAAGGTAAATTTATTTCTAAAATATTGCACCTTTACCTCCCTTTAAAAAGGGCTTTTACTTTAAAACATCATCATGGAACCACATGAAAGTTAGAATCAATTAAAAAATTATTGTTGAGAAAAAAAAACTTAGAGTTAAGATATAAAACTCTGACGAGAGTGACAATCAAAACCTTCGTGGTTTAAGGAAAAGTCCCAGTCACTGAATTGATTATTTATTTTTAAAAATTCATCTTAGAAAAGTGTATGAGTTTCAGATCTCATACGTAAATCAACTCTAATAATTTCTTTATATAGCAGCAATTTGAATTTCATTTATTTATCTTTCACTGAATTTCTTCTCGTCGAGTGGAGAATTTTTTGCTCTTAAAATTTCGTAAGCTCCCAATTTAATCAATAAAAGAACATGCCTTGAAACTTTGAGTACAGATCTTTATCAAGAGCGAGAATTTTTAGTGATGTTCACAAAGAAAACCATTACAATTTTGAAGAGCAAGTAATGTGGTTCTGGCTGCCAGAATTATGTGTATCGTGAATTTTTTCTTCCTATCCAAATTCAACAACGAATAATTCAAGTTTCGTAAAGTTTTCAATGAAGCAATTCGTATAGTTTTGTAGTGAAATAATTTGTACATTCTGTAAAAATAAAAAAAGCCTCTTCGCCCAACTCTTGTTGTTGGCCAAAATATGGCTTAGTAACTAAAGAAATGCGATTTTACACACTCCGAACTCAATCTAAGTGACTTAGTTCTTTTCTATAGTTAAAAAGGACTGCTCCGAGGTCACAGTTGCGAGTCTATAAGCACTTGGCACTCTAGAAAAGACCCTATAAAGTTGTTTCCATTCCATAGCATCCATATAAGAGACATGTTTTCACACAATTGATTTTTTTTCTCAAGCATCCTTACTTAAAACGCATACTTATATAAGGATCTGAAAGTTGTAATTATTATTTTGTAACTATTATTAAGAGGGAGTAAGTTCAAAATACACTACTTTCGTATTTAGAAGTTGAACTATATAATTTATGATAAAAAGTAGTTTGAGATGACTGCAGTGAAAGCTGAAAATCAACGGTATTTTAAGTCTTAACCTCTCACAGAGTTAATGATCAAATAAACTAAAGCTCGATGCGAGTCCTAATAAGGGAGTTACGTGAAAACGATAGCAAAATATTTTGATATTTTGGACATCAGTTTGGTTCTTTGGAAATTTGATTTGAAATTAATACAACTTAAATTTCAACTCCAGAAGTTCATCCAAATTTTTATTAAACTATGGTATCATGTGTTAGAACATGATAAGATATAGCAATTACTTAATCACATGCGAAATGAAATCTTCTCTTATGTACTGAAGTTAATTGGAACTATTTTTTAAATAATTTTGTATTTTTTAAATAATTTTGTAAATTCTTGAAAGTGCGCTAGCGTTTAAACGGTGCATTTGATTGAGCTTTAATTAGGTTAACATGTTTGTATTATCCATCCATATGAAATGTTTGCTGTAACTTAGACTACCGAAATTGATATTGCAAATCTTTGGTTTCTACTCAAGTGTAACCGCGTGCTAAGACTCTTAAACTTTAGCAAAATTAATTATTCAGCAACTGCTGTTGTAATTCAGATAATAACTTCATTAAATTACAATTTTTTTTTTGTTGTTTTATATGTGTGTGTTTGTGTGAGTGAGAGAGAGAGAAATTCCTGAACTTCGTCTCTCTTTCAATTTTAATTTCATGTTGTCAAAAAACATATAGTTTTTCCTTAAGGATTCTATTTCTGCTAGGATCCTTCGATCGTCGCCTCTTATATTATTCTTATGAAGTAATACTCGCTACATTGACCGACAAAAAAAAGCAAAGAAAAACAAAGAAAAGAAAAAAATAAATTTTGTCTCAGAGAGAATGGCTGACATGTTTCTAAACAAGATATTTCCAGTTTTTCTCATTACGTCATACCGACAGTTGCTTTGTAAAATTTTGTGCATCATTCAGTTTTTGAACCGCATCCACAATTTAGGAATTTTTAGACTTATTTTCTTTGTCGATGATGCTTCTTTTATTCCATTTTCCTTGGAAAGAGTTACTGTACTCTATATATTTTTTCTTTCTCACTCCAATTCTCCATTCCCCCTGTATAGCTAATTTTGAAGTTATTCTTTTTTACTTTTATGTTGTTAATATTTGTTTCTATGTATGTTAAAAGTTATCGATTCTTAAGTAAGTAAAGGAATTTAATAATATTATTGTCTTATTTTATTTATAGACATTGATAATTTTTCTGTTGCCTTTAATTTTTACATTTGCAGCCTGAAATTATACTATAAAAATTTGCTTTATTTCCTACTTTTATTGTTAGGGGAAGGTGGACCAAAATGATCCCCATATGTTTTCCTAGATACGGGTCGTACTATTTATTGGGCAACACATAAACTAGTTGAGCCAAATGTTTGTTTGTTTGTGGATTAAAGCCGATTGACTGCACTAAGGTGCTAGGCATAGGGGGGATGCCCTCCGCCCCCTGCCATTGGAGGACTATCTACGGGATCCTAACCCGTATATACGCAATCTTTCGGAGAAAACCACGGAAAACTCCAAACGGCTATTTCGACAGGCGCGACCGAGTTTTAAACATTGCTCTTCCCGCCTTCCAGTTTCGAGAGATGAACCTCTCAGCCACTGGTGGGGTACTTGTGCCAAATGAAGAAGAAGTCACAGTGTTACGCGTGTAAGAAGAATTCTTCGAAAAATTGGGTTTTATAACATGTGTTACAAGGTAAGCACTGTCTGTCCTATTTATTTAGATATACAGCCTTCCATGTTAGAAATATGACAGTAGGTTTCTAAATGGAGTATGTTGTTAGATGGGAATTACACTTGCTAAGTTTGTTATGTTTCTTCGCGTCATCTAGTAATATAACCTAAAGTGAGCAGCCGTATTATCATGTAAAATGATCCATCGACTAAAAAAACTACTGTACCTGGTCCTAACCATCATGGCAGCCCTACAACTGTTCTTAAAATGCGTGACTTCCCATTACATTATTTAATTTATTTTTGCATAGGAGGCCATAATTTTCGATTTATAATTTTGAGGTATTCCATTTTATTGTTTGTGACACTTTTTTATTTTGAATTTTTCATGAATTATTCCTACTATATGATTGTAAAACTTATGTCATTGCATTATGTATAGTCGTAATTACTTTTACATCTTTTATTTACTGATAAAAATAATTTACAATTATTTTCAAATGAAGGATCATTTTGCTCTTAGGTTGAGGGTGAAAAGGTCCCTTGGACTCTTTCTCAAAATTCTATTTTTTTCATTACTTTATGTGCTTTAAAAAATCATTAAAAAATGTTTATGATGCAAAATGTAGTGTAGAATATGATAGCAAATGGCCAACGTTTTATTTAAACATTTATGTTAGTTTATATAAGCTCCCCTTGAAGGGGATCATCTTAGGCCACCTTCCCCGAAAATTTCTTCACTATTTATATTGTTAAGTTTTCTCCATTTGAGATATTTGCTCATTTTCCATTTACGGAGTCATTTTCTTTTATCTCGCATTTTATACTTTTTTCAGAATTCTTAGTTTTCTTTGTGTTGTGCAATTATTTTCACAGTGGTTTGAACAATATCATGTCCTTCATAAGGAATTATTGCATCTCATTAAAGGTACGTACAGTTTTATATTTCTTTTACGTGCGTTTAATACAAAGTTACTCAATTCTATCGGGGAAATATTTGTATTTGTATTTCTAACATACTTTGCTTTGCTTCTGAATTATGTAACTGACTCTAAATAAAGCAATTAAACACATTATACACCGAAAGTTGCTTTAGCATGTTTTTCTCAGTTGAATACCGTTACTTTCGCTCTCTTCACTTGAGTTATGACTAAACTTCAACTTTCATTAGCAAACAAAATCAAATGAAACTTTATGGCACTATAAGAGTGAATTATGCTTTATCCCCAATAAAATGCAATTTGTGACCTAAATAGTTTGAGCTTAGAACACTTTTCTAGATCCAAGTTCTTAGAATAAATGACAGACCTTATTCTGAAATTAATACAATTTGAGTTTTAACCAAAGGACGTTCATGGAAATTTTTACTGAACAATGTCTCATATATTAGAATATGCTAAGGAATAATAATTACTTAATTACATGCGAAATTTAACCTCTTTTTATGCGTCGGAGTTAGTTGTAAATACTTAAAAATGTTGCAACGCTTGCTGTAAATTTGAATAAAATAACTGCTGTAGTGTTTCATCTACTCTGCATACTTAAAAGCTTTTCATATAAACATGTCACACAGTTTAAAAAAAGATGCAACTGACCTAACGATAGATATAGTGTCGGCAATTTCAGTTATTACTGGTGAAAAACTGCTCTGATAGTTAGTTGCGATAGTTTAGTACAGTAAAAAAAATTACACACAGAAGTGCAAAGAATTTGATAAACAATGTGAAAAATGGATCTTGGTTTTCTTTACATTTTGATCATGTATAGTTTAGACCGTTGACGATTAAATAATACATTCTTATTTTTAGCGGAAAGAGAATGTCTTTCAAAATCTCAGATACCAAACTTGATTATCCCTAAAAATAAATAACTTTATTGATTGCAAATATAATTAATTATTAAATCAAAGTACATTTGGTATAGCTTTTAACGTTTTGTAACGCATGCAAATGTAGAATTTAGAGTTTTCTAAAGTTGCATCAGTTCCAGATACTACCAACGTTTATTGGCTGAAAATTTGAAAATTTAAAAAAAAATCACAAATATGCATACGACATGATATCTCCTCTGTCTAAGCTTTAACTCAATAAATAATATCATAGGAAGTTTAGAGCATGCAAGTAACCAGAAAAAATTTTGAAAGTCCCCAAAAGGCAGATCTTATTTTACGAAGAAGTTTAATTAACATAATTATTTTAAACAAAAGTCTTACAGCAATAATGGACCATAAAAAAATCTGTATTTATCAGCAAATCACTAAAAAAATTCGTATAGTAATATATCTTTGCCCTACTATGCAAAATATTAGATCCAGGTTGATGTCAGAGTTTAATTAACTAAGAAATTCAAGTATGCTAATTAATGATATTATCTAAAACTGCTCCATGCATATCAATTTTTGCCCGTGAAACCTAATTTTTTCTGTAAATAGCTTTATGCAGCTACAATAAAACTTAATGTTCAATTTTTACTTACAATCAAAACTAGTACAGAAAAAAAAAATGTAGATATATGTGATTTGTAGCAAAATTTCCTAAAACAATGCAAAATTGCAAATATATATATAACTAGGAAAATCTAATAAAAATAGTACTAAGTTATTTTCAAACATTAAAGGAGGATATTTTTACAAAATATCACCAAGAAAAGAAAAAAAAAAACTCATGGAACATTTTGAATTTTGCAAAACAGTTCGAAAGTCTGCTTTGAGGAAAAAGTATTTGAAGTCTCAAACTCGGCTGTAAGCTTTGTTTGCTGTAAGCTGTTTGTTTACATATTTAAAACTGTAATAACTGTCGCACTAATCATCGAAATTGTGTATATATATATATATATGTAGATAAATCCAATAACTATGCTTTTTTTTTTGTAAACAGCTATATCATAGCTTGTTAGCCTCTACAATTGTAAATAACAGTGTCTATTCCTCTACTAATTTGTCTACTGTAGTTTGTAACAAAAAGATTCTGGCTTTCTAAAAACTTCTCAACCTACAACATAATAATCTAAACTATCCTTATATTGTACTAATCCCTAAATTTCATAAATCGCCTTTAAAGTTTCGAACTGTTACAATAGGATGTAATACATATAGCAATGTAGCAAGTAAACTTCTATTAAAGATACTGTCTGTTATGCATGAGTATTATATAAAACGTAATGATTACTCTATAGGAAATAGTTATGATCTACGCAATACAATATGTACTATTAGTAATATTACCTCTTTATATACCTATGATTTTAAAGATCTATTCAACAATATTCCTCTTGACGACCTTTACAATGTAATTAATGAATTATTTGAAACTTGTGTTAACAATATTCAGCTCCCTTCCCATGTTGATGTAACTTATTTCAGTTGTCTATCTAAATTTATTATCTATAATAATTTTATTCTACATAACAATAAAATAGATCTACAAAATCATGGTATACCACAAGGTGGTTCAGCATCTAGTTACCTTGCAGAACTTTACTTATATTACTATGAAAAAGAATATACTAATACGCACATCATTCTTAAACGATATATAGATGATATCTTACTTGTAAACACTACTAATAATAATAACATTATCTTCCCCATAAAATATCCATCTGCTCTGGAATTAATTAAAAATGATATGCTTAACAATTCTGTTAGTTTTCTAGATCTAAGTATCTCCATCACTCCTAGAAATAGCCTTAGTTTCAATATATATGATAAGCGTAAAGATTTTAGCTTTAAAGTAAATAGCTTTACTCATTTTTCCTCCTGCTTACATAAATCTGTATTTCGCAATATCATCTATAATCACTGCTGTAGAATCAAGTTTCTATGTTCTGATGATTTTAAAGTCTCCAATTTTAAATCTCTATTTCTGTCAGCTAGACAATACAACTATCCCACTAAGTTCCTAAAATCTATTATATACAATTCTTGATAATGATGTGTCTAATGTCTTTGTTAATTTACTGGAGGTTGGGTGGGGTTTTGGTTTTAAGGTTGTAATTGGACGGTTGGGTCGGGCGGAGGAAGTTTTTCTCATTAAAAAAAAAGTAATATGTTTAAAAACAATTTGGATGTGTATATGCATGCATATATATATCTGGAGGAATTAAAAAAAAAACACGGGGTTCCTATATTGTGATTATTCTGTCCTAAACATTATTTTTTATTTTTTTCTTATTTACTAGATTAATCTTCTGTCATACAATAACTTATTATACATACTTTGTCAATAATAATAATCATTATATTTTTTAAACAATATGTTATATTTAATTTTGCTATACTATTTATTTTATCCAATCATTTTAATTTATTATTATTCAATATATATTTATTATATTAATATACCTGGATATTCTTAAAATTTAATAATATTACCTTTTAGTATTTGGCAACTCCTATGCTTTCTTCTTTCCACTTTTACACTTTTATTTAGTGGCAACACCATTTTTCACTTTTTACAATTCTTAGCATTGGCAACACATACAATTGTTCAAATAAAATTTCCATGTGCTCAAGGTCTGGTATGTAAAATTATAATTCCTATTTCTAATTTTTGTTATCTTTTTGATTTATTCTTTCCTTTATATAGTATGGTAGGGCCCAGATGTGTGGAGTTAATATCTCTTCTGATATGCCACACAACCGAAACCCTACTATTTGGTTTGCTGTAAATTATAATCCACTGTTTGTGGCCCCTGACGATGGTGACAGTGGTTATAATTTCCGTTCCATTATATTATCACAATAATTCTTGCTAATAGCTGTTATATTTTTATGCGAGATATGTCTTATTTGTAGTATGTTTTGTGTTTTACTTGTTAGTTATATATATATATATATATTCATGAATTACAGTTTAATATTCAGCAATAAAAAAAGAAAAACTGTTTTGATGACACATATTAGCTGATCTGAAGGTCCCTTGTAGCCTTAATTTAGGAATGAATACAGCCACTGGCATGGGGCTCCTGTTTTGACTAGGCTGCATACTTGGGTGTTAGAATTGAACACAAAATTGATAGTGTGTAACATATGATAAAACTTTAAGTATTTAGCTAATTTTTAACCTTGTTAAAAATCTCAGTCATGTAACAAATACACTGGATTTTGATCACAAAGTGAAGCTGTTGCTTATTTATAGAAATTAAAGTACAGCGGAACCCCGTTATAACGAATTTCAGGGGACCAAAGGCTTTGTTCGCTATATCTCATGGTTCGCTGCATCGGAACCGTTCGGAAATGCAATAGTAAAACGGTGGGTGGGACTAAAATTTTTGTTCGTTATACACAGAATTCGCTATGACGGGGTACGACTGCAACACCTACGGTCTTTTTAAGAAAACGCAGTCGCATTACTCATGTTTAGCAGCATTTAGCAGGGAATTTTACGGAAGCAATATAAGATTAAACGATCATTCTTTTGAATGGATTAGTTTTTGTATTGAAAATCAACGATGCATGTAATTCAGAATTCGCGTTTATCTCATTAATTTTTACAGATTATGAGATAAACAACTGATTACCAATTAATTGGGAGGGGGTTAAGTGAAGTGGATCGAAAGTGATTTAAGAAACAATGGTAAAAGATTACGTATGTATTTTGTCGAATGGAAATTTCTTGTTTTTACTGGATATTTTAGAAAGTCATTTATTTGATATTTATTCCCTAAAAATCAGTTTTAGAATTTTAAAAATCACATTGACTGATCTCATTAAGGCAAAATTGTGTGTAATACAGGCAAGTCGTTACAAGATGGACATAGAAGACGATAGAATCGGTCCAACAGAGAATAATTTCAGTCTTTTAAATCTGTTTGCATTAACGTTCTGAATCGAAACAATTTTCTCATTAATACAGAAGAGTATCTGGATAGACTACCTAAATAAGCCAACGCTGACAGACTGCAGCAACTGTCATCGTTTGATTTAATTACCAATAACATGGTTTCGATCGAATCGGTAATCGATATAAATCCACAGAGCTAAAGAACTTTTTCTATACAGTTGGCTGCGTGAGCTTCTTGAATTGTGGTAATAATAAAAGCTTTACTACATAGAGATATGTTTAGCCGAAACATTTCAAAACTTACAAGTTATAAAAGCAGCACGGTTGAAAATGAACGCCTTCAAATGATAAAGAAAACAGGAAGATCAAATCGGAACTTCCGACCTTTTTAATCTAACAACAATTCAAATCTGTTTTATTATATTTTCAAATAATTGCACATCCCTTCATAAAAACTTGATGAAAGGAAAAATCACATCATCAACACTGCATCAAACGATACATATATAACAATGAAAATGCACTTTAACGCATAAAAATCAAACTAAGACTCATGCTACTTCATTTTTCCTGATCTTGTACCACAGAAATACACCCTTCAATTCCAAAAAGAGACAGTTCTGAAGCTCGTTTCTAATAGATCTCCCACTGATGGTGGATTAACAGCTTCGGCCGATCGCTGCGGCCTGCATAATGTAGTAGTTCGACCACTACCTGCGACCGTAACTGTAATCGTTATTTGATGGTGCCGACTGTGCTAACACCAACACACACACACAAAGCACTTCGTTATTGTCTTTGTTTTAGCCGAGGGTGGGGCCCCGCCTCAACGAAGGGTGTGTGTTATTGGACTTGAAATTGGCGTATCCCAGCGATTACTTCTCATGACATGAATGTATTACGTTATTTTGTGGCTTTTAAATGAATGATACAACACCCCTTGTTGAAAAAAAAAAGTGTGACAAAAGTGCTTCCTGCTGTTCCATCCGCCCAACGTCACTAAGTTTTTTTAGTGTGCAAATACGAAAAATGGTTAAGCTTAAGTGCAGAATAATGAACTTCTATAACACTTTATTCATATATATATATATATATATATATATATATATATATGCACACATACTAGCTGAAGTACTCGTCGTTGACGGGTTAGTCCATAATGTAAATTTTCAAAAAGCTTGAATCTTTGTCAGCATTGTAGGTGTATAAAGAATGGAAAAAGTGTATTAGCAATAGTATAGAAATAAAAATTATATCTTCTGTGTATTTTTAAACGATTACAGGTTTGGGAGTAACAAAGTGATCAGTACATTTAACTATTGTAGATAACTTTTTTCTATTTTAGAAAATTAAATTTTGTTCTGGTTGAATGAGTTTTTCAAGTCAACACGCTTAAATCTATTGATTAAAACTAACACTCCTTTATTGATTAAATTTCTTATAGGCTGATTTAAATCCTTTTACGCTAAAAATTTCCGAAAAATACTCCTTGAAGAGAATAATTTGTAATCTCCCCCATTCTCCTCAATGCTCCCAATTCGCTAGATTCTATTTTACTCCATTTTCACTAAAATCTTGTCTATTTGAGATTTCTGTCTCTCCCCCACGAAAAGATGCCTGTGAGATATCCTATTACTATCACGTGACCGATGCTCTTCAACGGAAAACAGTACATAGTCACAACGCGGGAATCGTGGCTTGCGGCGGACATCGAAGAACAAACATGTCGTTATTTGTGACTCATAAAAATATGAATTCATAAAAGTATGAATTAAAAGAGTTTCTAAAGAGGTTACCGGATGTACTTTACTTAATACCAAGTCCTTTTGCTGTGGGTGATTACTTCTCGATGTATTCGCTGGTGATAATTTTATGTTATATCCGAGTACCAAGTGCATCTTTTTCATATTCAGAGTTGTGAAATAAATTCAACCTAAATGTGGAGAGGATGCTTTCGGTAAAAATTTTGTTTTAATGGACATAGTTTCTTACGATTGGATTATAAAAATCTCGTCGCTGTTGTACAAATGAAGTTATGATACCTTCAGTGAAGTGAGTAAGTACTATGTTACCTTTTTCATGTAAATAAATTTGGTTGCTGCTTTAATTAAATCTCACAGCTGTTTTAAGCATGATTGCATTTCTGTATTCTGACTGTACTGTGAATTCGTTTTATAACTAGAGACTATAGTGAAATTATATTCTATTTATTTAAAAAAATACTTCTTTATAGCGTATTAAGATATAATGTATTTGCCTTGATTTAAAATTTATTTTCTCTCTCTTACAATCATAGATTACAGCTCTGGTTATAAAAAATGAAGAAAACGACTAATTCAATATATTAATCAAAAACAGCAAATTTTCATAAAACACCCTTTTTCTAGCTTAAAATAATAATCTTATTGAGTACAGATATATTAATTAAAAAAGGACTGATTTTGTAAAAATGCTCATTCTATAGCTTAAATAATAATCATAATTGAGTACAGTTATATTAATCAAAAACGGACAGACACTCCTCTTTTTTGATTATTTAGCCTAAATGGAGCTGCTGTATAATGCTCAAAAATTGAGAATTTTTCGCTCCATTGATTTTTGTCGATTAATGGAGCAAATTTTACTCAATCGGGAGAATGGCTGTTTGAAGTCAAAAATTTAGTAAAAATATACTCCGTTTGATTATTATTTTACTCAGTAGATTTAAGTAGATCATTTCAATCTCAGTACATCATTTCGATCTCAGTAGATCATTCCAATCTGTAACTAAATTTTCTTTGATTCACTGTAGATATTTCAACATAATTCCTCGAAAACATTTTATGCAGTTTTCACAAAATCTAAAAAAGCAAATAAGCACTTTAAAAATTTAATTAATTTTTTCAAAAAATTACGATTTTTGCTGTTTTAGCCGTTGCTGATCATGTGGCTAAACTTCATTATATTCTCTTAATCCTTTTTTAAGTAATGCGAGAACAAATATTTATATGATTTTCACAAAATCCCAAAATCTATGAAATATTTAAAACTGTTTTGGCATCTGGAGTTAAAATTAACTTGCATCTAACATAATTCCAAACTTATCATCTAAACTCATAATTCCAAACTTATCCAACTTAACATCTAACATAATTTCAAACTTATTCCAAACTCTATCCCATTCCTATTTTTCAGGAATAGCGCAAACATGTAGTGAATTTTTACAGAATCTCAAAATCTATAGCAAAAATTTAAAATACTTTGACACAAAGAGACGCACGTAGTGACCAATAATGACGATACTAAATTTTATATCACTCGCTTCAGTGGTTTGTACGCAATCGATAAATATTTCCATATTTTAAACAATTTTTGCAAAATCTGAAAATCTAATCAAAATTTTTAAACAATTCGACACCTTTAGTTTTAGTTGAGTGACTACCTATCATATCACTCAATTTCATTTCATCCGGTTCAGTAATGTTTACGTGATGCGCGAACATAAATGTTGTCAGTTTGAAACGATTTTCGCAAAATCTCAAAATCTAATCAAGATTTTTTAAAAATTACACTCCCATAGATTAAGTTGAGAGACTAACTATCATGTCACCAAATTTCGTTTCATTTGCTTCAGTTGTTTTTACGTGATGCTCGAGAAAAAAAGCATCACGGACAGAATGGCAGACAGGCAAACTTTTTTTTTTTTTTTTAAGGGTCGTACTGTATTCCCGGGTGCTTGAAACGGATGGAAATCGCAAAAATTTTGAATTCCAAGTAATGTGCAGACAAAAGTCTAATTTTATTTATATAGATATATAGTCATATATCTGTGAAAATCGTAATCTTCCATCCTAGTCCTTTAATCTTTAGCTTAAGAGAATGGGCTTTTGACAACATTTCTAGTTGGACAAAAAGAATTAAGATGTAAAATTCTATACCAAAATTCATTTAAAGGGGGTAATTATTTTTTTCTTATTTATGCTGCTGCTAAGGTAATGCATGTTACTGAATTTGGTGTGTGAAATGCTCGCAATAAACATATTTACAAATTTAAGCCTTGCAAGGCTAACTTTTACTGACGATTTCTAACTTTACTGACAGGCTAATAATTTTTCTGACGATTACATTACTGTAAGCGGATACTTTTGTCTTAATTCTTACTTAGTAACTTTAAAAAGTAAAAAAAAAAAAAGAAAAAAGATCGATTCTTCGTCATTTTCCGCTTAGTCAAATGACGCTTAGTGGATAAGTGTAGCTGTCTCTCAGCCACCAAGTCAAAGGTATCGATTCCAGAGATGTCAAAATAAAAATTCGTTTTCCCTTTAATAACAATTTTAGTAAAACGGAAAGTTACTCTCTAGATTCTTAGAAAACGGGAAAATGACAAACTGAACTGACAATTGACTTTCCTGGCAATTTTGCTGCCCGTCCTCCGTTTGCTGCCCGTTTTCAGATGATGCCACCGTTAAAAATAATCCAGACAATTTTCCAAACAATAGACAATTTTTACGGTATATGATGTGCTAAAAAGTAAAGGACTTTCTTGTATCTATGTCACCCTCCAGTATTTTTAAAGAAATCAAATTTATTTTTCTTGACTGACAACAGTCAAAATGTCAGACTTTTGTGTCCTCATTTCGAGGACACCGCGCGTTAAAAGGTTTAAATAAGCCACTCTTTGACATCAGCTGAGCTTCCTAACAGACAAACATTTGAAAGCAATAAAAATGTTGACTTGGATTTGTTCAGTCCGTGCCCTTTGAACAAAAGTATAAGATTTGGATACGCATTGTCCACTTTTCTAATCCTCCGCAAGTTTCTTCAAACAGAGCAACTTTTTAAATAAAATTCTCAGGTATACGAAAATTCCCTAGTCGGCAATTTAAACTTTTTTAAAACTCCAACTCCGGTTCGTTCAGTCACTGTTGAGAGAGTACAAAAAGTTCCATTATTTTCAGTTTTTAAAAGAGCGTCTATCTTGACATCTCCGATGTGAGAATGTCTTCCATTGTTTGAGTTTTGTTTTTGGCGGCGAAACCTTCGGATTTTTACGCCTTCTTAAGAGTACCGCGACCAGCGTTGCGTTGCAGTGCTCAAGGATCGGTGCTCTAAGGATGTTAGCATTGTCTTCCGAGGAACATCTCTTTCTACGAAGTTTTACGCTTTGTCAACATATCAGTAAACAAAATATTATTTCTCTTTCTCTAATGATTTCGCCTTTTCATTTTCAATGAGATATAGATCTATTCATTATTTCATTGCTGCAATCCGTGTGTTTCATGGATAAACTTAATCATTCGTCATTTCTAAGAATAGAAATACCAACATTTGGTAAGAAATATAAACCACACACAACGCATTGAATATGAAGTGCTTTTCTTTTTCTTCTTACTAGACGTGTTTACGACTTGTACAGCGCCCAAAATAAAATCTGAGCGAAAAGGTGGTTTGAAGATGACGTACTAAATACATCTAAAATATGATATACAAAAAAAGCAAACTGCCTTTCTATTATGATACATGTACTCTACAATTATAGATAGTTATTTTTGCCTTAAAGGGTCATATACAACTATCTTTTCATTTGATACTTGATCTCAGCAATTCGAATAAACCCAAAATATAACTTTTCATTAATTTACAATGAATATTGTGATCTATAAAGCATCCAGAAATCACCGCTGTAATGTTAAAGAGAAATATTAAACTTCTCTTATCATATAGCTATGGCAACTGAGGCTTAAGAAAGCGAGTGAAAAAATAAAAAATAATATTTTGTGTTTTGAAATTTTCAAAGTTAAGTAAAAAATGAATATGTGGGTAAAATGTTAAATTACAGATAGAAAAAAAAAAAAAAAAAAAAAAAAAAAAAAAAAAAACAACAAATCTCAAATTTAGGCCTAAGAGCTGTGATAGTTAGAAAAGGTATAGCAAAGGCATAGATAGATTTTCTTTTTTTTTTAAATTGCATTTAGGGGATCTAGAGACCTAAGAAATAAGATGAGGAAGACTGAAATGTTCCTTTTGATCATTGTGTTGCATGTGCTTACATGAATATGGAAGTTCCTTGCAAGGCTAACTTGCAAGGATGTTTTATATGATGGCTGATTTTTTTATTCTTTGAAAGATCTGTTCACTATGAACAATTAACTAGCCTACGACATTACTGCTTATGTATAACGCAGCATCTTAATCTACAGAACAGTGATGTAACTACAATAGTGTGGTTCTCACAATTAAATAAAATGGCCTCTAACTTTTATTTAAATATCACTTTCCCTTTGAGTTAGACAAGGGATCTTTGTGTTTGTAAAATAATGTGTTTCTAAAATAATCCATCTCCTAAATTATTTTTATGGATGATACACAACTCTTACGAATTTCGATAATGCAGATTATTTTTGATTTTGATAATGCTACAAACTTTCTTCAATGCTCACAAGTTTCCTTATACTCATAATATTTCAAAATTGCAGATCTGATTTATGAGAAAGGTGATTTGTCTCCAAATGCAGTTCTAACGAACTAAGAAAAAAGCCGCCTTGCCCCTAGCTACAACTGGTATCAATGAAGCTACACCTGCAAGTATAACTTCAGCTACGTCAATACAAATATCAAAATTGATTATCCAATTAAAGCGAGAGTCATATAAGTCATGTCTACGCTGAAAGCTAATAAAAGAAAACCCTTTTCCTTAACATCATGCATCATCAGTACTTTGTATCACTTTCTAATAAACAATAATAAAAATCACTCTTGTATAAAATTCAGGTTAAACGCCTGAAGTTCAGTCCATCAACGTCTAGTGGTCATTCTGCCGAAGTTCGCGGAACTTTATAAGGGTTTATTGTTCTGAACACATGGGTAATGCAAGCACCCAGCACCAACTGCATTCAAAGACCTATGACTTGTAAGCCCATATGCAAATTGCTATCTCATTAAACAGGCATTCATAGATATTGGCTAATTGGCTGATTAAGCCTACCTTTCGCACCCATTCGGCATTCGGTCACGCAAGAAATGACCTTAGTATAAAGCTTGCAATACATTTATTTTTATGATGAAGGAAAGTCGTGTAAATTTAAAAAAGACTTTTATGGTTCTTCATATATGGAAGTGAAAATGTAATTGTTATGATTAGTTTTATACATAAGAATCTATAAAATGTAAACAGGAAATTATCAATACAGTGTTGAAGGGTTGAAGTTGACTAATAAACAAACGTTAGGATTTGGGACAAACAGTTTAATAGAATTTTTACGATTTTCAAGATATAAAATTTATAAACTATTTATTCATTTTAAGAGCACAGGTTTAAATTTAAAACTTTTTTGTCAAAAGGATACTAAAAGACTCGTAAATAAAGCACTGATTAAAGTTTATTGCTCTATACATATATTTAAGGTACTATATATTTAAGTACTATAAAGTTTAGCGATATATATTTGTTTCTTTCATGTTACTCATAATATTCTGTTCTTTGACTTAAATTATGGAACCTTTATTTTTCATAATAACTTTTTAGTAATAATTTAAAATCTACTATTTTGTAATTCTACATTTAAGTACAGTGGAAGCTCGTTCATTCAAATTCTGTTAATTCGAACTATAATCTAAAGGCTCCTAAAAACTTGTATTGGAATTAATGTTGAAAATTTTCTGTTAATTTGTAGTAAATTTTTATCATTTCGGTTAATTCGAGCACAAATTTGACAAAAAAAAAACTTTCTTTTCCTTCGTTTAACGAAGAAAACGCATGCTGTATTTATTACTGTATGTGTTAAAATCATCTGTATTTCCTTTTTGTGTAAAGAGGCACATGCCTTCATTCCTGGACTATTACATTTTCTCTTAACGTTAATGGCTATTGTCCTACTGACCACTTATCAATGCTTAACGGACAGAGCTCCGTGGCCTTACTTGCTTACTTAGATTCCTTCATAACTCTGTATAAATGGGTCGGGGTGGGGGAGAATCATTTGTTTATTTGTTATCGATTTTGATAGAATTTCAGAAAAAAAAAACAGACTTAAGTCAGGTTTTCTCTAAACATTGGATAATTCGAACTTTCTGAGAACCTTTGAGTTCAAATTAACGAGCGTCCACTGTGCTGGAGAAAGTTAAACTTTTACATATTGTTTTTCTTGTTTCAAACGGCGATACAAAATTTTATTTACAAACTTTTACAAAATTAAATATTTATTTTATTTATTAGGAATATACAGGGAGATCTAAAAATATTAAAACGATTTATTTCTTCACTTCTTATCCTTAGATTAATTCATAACTCTGTATAAATGGGTCACGTAGGGGGGGGGGAGAATCGTTTGTTTATTTGTTATCAATTTTGATAGAATTTAAAAAAAAGAAAAAAAAAACTAGACTTAAGTCTTATTTTCTCTTAATATCGGAAAATTCGAACTTTCTTCTGAGAACCTTTGGGTTCAGATTAACGAGCGTCTACTGTACTAGAGAAAGTTAACTTTTACACATTGTTTTTGTGTTTCAAACGGCGATTCAAAATTTTATTTACAAACTTTTACAAAATTAAATATTTTATTTACTAGGAATATCCAGGGAGATCTAAAAACATCTTCACTTCTTATGCTTTTCAAAAGTTGACTTTTCAATTCGAATCTTTCTGCTCCTGATGATGGTGAAACTTTTTTTGCAACTGAAGGAAAGTGGACCACTCGTACCCCCCCAAACGATCGTCTTCTTAAATAGATTCTTATGTTTGTCATTTTAAAAAGTTTCAAAAAGAATTTATCTTTTAACAATAGCTTTTCATTGAGCGTTCTTGCTAGAAAAGACTTGTGTTAAATGAATAAAAGCTAGTAAATGTCGCATTGAGCACATCCTCATTTATAATAACAGTAATTGACCTGCCAGGTTCTTCAGCTTTATCTTACACTTCCAACAATGGTTGCAAATATTTTCCTGAAAAATCTGAAGAATGATTGTCAAACTCTATTTTACATGAAGTGAAGCAATCCCTTCCTCTTCCAGGAACTCGCTTTCGTAATCTTAGGCAGCCAAGCCCATTCGGAAAGTTTCTTAACCTAACAAAAGAGAGACAGATGTGAAACAATCGAGGCTATATACACTTTTCTAGAGTGTGCATACATACAGAAAAAAATTCTTCCTTCCTTCAGAATTTTAAGAGCAGCAACAATGCTTTTCTGAACTGAACGCCAGGCGAAAGTAGCATACAGGGAAATAAACTTGTGAGATAAGTGTTGTGTCTGTTTGGGATAGATAATAATAAAAATAATAATATTTCTGTCGCACTTTAAAAGCAAGAAATAAATTCAACGGCTTTAAAAATACTGGAATGCGATATATAGCTTGTCCCAAAACCGTGGTAACGCGCTTTGATTCTTTATCTATTAGAAATAAGAGGGCAACGTAAATTGCAAAAAAAAAATTTCAAAATAAGGTGTGTAAAAAACTACGTTAAAAAAAGATTCCTCTCTTTAATTTTCAAAAAGTTATACATTTTTAATTTGTATACAATCCTCGTACGAAAACAATTCTAGTTAGTAACATGTATCCCATATACTAACGAGGTGATGTAGAAAATTTGAGAATTATATCTTGAAAAGTATACGCAGCCAGCTGTGTCAAAAAAGGTTCTCTAGATCTGTGGCACGCGATGAACCGTTCGATCGTCCGCCATATTGCTGGTAGTTAAGTCGAGCGATGGCAACGGCTGCCCTTTTTTCAGCATTGGGAAAGGGTTGCGCCTCAAAGGGTTAGACTAAACAAATATTACCGGTTTTCTTAACTTCCGTTAACTTTAGACCGTTACATTGTTTGTTAACGTGGTTTTGCGTATATTTCTAATTTTCCTTCCTATAACCGTCAATTACTTAACATAACTAAACTACTTGCTTTATTTACCTTTACCAAACCTAAACCTCTTCTATTATCAGGGCCATATTTCTTATTAGGCAGAGTAGGCTGCGAGTTTGGGCGGCGCTTTCTTTCTTTCTTTTTTTTTTTCTTTTATCGCAAGCAAAGTGCAGTTGATGCAGACCTCTTTTTATTTTTTTTCCTTTGTCCATATTAAAAAGGTACCCACGAATGCATTCGTTTAATAGAAACTGGTCTCTTCCAGTGATATAAGACATTTGTCAGAGCAAATGACTATTGATGCTAGTCTTGTAATATAGCATGTACATGAACAATATGTGTTTTAAAAAAATTTACCGCATAGAAATATTAAACCACTCCCGAAAGACATTTCTTATCTATGGACCTTTCAATTTAATTGAATAAGTATTTTTTTTTTCTATAGTACATCTTTTTTGACTAACAACCAGTGTCGGACTAATGCAAGTTTGTCGGGGGGGGGGGCGGTGTTAGCCTGTCGGTGGGGGCGGTTTGTTAGAAGATTGACATATACATCCATTTCATAGAAGTAAAATAGGATCTTTTACATTAATTTCTTTTTTCTCGCCCCCCCCTTTAATAAAACTTTAATCCGCCCTTGCTAACAACGCACTAATAGTATGCATGGAGGTACAGTCCAGTCAAATAGTAACTTTTACGAAATAAAATTTCATTTTTTTTTTAACTTTCTAAAGCCGAATCTCAAGTTTGTTCTTTTAAAGCGTAATATATAGGAAGCATAGAGCTGATGACCGATAGACAAGTGGAAGGAGTCATTTTGGCTGTAAGGCGCAAAGACAGTTTTCGTAATTTCCGCTGTGTTTTTTCTCCCTTTAAGGGTAAATTGAATGTTAAAGGCGTCTCTTGTAGCAAATTTAGTGTACTTTCACGTGTTTTAGGGGTTTGTTAATAACATGCTTATTTTTCACTTTATGGGGGGGGGGGAGTGTGCATATTTGCCGTTTTCTCATAAAAGCTAAAAAGTCGGTGTTTTTCAGCGCGCTCTAGCACCGAAACCTGTCTTCGGAAAATCAAAGTTGATTAGTGAGTGCATTTTGCAGAAATATTTCTCTACTTTAATTTTGTAGATCGTGATATATTCAAGAAAATGCATAGTTTCCGAAGTGTAAGCGAAACACTAAAAAAAGGGTTAAAATTTTGAGGTTTTTCACGTTTTCCGTTGTGCAGCCGAACTCCTACAAGGCAGCGAACTTGAAATTCGGATGCCGCACCCCAAAAGATATAAAAAGTGTTTGAGAAAAATTTTCACAATTTTGTTCCAAACACTGAAGTTTTGAGCACTGATTCGCTGGATTAATATGGAAGTAAAAAGAGCACGCTAAGAGCCGCAAATTTTTATTTTGCAGATAGACAGCATGGGCATAAATTCGGCTTTATCTGTTATCTATGGCACAAATATCTGAAATCAAAGCTCAGAATTTTGTCAGAACGGGTCTGGATTAAAACTTAAGATACCCCGTTAAAGATACTGCTTTTTTAAATGAACCAGCTTTAATAAAACTCCTTTAATAAAAAATATAGCCTTTCTGTTCCGTCTAGTGCTTCAGCAGAAAGTTCTTTTTCTACAGGAAAAGGGCCAAACGATCATCGCTGTCGGGTGACATTTTTAATATACTAATGCTCGTGATGGAAAGCAATTGGGCTCGTGATGGAAAACACGTAGAGATTGCAATCCGGATCCGGTATCATTAGACATCTACCGGATGCGGTTCCAACTTACCGGATCCGTAAAGTACTAAAAAAAGGAAAAGACTAATGAAAATGAAGCAGTTCGAGGAAAACACTTATTTATGATTATAATGACTATTTGTTGACAATAAAACCGACATGTGTAGAAGATGAAAGAGCCTTTCCAGTTGCTGGCGTAGCTATATTTGTTACTCTCTAGAAGTCAATTGGCAGATGGCACGGTTAACACTATTTGTTTAATACGATTGTTTTTTAAAAACCAAACTTGATTTTTTATAATCGATATACCCAAAATTGTCATTTAAAGAAAGAAATATACTCGATATTATGATAACTGGGCCATTCATTAAACAGATCTATGCTAACTGTCATCATTATTATAAGACTGCATGACGTGACGAAATTGCATAATTATTGTGAACTCAGTTGACTAATTTAGATTTGGGTAACATAAAATACTTACATATTGTAATCTAAGTTACAAGATAATCGTCATTGGTGTTATTTGTGAAGTCTATTAAAACTGAACAATTATACCACAAATATTATCGTTATAAAAAAATTATAAATATAATATTTATAATTAAATATACATAGATTATTATACAGTATATAATAACGCAAATATTATTTTATTGATATCCATTGTTTTGCTTTGATTACAAATAAATTTTTGCTATTATATTATATCTGATAATACTATTATAATAATTATTATTACTATATATAGTATAACATATAATAATCCAGACCTAGTCTTATATTTTATAAACTTTATGATACACTCACCCAAACATCTTGCATACAGTTAATTTTGGAATGAAAGAGAAATCGTTTTCATGTGGCCAATTCGGCCGGATTGAAATTGGTGCCGTATTGCAATCTCTAAAAGCATGCACATAATGCAAAATGATGATCAATAACTATTTTTTGCACAAAGTACATATTTTTCTATTTCTTCCTAAAAGCATAGAATATTGAATCTAACTGAATTACATATTTATTTATTATTGTGTACTAAAAGCAGTACAACTTTTGATTGTTAACTTTTAAAGACTATAATTTGTGTTAAATTTTTGAAAACTTTAATGTTTTGAAGATTGTGGAACTTAACTTTTCGAGTAACAAATCAACGATAAACGAGTTAACTTTATTTAACTATAAATCACGGTAGGAAAAAGCTGCGTTAAATTACAAAGTCGATAACTCCTAAGGATTTTAATAGTCTAAAAACAAACAACATCAGCTCTCTGTCCACACCAAATGAGATTTGTCACGCTATAAATGTCTCCGTCAATTGAAGGTCGATCTTTGACATCCGACCAGTCTCTTATCTGATGCAAGGGTAGGCATTTGTTTGTTTTGCAACTGCCTATTATTGTCTGGCACCGAAAGTGAAAGTTGTGACTGCTGGGTAATAGTTAAGGACATTTACAATACACGGTATCTTTTACAATGATCATGATAGTGATAGATATTAATTAGGTTAACACATGATAATAAAAAACTGTTTTGATAGCTATCGGACCTTGAGGTTAAAATACGATAAGGTGCAGATAAAATCTTTTCGATTTAATATTCTGCACGTGAGATCCTGCGACTTTGACCGTGTAAAAGTTTTTTTTTTTTTTTTATTCAGAACAAAGCGTTCAATTTAATGTATGTATGCCTAGGTTTACTTTATGTCTATGAGGCTATTTCTAAACTAATCCGAACTAATCTGAACTTAAACTAATCCGAACGCCTCAAACAAATACTGGAGAGTTGAGATTTTCACACATTAGAGAGGATATTTTTATTTTATTACCGAAGACTAACGGGTTGGCTGTGCTGGACTGCTTCAGATCACAAGTCAGTTTCAGATGTCTTCCAGAGCGTGGAGGCTCGCGGCTCCCCACAATTTAGAGCATCATCAGAAAAGGGAACATTCCTGGATCTGCACTTCTCTCCCACAAAACAAAAGATAATTTGGAATTATTTCAAATTTTATACGAATGGGCAACAAATAAGGCTGGAGATATGTTGTTTTGTACCAGGTAAAGAACACCCATTTCACCATAAATATGCAGTCTTCGAAAATAGGTTATCATGTAAATTTGTTAGCTAAGTTGCGTTTTTCGAACATAACACCGATATTACTGTAATACTATAGCGGTAATATCTACACAATTGTGCAGTTGAAGAATTGTGTAGTCGTTTTAAAATACTTAATTCAATTCGCTTTTTAATTATATTTCACATGATTGATCATGTGGTCAAACAACTATCACAAATAGTCTAAACGGTTTGAAACTTTTATAAAACGCGTAAAAATAATTTTTTTTTGGCGAGTTCCAGCGTCAGTTAAATATTCAAATCTTTAGCTCTGAATGCAACTGCCAAAGGATACACTGTTTCAAGAGTTTTAAGATCAATGTGTTCTTTATCTTTGTGTGTCACAAAGAACATGATGGATGAATTCATAAGAGCATTAGAGAGAAACAAGAAATAGATTAAACAAAAGTCAGAATGTAGTAAAAGAGATTCCATGCACAGTTTTCCTATTTAGATACGAAAACAAGAAGGTATTACTGTTTTGATTCTTCAACTCGCACTTTATTTTGCTGTTTTGTTTTTTCTTCCAGAATCGTTCTTAGGTATAACGAGGAATTATAGATACAGGCTTACATGATTTGAATAACATATCGTCCATTACAAATCTGCAGTAGGAAGATAACTTTAATGATCTAATTAATAATTTAAAAGGGTTTTTGAAAATAAAAAGAAACAAGACTTGTACTGATTCGTTTAAACGCATTTTAAAATAGAGTAAATTAAGGAAGTTAAAATTGAATTGACAATAAAATCTGATAGTAAATTGTCACGAAAACTAAGTCTATTAAAGGTATAAGAAAGTTGGAGGAATGAATATGTGTACTCACTTACATCGGTATATTAATGAAAGACTCATTATTAAAGTTGGAATTATTTTAGTGGATATTGACAAAAATGATATGGGAGCAGAAAGACGTGAAAAGCATAGAGTGATTTGTTGTTGTGTCCACGATTGGACCAAAGGTGTTCCACGCAACTTTGGCGAAATCGAAGCAGTTATCTCCATAAAGGTCACTCTGGTCAGTTCTGGTGCCATCTCTCTAAATTTTCATCCCTGTTTGGCGCTTCGTTCTGAGTCTCGTCAAAGTCTTTATAATAGTTCTGTTTGTGTTTAGTTCCCGATTTGATATTTAATTTTTAAGGTTCTTTGATTTCTGTTTTGCATCTGAGTTTATATCACTGAAAGTGACTTGAAGGAGTAATTTTTTTTTTTTTTGAGATTCCTCTCCTCCTTTGCCAAAAAGTCAGTGGCTTCACTTTCGTCAGTGCCAACATGTGCTGGGATCCACTGACAACAGGAAATGATGTAGATTGTTATTAGCATACTGATGACCAAAGTGCAGAGTGCTTACGATTTACTTTCTTTATCAGACATGCAATATAGAAATCTCCCATAGTTAGAAATTCCAATATAACGTAAAAGTGAATCTACTTGTGCTTGCCAGTAATATCTCAAGAAGTCAATCAGATTATTATGAAAGAAGGTAGAAGCAAAATTACGGATTTTTTTATGGAAGTAGGCCTAACTCAGAAATTAATATATTTTAAATCCTCTTTTATTTTACAATCTATATTTAAATTAGGTTAAGAGTGCATAAAAAAGTGTTGGTTGGTCATTTTGCTTATAAAAATGTGAGTAAATTATTGTCATGTGAGTAATAATGTAAGTAAATTATTGTGAGTAATATTATTTTAATATTATTCCTATCAAAAGGAATGAAATAGCTTTACTGGAAATGAGAACTTGTTCTCTTATCCCGGAGTAAAACGTAAACAGAAGTATAAAATATTGATTTATGCGTTACTATATTCTGCAAAGTACCGAAAGCATTAACAAAACACAGATAAAAAATACTCTATAGTAACACGTAATCGCTATTTCTTTTTTCTCAAAATAAATGTCAGCAGCTTGTCAGCAAAGTCACTCAATACTTTCTTTATGTTATTATCAAACAAAATAAGTTAAAAAACTTGCCCTTCGATACGATTCTTGAAACCATTCGATTCTTAAAGTACTCCAGTGCAAAATATTTCTTTTCTCAAAAGAATTCAATTTTTCCCATCACTACATTCCAGATTTATATGTTCTGCTAAAGATAGTACCTACTATTCAACGCGAGTGATACAATCTGCACCGAGTTGATCCGCAACTGTGATTCTCAAGCAGAGGCACGGAATTCAAACGTTGAAATGTATGTGATATGCTCCACATCATGCAGAAGAAAACTCTACTTTTCATAATAAACGATCATTAAAATTTTTTTATCTTGTTTTATTGTTTTCAAAGTTATATTATTGTTTAATTGGTTTTACAAGATGAAAAAAATCTACTGGGAGGAGCTGTAATAACTTTTGTATATTAGAATTCACCCTTAAATTTCTTATGCATCTACTTTCGTTCTTGACACGTCATCTTATAAATATCCTTTATCCCGTTTGTATGACCTGACATTGAACTTCTGTACGGAAATACCTATCGATAAAAATGACACCTTGCAAGGCGCAGGTACCCGTTTGTATAATTACAATTACAATGCCCGATCAAAATAATAATTGTTCCCATGATTAGCATGCGAGCACGTAGAATTAAATGCGTCTGGGAGAAAAATATTACACCACACCCAAAATATCGCTTATACACCCACACCTTTAAGCTATTTTCATGAACGTTACTACTATAAATTGATTGCTCCCAGCATACACCGACCGCAAAGGAAGAGTGGGGAAATATTCTGCTTGATTCTTAAAGCATTTTGGACTAAACACACAAGGATGTTTTGTTCTCATCGGATTTCACTGCGGTGATGATCCTATAAGATGCTAATTTTTGCAACGGAACAAACGAATTAGAAAGGCACGGACAAGCGGCCTAAGGAGAACCAAGGCCGCCCTGAATTTGAGGCTTGATCAAGGGCGTTCGGGTGCCAAGGCCGCTTCCATAGATTATAAACCCAGCCCATTATACATCCACCACCCTCAAAATGTCTCTCTTCTGGCACAACTAAATGAACTGGGATGATCTAGAACTTTCTCTCGTCACTTTAAACAAGTTTAAGAAAGTTTTATTTAGCATTGTATTTCGGAAAAATCATTACGTTCATGAATACAAATAAACTAATTATGTCAAGCCCTTCAGAATTTTTAGAATACCTCTTTACACGTTGTACTATACACAGCAATAAATGATAAACCTGTATCAGGTACGAAACTTCCAGAAAAAATTCTTAAAAATCGAAAATTTATCGGGATGTGTCACTCTTAGAAAATTTTGTCTGAGCAATTCCATGGTCAAGATTTTTTTTCAGAAAGTTTCATAACGGACACTTTGTTTCATTTATTGTGTGAGTAGTGCAACTTATGAAGGATCATTCTGAATTTTTTCGAGTACCTGCGAAATCAGTTTATTTCCCTTTGGGGGAATAGTTTGTTTCCCGAGAGGGAGATCTCGTTTCTTCGAACAACGCCCTTAAAAAAGAGAGGGGGGGGGGTTAAACAATGTTTATGGGACTGAATTATCGTAAATGCTAGAGAGAAGTCTATTATTTTAATTTCATACACTTCACTATATTATTATTATTATTATCATTTAATTTAGTGCTGTCTTTCTCAAAGGGGCTATAACGCCCTTTTGTGGTCGCTGGATTCTTTCAGGGGGCAGTAGAAAGCTCATAGAAAATTAAATGGCGTTAAGGCAATCTAGAGAAGCGACAGCAGTCATTCTATTTATAAAAATTCGACTTTAAATCCTGATGATTCAGAAACAGTAGAATCCTGAGTATTTAAAACTAAAATTAAATACAATCGAAGCTTGTTACCCATAATAAACCTTGCTGTAAGAAACTGTTTCTAATTAAATTGAATAATAATAATCTAATTTACTCTCTTTAATGAGAAACCTTTCGTATTCGCCACTTTGTCAGTTTTTTAATTAAGCAAAACAATATTATAATGGAATTATATGTCTTTTCTGTCAAGTCATTTTGTTCCTCAAAGTTTGTATGAGAAACTGCATCAGATAATTCACCTTTAATCCGTGCCGCATTTGTGGCTATCAAGCTCTAACAAGTGTTTGTTAAACTGCGCGATTTTTACCACCCTACATGAATTATGATTATTATCTTATTCCTATACACTCTATTCAAATAATAATACATGTGCAAAAATTATATTTGCAATAACTGTTTTTCAGACTCTCAGTCACTATTTTTAAGATACACGAGATCACTAGAATTTTTAGCACTTGTGTGATATTAATTTTAAGCAACGATTTTTGTGTACTCGAGAGACGGCGTGTCTAGTTTGGCGCCAAAGAAAGCCCAACGTTGCCGAAACTGAGGCCAGCTTGGCGATATCTTCTGGCGACAAATTGCTAAACCCTTCTGCTTATTATTATGGAATAGTATGTAGCATCTATAAAGGCGTCTATGCTAGTGTAAGATGATGTATAGTTGGAATTTGCAAAGCGAAAATTGTAAAACTGTTTTAGTAGGCGATTTAAATATAGATTCCAACTTTAACGAGTTCTTTTATGGAACAAGAAAGACGCATAGGTCTTACGCATGGATTATGATACTCTTTTACTATGTAATACTTTAGTGCGTATTTAAAATGTAAGATATATTACAGGTTTTTTTTAAATCTCAAAGTTGACGGCTGTCGAAATAAATTTGAGAAAATGTGATTAAGTGTAAAGCAAATCTTCTTAAATTTTAACTCCACCAGCGGGCTCATTAGTTATTTGAATTTGAAGAGTCGTGAAAAATCCCAAGAAAAAAAGTGATACAACAAAATGCATGTAACCATTCAATAAGTAGGGGAACCTGGGGAGCCTTGACCACATTTTCAGAAAAACATTTTTGTAAATTTTATTTTGGCAGCAAAATAATCCTATTATAGTGCAATTTAAAGGAAATTTTATTGGCATTAAGAATATATTTATGATAATATAAATTGTGCATTTCTTCTTTTCTGAATTTAATATTTTTTTAAACTTTGGAAAGTGGGTCAAGGCTCCCTTTATAAGGGAGCTCTGACCCATGGTATGGGAGGCTTGGCCCAGGCAATAATGTATAATTTTAAAATAAGATAAAAGTAAATCTTTTTTATTAGTTGTATAAGCATTAAGTATAAAATCTTCAGTATGATAATTGAACACTCTGAAAAACATTTGAAGATCATATTTTCTACCATTATGAACATTTAGAGCATAATTATATTGAACTACATTTTAAAAATAATAAAGAACACTGTTCATACAACCAAGTAAGTAGTCCTGCATCTTATTTATGTTAAGATATATTTTATTTAAATTGAACACACATTAAAATGCACACAATGTAACAATATTGGTTTAAATTTTACATTTATCTTAATGGAATAAATTGGGAAAAATCAAAATCAAACTGCACTTTCATAATCACTCTTTCAGTACCATCAGATGACACAGGACATGGCAATTTAGTCATGTCTGTTAAATACACTACAGATGAGTCTTCATTATCAGGATATACAAAAGTGTATGATTGTTCACATCGTCGTAACCTCGTCGATTGTTCACATCGTTGTCAACCACCTATCCTATTGTAAACATATAAAATTATTTATATTCATATCTAGGTATTATTTTAATTATGACAATGTTTGAAAAGCAGTATTGCTATATTTTCAGAACTATTTAACTAAGGGAGCCGTGACCCAGTGGTCAACCCTCCCTTACATACAGTGGGTCAAGCCTCCCCATCACGCCATTTTGTAAAGAATGGTGCATGGTGATTTGAAACCTGATTCTTTCTATAAACGTTTTTACTTTAATAATAGCTTAATATGACAGTATTTATAAAATCCCACTAGCTCAAAGTTAATTCAATTACTTTCTTTGAAAAACTCTTACAAAGTGTGTTTAAAATACTTACTTTTTAGGCAGAAAAATTTTCTTTCTTGTTTATTTCCACTCCACTATGAACTGACTGGATGAAACTACGATGGGTGTCTGATTACATCAGTAACTTTGACTGCCATCTAGTGAGGGAAAGCTAAAATATGTTTAAATACTGAAATTCAAGGGTGGGTCAAGCCTCCCTTATGGTCAAGGCTCCCCAGGTTCCCCTACATGAAAATATCCTGACTTGAAAGCTTTCATGGTTTAATCAGATTTTCTTTTTCCTACTGCGCTTCTTAGCTGCTGTAAATGGATGTTTTAAAAACGTTCGATTTTCAGAACAGGTATTGTAAACATGTTTATTGCTTTTCATTCCTTTTCTTTTTAAATTCAATGGTGCCTCTGTTGGCAACCTTAGGAACTAATTTTGAAAATTAGGGTTGATAAAATTATTAGTTTTCAAAATAGAAGCAAACGGTATATTTCTATCATCTTCTTTTTTTAAATTAATTTTTTTAATTTAAAAATATTTTTTTGGGACACTCAATAAAATTCATCAAACGTTGAGACTCCAAAATGCTTGTAATAAAAACTGTTCTATGAATTTAAATTGTAATGCATTTCTGGAAAAATTGAACAGCAAAATTTAATCAATGTAATGATTTTGATCTGTAGAAATGTATACCTATGTCTAATATATTAGAAATGTATTTTTATTTGAGGCCAAAATTGAGTAAGTACTGCTAAGCAGTATTGGTTTTCATGCGGCAGTGTTTACAGTTCATCTCTAACATCGATTAAATATTGGCGCCGTATGGAAAATATTTTTAATGCGTTCATTCAATACGGAGTTAATATTTTTTTTAATGACAACTCTTACTACTGAAAGTTTGTTTGCCAGAAGAAGACAGCTTAAGTCATCAAATGTGTCATTTAAAACTATTTGCTTCCTTACTGGAGTTTCTTGTTTAGTTTAGATCCTCATCAGAAGGGGAACTTATGAATATTGCCAACTATCGGAAAATACTAGCGACAGCCAAGAGAGATGTCGGAACCACGGATTTAACACGCACACCGCATGTACACAGGGGTCGTCCAACAACCTTTCGAACGCCTTAACCACTGGGCTAACACGTCCCCAATGCTGACAGTCAATATTGTTTTACTAACAGGGATAGTGGAATTGTAGAACATGAACACCTTAACATAGGCATGGTACTAAAAATATATTTATTTTTTAACTGATAGGCATTGGGGGGGGGAGGAAATGTAGAACACATTATCGTATGGAATGCTTTGAAATGCAAACATGTCAGTAGCAGTCACCGATATGCGGGACAAAAACTGCTTTTTTTTTTTTTTTTTTTTTTTTTTTTAAGTACAATTTTTAACTACTGGATTTAAAATAGACTATTTCTTATCTTTCAGTAGAAAAAAAAATAAGTTTTTTCTTTCCCGGATCAGTAGTTTGAAATAATTCATATAGGATATAAAAAATGAAGCCTGAAAAGATTTTAATAAATAAAAGTGTTTTTTTTTTTATGTAGCATTAATAGATATCTGTTTACTGTTAAACATATATCCTTCAAATATTAGTTGTCATCATTAATTATAGTAATGAAAAACGTGAAAGATAAACCATTCAAGTAGGTCAGTTATCGATGCGTTAACCCGGTGAAATACTGTTGATAAATATTTATGGATTTATAAAGTGTTATTTCTAAATTTAGAAAGTTTCCTGACAATCAGCAGATAGCATTAATTTGTCATGATGCGCTTTTAGAAGAATTTTAATAAATTATTAATTACATAACTACATTTGAGCTTGTTGATTTAAGATGAAAGACCTTTGTACTCCGACACCTAAGGTTTTGGTTTTAAATTTATGCACATATTAAAATAAATTTTTGAATTTTAAAATATCCAACTCATTTCGGCGTTTGTCTTTATCCTGTCAATAATGTCTAAAAGGAAATGTGCCAGTTCAATGAAAATTCATTTATTTTTGCATTTTCAAAGCCATATAAAGATAACTTCTTAAAACTGGTCTCCTCAGAGAATACGGCATGAAGTTGAACGAACCTGGATTTCATTTCTTGGAAATTTTACTGACCCACAATGTTTTAGTAAAGTTAAAATGTCACGATGCTTTCATTGAGATAGAGTGGTAATTTTTTTTCGTCAACCCAAGTTTTATCTTTTCACTCCTATAGTTGAATAAACACTTCGACGGAAGCTCAGCGAAGACTCGCTTTACGTGCCTTGCTGCTTAGTCTTTCCGCATGTCCCTTTTTTAAGTGTACCGTATATCCGTAACAGTATTCTTATCCGCGGATGCTCGAAACTAAAAATATACCTATCCATATCCGGAACCAGATACGTCAAAATGAAAAAAAAAAAAAAAGTATCTGTATCCGTAGTTTCTTTTTAGCTGAACTGTTATTGGTTCTTCAGGATAAGTGAAGGAAATTAAAAAAATCAAATTATTCTGTTGAATTCTCAAATTATTCTACTATTTTTTTGTAATCAAACAAACCTTTTATTATTTAAAAATTAATAGGTATATAATTTATTATTTTGAAGTGAATCCTCTTGCTAAGCAAAAAATCAGTTAAATTAGTATTTGTAATTTAAAACTATTAGAATGTATTTTCTATTACCTCTTTCCTTCACTAAAAGCAGCATCTCATTATACTTGCAATAGTAAGTCTAATTTCCTTAAAGGGAGATAAAATGTTTCTAGGGAAGGCTTAAGCCTCACCTACTTACTTTAATGGCATTGACACGTAATTATTATTAGTTTTTAATGTTATAGTGCAAGAACATCATCATGTTTCAATACAATTTTTTTCCTCTGAGAGTTTTTTTTCCGAGAGACAGGAAACTAAACCAAAATTTACCGTTATACGAACATTAAGATATTGCGGTGAGCTGAATAGTTTTTGCTTTGCAGCTAGCTCACATCATGTTTTTACTGTTACTTTCAGAATCTTATTTCGAGCCCTACTGCTTGGCTTGGAAGCAGTGATTCCATAGTTTATGTACAGAAAATCATGTTAATTTCTTAATGTAATTTTAACCTAGAAATTATTTTTTAACAAATGCATTACATAGGATCTGAATATTATCATTCTGACAGAATATTTCACATAATTTGGAAATGATCGCTTTAAGATAATGTATTCTTCAAAATAATTTTTAGACAAAACAATCCGCACTGTATTCGCATCCACGGATATGAGAAACAAATTATCCATTTCATATCCGGATCCACAAATATGAGAAAAAAGTAATTCGTTTCATATATGGATCCATGGACATGAGCAAATATAATCCGTTTCATATCCGGATCCGCTGCTCTATCTTTTTAACTATCCGACACATCAGGCGCGTAGCCAGGAAAATTTTTCGGGGGGGGGGGATATGAACTTATATGTGTATAAATAGACGGAATTTCATCACTAATCCAAAAATTTCGGGGGGGGGGATATATCCCGATTTCCTCCCCCCCTGGCTACGCCAATGCGACACACACATCAATGGTGCCTTTGAATGCTTCAAAGAACCCAACTCTGCACATAGTGAGAGAGAGTATTTGCCGTTGCTTCTAAACGATATAAGAGTATAAGTTAAACAGGTTTAAAGGGAAGATGTCAAACCCCATAATCCTATAGCGTGTACTCCATAAAAATATATAATCATTGTTACTTGTCTAAATGGTAATTAGTCTGAATCTGATTTACCAAAAACTTTAGAATGTTAAAACATGTTGATAAATTATAAATATACAACCAAATTTAACTTTAGAAATAATAAATAGTTTAGGAAACTTAGTTATTAGATTTTATTTCATTGACATACATTTTTGACTTGTTTCGTGTATATCAGAATATATTACAGATAATACGTTTCTCAAAAGCGATGTAACGATAAAGGACAAGTGACTCTAAAGTTAATTGATTCCTGCACGCATTTGTTAAATACTGAATAAAATGGACATATTATCATTTTCAAAGCTAAACTGATAATTGGTTCTTTATCTGTATACACTACATATTACACTTTCTTTTGTACTTGTCATTAATTTAAAACGAGGCGCAAGTCGTTATATCAATAACAAAAAACACTCAAACAGGTAATTATTGGATAAAATAATTAAAACTTTCTGAAAGAACACGCATAAAAGATACATAACAAAGTGTGCACATGTTTCGATCGAAAAAATTTCATCAGCATCTGTAGAAGTCCATACACAGATTGGGACGACTTTTCTCGATGAAAATAAGTGTAGACTTTGATGCTTACCTTACTTGTGTTACTTTACAAAGTTTTAATTATTTTATCGTTATATCAATGTTGGGAAACTTTAACAGTTTTCGTTACTTATTTTAGTAATATTTTATTCTCTCGAATCAATTTTCCACTTTTATATATATCTACGTTTTCCCAGAAATTTCCTATTTCCGCTCAGTTTGCGTATGTATTTTACCAGCTCTACGTCAAAAAACACTCTATATCTACCTCCTTATACCGGTTCAAGCAGAACTTTTTGCGGAAAAATTTAGAATAAATGAAATTAAGAGATCAATTGTTACCTTTTTTCTATTTTAATGTGCCTGTTATTCATGCACAGTATCATTTTACAAACACGAAAATAAACAATTTTTTTTTTGGTGTAAATAAGTGACGTTCCTCAATTCTACCATCTTTTAATCTGACTGTCATTTGACCGGCCCGAACAGAAAAAAAGACGCTGCATATTTGCATAAACTGTAAATTGTCTAAAAATCCCACACTTTTATTGAACCGTGAACTGAAAAGCATTTAATAAATTTTAGATAAAAAACTGTAAGAAGTTCCTCCACAGGACGTCATACCCTAGTCATTAAAAGAATATAATTTATTGCGACTCACATATACAGATTGCTTCCTATATTTTTATGCATATTATAAAAAAATTCAAGCGGTTCGTACAAACGCTGTAGATACGCTTTTGTGTTTAACTTTTTAATCGTTCTAGAGTAATGACGGTGAAAGTTTTATCTTCAAGTGGTTGCCCGGAATTATTAGAGAGTCAGTGATCAGCGTAACTATATAGTACCTAATTCGAACTTTTAAATTCATTTAAATGAAGTCAAAATTCAATTTATAGCAGAATAATCAAACCTCTGGCTAAATTCATGTAAAATGAGAGATACAGTTTTATTTAAACTAATCTCCTCGAACTAGTTTACTCTAAGAAGCATAGCAAATGTCTTAGTCTAGATATTCAGTAATTTATCACTATTGCGTAAAACTTACTGATATTGCTACGAATTTTTTGGGCAACCCGCTGTTCTTGGGCTTAAACTAGTTTAAAATTCGTATTCTTCGCGTCAAATAATTGAATTTTGCGTTTTGTTGCATCAGAATCGGTCAGCTAGAAAGCGAGATACGGAGTTTTGGAATTCGCCTTCGGTTAATATAGGGTTCTCTAGAAATCTCGAGAAATATTAGTCATAGGTAACCTCACTTTTGGGGACTTATTTTTTGCGCCAACTTTGGAGATATTTCGCCGAAAAGTCGGCAAGCTTGGCAACATTTCGAATATTTCAATGGGGCCTGTACAGATTGTTTTCTTTCATTAACATTACTTAATAGCCTAATATTATTCTACTAGTCTTCTATGGCGTAATCAAAATTCGCGCTTTAAGGAGAACCTTCGAGAAATTTCTTCTAGTTTCGGTGATACCGTTAAATTGAGGACGAGTTGCCCCGGTCGAGTCAGTCTTAGGGAAAAAGTCGTGGCTGTCGTGCGAGCAGAGAAACCTGAGCTCTGCGTTGTTATTTTACGCGCTTTTGAAGTGGTCTTTCGCTTGTTTTTAAAAGCTGATTTTGAAGTTGTGTATGCAGATTCTTCATTGCTGAGTCTTGACGGACTGTTTACGGTATCTCTCGTACGTTTCCACTGAATTTTTTCCTATTTCTCACACAAGAGAAATACAGCATTTGTAAAAGCTTCCGTACTGAGTGAGCTGTTATAAACAAGCTATTGGTCGTTAGTGTCTGTGAATTTTGTACAGCTGATTGTTCGAAATTTGTTGATTGTTTAATTGTTTTCCTATAAATTTACTATACTTTTTTAAAGTATAGTAAATTTAAAGGAAAAATTACACATTTTACAGCATTATAAATTTCAGACTATCCACCCCTACAAAATACATCATTCATACTAAATGCATCTGTAAAGTTCTAGAAGCAATAAAGTCCGTGTTTGAAAAGTGGATTCTTTACTAGAACTTTCTACACCAACTGGACTTTAGAACGACGAATTCAGGAAACAAGCAGAGTTTTCTACAACAATATGGCATACATTGAATGGTGGTCTTTAAAAAAACCAAATTTGCCAAATATCAACAAAGAAGTTAATGTTGTTAATTAAGTTTTAAGGAAATAGTTTATAGGAAGTCATAGGCTCAAGATTCTTCCTCCTCCACCAGAAATGTTCGATCCTAACCCTTCAATTCGTAACGTATTATAATTGATACGTGATATTTATTCTTATATTACAACACTGGTGCTGTTTTTTTACTGGTACACATTGTGTAAATTTTGATACATAAAATATACGCATAAATTACTTTTTGAGACACTTTCTGTGAATAGATGGAAGAACAGAATTATTCTTAACAGTTGCAACTGAAATTCACCTTTTTTAGCTCAGACAAGTATAAAAATTCTGCAGAATTTTCAACCCTTTATATCGCAACAATTGAATTTTTTTAATTTTTTTACTGCATTGAGCAGAAACATATTATTAACGTAATGAAAAACTTTATTTTCCTGTTATGTAATTCATGTAAAATTTATTAACCAAAATGTGTTTGTTATAGAGTTCAATAAAACGATTATTTTTATTTTTCTATTACTAGAAAATAGATCTGTAGTATACTAAAGTGTTACTAAGGTGTTTATGAGCAATTTAAGTTGAGAACTTTTTTTAAAAATCATTAACGTCTTTTTAAGTTTTACCAACGAAAAATCACTTAAAGTTCTGCAATAACCAGAAGTGTGACTGCTGAAGGAAAAAGTACGTTTCGTACTACAATATAAAATTAAATATTACAAACATTTCAGATTTTTAAAAAGCATTTCATGTTCACGTTATTGTAGGAAAAAAGTCATTCAAATATCTTTTAATATACTGTGATTAATTTATGCAGCTTTAATTGGTATTATGCAGATCTGCCACAGTGGTACAAAGGGATTATTCTTATAAGGCCAATGATCATCTAAGACGATTTTATATCTTATTGTTCAGGTAAGTGGCATCTGAAATCATTAATGAAGCACAAAATTATGCTTCAGGAAAAGTGCCTACACACACAGTGTATATCAAATCTGAAACAAAAAAATTTCACATCATTCTATTACTTGTATTTTTGTTTCTTTATTTTTCTGTAACATATGAGTTAATCATTCCAAAAATATTTTTTACTAGCTGAAGTAAACGTCCTCGACGGGTTAGTGAATGCAAATTTTCAAAAAAGCAAGATCTTTCGTCAGCATTGTATGAGTACACAGAATGGATGTAGTATGTTGCCAAAGTAAAGAAAGCGAAGTTATAATTTTTATGTATTGTTAAATATTGAGTAACTAAGTAATATTATTTCATTCGCATTAGTCGTAATTATGTGATGCGCGAACGAATATTTACGCATATTGAAATAATTTTCGCAAAATCTAAAAGTTTAATCAACATTTTTGAAAAAATGGAAGCCTAGAATTTAAATTGAGTGACAACCTATCCTGTCACCCAAATTCGTTTCATTCCCTGCAGTCTTTGATTCGTGATGCTCGAACAAATTTTCAGCATTTTAAAACGATTTTCGCAAAATCTCAAAATGTAATCAAAATATTTTAAAAATTCAACGCCTATAAATTAAGATTAGCAACTACCTATCATATCACTAAATTTCGTATCATTCGTATTAGTCGTTATTACGTGATGTTTGAAGAAATATAAACGCATTTTGAGAGAATTTTCACAAAATCTCAAAATCTAATAAAAATGTTTAAAAAATTGGACTCCTATAGTTTATGTTGAGCAACCATCTATCCTGTGACCAAATTTCATATCATTCGCTTTAGTCGTTATTACGTAATGCGGGAAAACAATTCACTCAGTTTTAAACGATTTTCACAAAATCTCGAAATCTGATCGATTTTTTTTAATTAGATGCTTATAGTTTAAGTTGAGTGACCACCTATCATGACACCCAATTTCATATCATTCGCTTCAGTCGTTTTTGCGTGATGCTTGAGCACAAATTTACGCAGTTTGAAACGATTTTCGCAAAATCGGAAAATCCAATCAAGATTTTTTTAAAATTCGACGCCTATGTTTTAAGTTGAGTGACCACCTATCATGACACCCAATTTCATATCGTTCGCTTCAGTCGTTTTTACGTGATGCTTGAACACAAATTTACGCAGTTTGAAAGGATTTTCGCAAAATCTGAAAATCTAATAAAGATTTTTAAAAATTCGACGCCTATGTTTTAAGTTGAGTGACCACCTATCATGACACCAAATTTCATATCATTCGCTTCAGTCGTTTTTACGTGATGCTTAAACAAATAAAGCGTCACGGACAGAATGACAGAATGACAGACAGACAAACTTTTTTTTGAGGGTCGCATCGGATTCCCGGTTGCTTGAAACGGATAAAAATCGCAAAATTTTTGAATTCCAAGAAATGTACAGACAAAAGTCTAATTTTATTTATATAGATTTTAAATTTTGCTAAATCGTTCAGTGAAGGACTAATAACAAAATTTTAAAAATCGAACTTATTTGTGAGAAATTGTATCTTCACCTCTTTTTGATTTTCTGATATATATCTGTAAAAGCGGCCCGCAACTAAACTTAAGCTGCCATAGGCCCCCTTTTCTACTTCAGTTTTGCTCATCGACCATTTTTAAAAGCCGAGAGAAAGATAAACTTTTTTTAAGGACAGCAGTTTCTCTTAGCATGCATAACTTTAACACAGTAGACATAACTTTATGCGAGAACTGTAATGACAAAATTAAGTTCTTTGAATAATAGCAAAATTGGAAAGATTATTTTTTTAAAATTGAGTTCCTATTGAAATCATAAAAAACCTTTTCGTAGTTAGGAATGGCAGCGAGTTTGTTTGACTAGTTGTTAGATTCTTAAATAAATACTTTTGGCCAAAGTAAGCAGCATATCCTCATACAGGTTACGTCTGTCTGTGTGTTTGTTTTTGAAAATTACAGAAATGTGGCTTGGAGATCCTCACTACATTCTTCATAATAATATTCCACAAAAACAAAATGTTTAAGCTTAGGAAAATCCGAATAATTGCATTTTTGCAATTTACAAAATGAGTGATCTAATATGCGTAAGAGTTGTAAATGAGAGATTTAATATATATATATATATATATATATAGCACATGTCTGCAGTTTGTCTTTATACAACAAATACATTATAAGACAAATATATTTACTGTATTTTTCAGCTTTTTTATAATTGAAAATTAATATTGATTCAAATGAGCAAATATAGGAAAGTTGAATTCCAAATTTCGGTTTCCCTAACTGCTTAGGCGAAGATGTCCTTTCCTTTCTCGATAAAAAGAATTTTAACTCTTAAATTCAAATAACCGGACCTTTCAATATCAATAAACTTCAATGTTGAAAAATAAGTTTTCAAGGTTTGCATCCAATCGGATCGGAATTACTTAAACATATCAAGAGAGTGTTCACAACAATATGTTTCACTAAAATCAATATCCTGACGGCGTCTTTTAATGCAGTGCATAATAAAGCGGATAATATTTTTGACGATGAAAAATACAATGTGTAGTTATTTGCAGAAGGATTATTCTCTTTCGTTCGTGCAACCAGGCCAAATATGATCTGAATATGACAGAGAAGCACTAACAACCGAAACATTAGTTACAAGATGATGGATTTCCAGGCAGATATTATTTAGAACAAGAATATGGTTCATTATTAACGATACCACTGACTAGTGCGAATGCAGAAAGAGAATTTTCTACTGCAAGTAAATTATACAAAAAGTACGTACCAGGCGTATACGTTCCAAGCTAAATTACAATTTAATAGATGTCTTAAGACCAATTTTCAAAAATATGAATTTCTTAACTAGATTTTTGTTTTTTAATAAATAAATAAATATTATACAAGATATCCCAGAAAGATGATTAATTTTTTATACGCTAGATATAAGTGGGCAATATAAATTCAACAATATTTAATATAGGATGGGTAAAAGGAATACATTAAGAAAAATTCTTCTCGTTAATTTTCAAAAAAATTAACTTTTTAAATTTGTATACGAATCGCGTACAAAAAAGAATATACTTAGTAAAATGTGCCCCGTACACGAATAACAATAATATGAAATTTAGCATGTATGTGATGTTTGTAACATAGGTGTTCGATAAGAGAGGATTTTCCGAAATTCGTAATCTATGAGGGGGTAGCAAAACGTTCTTTTACATATCCAACCATCTCTATTTGAAAAAAAAGTCTTTTTTTTCTGTAATATGCAAAACGCACGTACCTAACACAATACCTAAAAATCTATTTCAAGACATTTTGAAATCCATCTTCCAAGGAAGGTGAACGACCATTCTTTTCCATTTTCACGTACCTTTCTTAAAGGAGAAAAAACAGTTATCTATGAAATTATTGCTTTAAAAATGTAACAAATATGAATGCATTGTTGACACAACTTCGTTTCATTAAAAGTTTTTTTAATTTAATGTAAGAAAAGCCGACATTATTTTCTAGTACATCTGTTATTTAAAAACCTTAGAGCTGCTTCGTGTTCATAAAAAAGACCTTTCATTAGTGTTTGCGTACGTTTTACGGCTACAGAAATGGGATACATTATTTTGTCTTAAAATATACTCCCAACTAAAAAACATATTATAGGAATACTACCATAATAAATTAAGTATTTTATTTTAATCAATGAACTAAAATTCTAAATTGGTTCTTGTAAATAAAAATATCTAAGAACATTATGTGAATGTTTTCTTTAAATTCAAAATACTCATTAGTAAAATTAACGCCAATATTTCTAAACACTACTCTGTTAAAAAGTAATTCAAACCTTTTTAGGTAACTTTACAAAATCCCTGAGTTGCTTAACTATTACAGCCTTTAGTTATCCTTCCAAACAGAAAAAAAAAAATATGTGATCGCATTTCTTTTAACATGCAGAAAAGGCTGCCTACTTCTTTGCTTTCATAAGCTTGTCCAAACAATGCTGTTTCTCTTTTGTATTCTATACCGTTCACGTACTCCTCTCCATTATCTATGAACTCGTAATTTAAAGTTACTTAATCTCTTTAATTACTAAAAAAACTTTCTATTATTTTAAAGTCACTTTTAGATTCCTTCACTAACAACTGCAATTCATCCTGACAAGACGATGCCTTCGTCTAAGTGGGGCAAGGACGAATCTAAAGCATTCTTGGTTTTTTTTTACTTTCTTCCACCTCTAAACGATCAGCTGTTAGCTTCTTGCTGTTGTTTATATTCGCGTAACACTGATACAACTGCGTTGTAGGCACAAAAGGATCGCAGAACTCTCGGTAATCGATTTTAAGAATCGATAGAATCATTATTACGTCTATGTTGCATGCAGATACTAGTTTAACCCTTTAACGCGCAGTGTTCCCGCTCTGGGAACACCAAAATCTGACGTTTTGACTGTTGCCAGTCACGAAGAATAGAGTTGATTTCTATAAAAAATAGTTGCGTGTGACATAGCTCCACGAGAATCCTTTACTTTTTAGCACGTCATTTCCCGTAAAAAAATTGGTCACGATTTTTTTAACCGCACTGACTTCTGCTGAAAAATGGAAGAATGAGAGAACAGCTGGATAGATTGCCCAATGCTGAAAAAAGGGCAGTCGTTGATATCGCTCGACTTAACTACCACCACGATGGCGGAAGATCGAAACGTTCATTGCGTGCCACTGATCTAGAGACCCTTTTTTCGACGCAGCTGGCAGGTCCGGCACAGAATTGGGAGCATTGGGAAAGGTTTGCGCCTCAAAGGGTTAAAAAAAAACTGGTGCTTACTTGAAAACAAGTAAATTTATATTAAAACACTCATATATACATACATAATTCAGTTTCAGAGTTCTCTTTTTGCTTTTTTATTTTAATCTTTCTGTATTTTCTATGTATTTACTTTTATTTTGCACTTATACTTCTGTATGCTGTCCTCTTTTTCTAATTTCATTACCCCTTCCCTTTTCTCATTTTATCCTTTTTGATTTCTTACATTTTTAATTTCTATGAATGACAACTTTACACTTTTATTTACTTCTGTTCCAACATTTCTGCGTGAGTATAAGAGTAATGTTTTTGCAGCTAATGAAGTGTGCATCCTTTGTGCCACCTAAAACTTGTACAAAAGCTATGTGTGTACATGAGCAATTTAAGAGAATTATTCATTGTAAATGTTCTTGAAACCAGATATTTTAAGTGATGTTATTAGAAACTAATTTAGTTAGATACCATTAAAGTTACTACAAAAGGCAAAAATCTTACATACGAATTAATACAAATAAATAAACGATAAATCATTTCAAACGCATCATTTATCAAATCCTTTCCAACACGCGCCTACACTTCTCCTGAGGGATGTACTTTAAATAAACAAGAACAACTTCACGGTCCTTGAAAACATTCAAAAAGAAACTAATTGCTTTAGGAACTCGAACAAATTTATGTTGCTTCTTCACAAGCTACGCTACACACTGTAATAAACGATAAATTGTGATTGCAAACTTATTAAAAATTTTGTAATTTGTTTGTAACTGCTTAGTAACCATAATGCTGTATGTTATTTTTCGAATTTTGTAATGTTATATTATAAACCAAACAATATATGTAAACAGTTATCAAATAAAAAATTTATTTTACAGTTTCAACTTATTTAGTTATTCCAGAGAATGATATCTGAATTATCTTTATACCACTGTCCTAGTGGTGTTCATTGAGTGTTTGCATTGAGACAAATCAGACTTTTTTAGCATTTGGCTTTGCCAGGCTAGACTGACGAATTACATGGTTTGATTCAAAACTTTCATCAAAGGTCAACATCGTTCAAAATTAAAACTTTGTAAAATAACACGTATAAAAGATATTTATCAATCTGGATGAACGTTTAGGGCGAAGCATTTTCTCTCTCTCTTCAGCACCCACGGTACCACAGAAGAAACTTCACTCTTCTACAAAAAGGTGCTTCATAGGCATGTCTGAAAAAATTCTTTTGTTTTTAATTCATTTTTAAAAACAAGTACACCTTTCTTGGAGCACTCAGTAGAAGTGTTCATGTCCAATTAAATTAAAGCTTTTATCAATGTGTCCCATTTATATTTTGAATCGGCATAAGCTCTCTCCTTTTCTTTGTTAAAAAAAAGCAACACTTTTATTTTTTTTGACTGTTGTTTGAATAGCAATTTAGCTTTCTACGATATTTTTTTAGGGTTTCAATAATAGGATAATGGCTAATGGCTTGTAATTTGAGACACAACATTCAACTAAAGTTTACTAATTATATCTCGTTGAACCAGATGATCTGACCTCTCGTTACCCATGTTTTCTCCCAGATGTTTTGAACTCTAAATATAAGTTAGCACACTATTTTAAGAAGATAAACACTAGTTCAGTTCCAAAAGAAAAAAAATACGGATATCTATTTGCAGAACTTATGTTTAACAAGCATCATATGCTAAATTATAGATAGAGCAGGAAAAAAAAAACTTTTTATAATGATCTGTTACACATTTCCAGCAATAACATTTAAATTGCTAATTATTAATCCCATTCCCATTCGTAATTCTATTAGCGATTTTCTAAATTTCCAAAATCTTCCTAAAACCTAATGGGAGTATTTGTTTAAATTTCAATAAAATTTTGTTGAATTGTAAAATTGGTAATAGAAATTTTATTTACGACATTTTTTTCCTTTTTATCGGGTCAATTCCACAAGAATACATTTTAGAATTTTATTTTTTTTTTTTAAAGGGAAAAAAATAAAGAAGAAAAAAAAGAAGAAGAAATCTTTACTTATATAGAAACTTTTTATCAACTCCTCTGATGCAACACTTACTTGTAAACAGGAAAACACTTAACATTTTAGGATAAATATAATGGGATCAAAATTAAGAGAAAATATTTTTACTAAATTATCGGTAACATTAGACACTGTGGTGTACGCACTAGTGTGACAATTAGCCTGTAGTCGATACTGAAATATAATTTTCTAATTATTACGAATAATATTTAAAATGGAATAAAAGGACTTTGAGAATAGGTTTTGGGCCGGAGTTTTGGTGTTAAACTCTAAAAATAAGCATTTATAAATAATTTTTGAGAGACTTATGCCAATCATTCTCGATATCTCCTAATTCGCAACTAGTTCTAAAACTTTTCTCGAATGTTTGACATATCACTCTAAGTAAATAGCACTTTTGTCGCGTTCAAACACATAGCGATATTTAATAATAAGTGTGTCAAAAAATCTCTCAAAAAAACTTTTCAGGAGAGGTTGTTATGAGTTTATTTTGACACTTTTTTGTTCATACATCGCCTGAAAACCATCGAGATAAATGCATTCTGGTAGCATGAAAGTTGTTTATTATTTAGACATCATGAGCGATCATTGAGACATTACAATGAATTCTTCAATTAGACTTTTGTACCTCTCGAAATATGTACAAGTTCTTATTCTTTTATTATTATTATTTTTTTTAAACTCACTTTTATTGAATTTTTCAATCAAGGTTGACAAACATAGTAATTTTAATACTAGTTTAGTATTCTTTTTGCATAAAATTTGGGATGTAGCATTTATCGTGGAATTTTGTAAATAATTTAGTATGGTTCTGTTATTTTTTAATCATACCAGGAAAAAAAATATAAGGAAAGAAACTATAGAATAACATGAAAAATACTAGATCTAGCAACTTGTTTTCAATGTCCACACTCCAATATTGTTAAAAAAAAAAAAAAAAAAATCGAAACCAATAGTGTTTACTACTACCAATACTCATTTAAAGTAAAAAATAAACTTAGTCCGTGACTTACATAAAATTGCGAAATCTCTAGTCTAACAGCAACTAAATCATGAACTACGATCTACTTAATCTCAACGCACGTTTAAGCAATATTTCCCCTGCGCCTCATATTTCATCAACTGTAACCAAAAATAGCTAGCCTTTCGTTGGTGATTTATGAATACGAGGTATTTGTTAAGAAGAGTAATCCAATGAGAAATGCTTCTCGTGATTAATTCGTATTGTTACTCGATATCGTGACTTATTTCCAAAAATTTACATCGCTGCATGAGGAAAACCTCTTCCACAGTTCTGCTGACCATTGATGAGGTAGGTCTTCATGAGACATAACACAAACCGGGTCTAGAAGGAGCATCGTACTCATCGCGTACCGGGAAGAAATATGGCCTGTTATATATTAAATCTGTCATTCTTCTGATAAGCTTTCAATGACGTATGATTCGTCAAACAAGATATTTTGACCTTCCTCTCTTCGTCGGTCATTTACATTGAATACATGAGCAGCTACACAAATTTTGACATTTTTAGAGCAGATTTTTTTTTGGATGAAATATCGAAGGCTGCTTCAGAACAAGATACAAATCGGCAAGAAGAAAATAAAGGTGATAAGCGACGTTTTGTCATTCTCTTTCATCTTTGGCATAGTAAATCCATGAGTTTGCTGTCGAGCTTAGTGAAGAACTTGCATCACATTCAAATGAGTAGATTTTTCAAGATTTGAGGATGGGAAACATCTGTTCCATATGTCTGCGTCTATTATAGTATCAAATAAGTTTACTGTTAACAAATCTGAATGAAAATCCACGTATTTTGTCTATTTTAAGAAAATACTGAACAGAACTTCTCTTAAATACACGAGTGACAACAGCATGAATTTTTATCGATACATAAGCAATGATAAAAAATGAATATTTTCATTATCAAATTTCAAGATACAGTAGACTAAAATAAGCAGAGGCATGGGATATTAGAGAAAAAAGGTGCAGTCGAGAATATAATTTAACAATCCACCCTGCTTAGAATAAACTATTTTTATAATATTCAATCAGGGAAGAAGTTTTGTTCAATAAAAAAAAGTTTGTTTTCATTACACAGTTTTCTGTTAGTTCTTAAATAGGTACATTTTTGGTATACAAACAGCTTTTTATAGCATTTTTAATTATTTATTGACGATAGAACGTGCAAAAATATAGACAAAAACGTATTGAAAAAAATTGTAACAGCGCAGCAATATTGTACATTTGGAAAATACTAATGAAATTTTAATGAAAAAATGCTATCAGGCGTTTCTGTAACTCTACAGATTTAAGAGTAAAATAAATAAATAAATAAATAAATAAAGAGAGAGAGAGCGTCTTTTCATACTGGACTAGAATTTCCGTCGAAGCACTAGATTTCAGGAAGGGGCAGTGGCGGATTAATGTAAGTTTGTCGGGGGGGGCGATTAGTTAGAAGATTGACATATACGTCCATTTTATGGAAGTAAAATAGGATCTTTTACATTAATTTCTTTTGTCTCGAGGGGGGGCGATCGCCCCCTCCGCCCCCCCCCTTTAATCCGCCCTTGGCAAGGGAGAGAACTTTTTATTAGTTGGATTAGAGAGAACTTTTATTAGTTGGAGCCAGGGGCGTAGCCAAGGGGAGGGTCATAACCCCCCATGAGGAATTTTTTGCCATACAAAATGTATATTCTTCACTACATTATCACACACACGTATACATATATATGAGTTGTAGTAGTCGTAACCCCCCCCCATGAAAAATTTTTGACTACGCCCCTGGTTGGAGCATATAAAAATTTCCTAATCATTACTATCTAAATTTACGCTTTGGTCATGGTATCAAAATTTACGCTTTGAAGTGTAACATCAGAGGACTCGGCCTAATGCCGTGCATATTTCAACGTCCAAACAAACCTGTTTTATTTTGAAACGATAAAAGAACATAATTTTATCTAAATACAGAGAAAAAGAGTAGTCTGTATTGGACTCACAGCCATAGTACGAACTGTAGAGACTAGGAAGAAGTTCATATCCACAAGTACGTTTAAATAAGGAAATAACAATATTATAACAGAGAAATAAATACAGAAACCAATTTCTATAGCATAGCATAAAATTTAATTTAATTTTGAAACGAAATTTTTTTTCGAACTTCATTTATTTATTTATTTTGCTCCTACACGTATAGGATGTCCAGTGCTAACGGTGCTCAATGGCTATTTCCAAATCCGTTAATCAGAGACGCATAATTCCAATTGCAAAAATACCTTAAATTGTATAATATACTAGCTGACCCGGCAAACGTTGTTTTGCCATATAAATTATTCCTAGGATTATTTTAGTAGAAAGAAATGACTAACTTATTGTAAGTTTGTGAGGATGTGGTATATGAGTGGAAGAGGCACGCAGCTCTGTGAACGATGCTGGAATATAAAAATAACACAATACCAAACATTTGTATTTTTAATTCATTGTAATGTATTCTTTAAATTTATATATATCGCTAATTACAATAATTTTACAAAAAAAAAAATAAAATCAATCTCTTGACGGAATAGAGTGTACAATATTTTTTGTTACCCCACCTTTAGCTAACACAAACAAACTGGATGGTTTGCCCACTCGAGAGCATGCCACGTATAATTGTCCGTGTGAAAAACATGGTGTGCTCAAATATAAGCCACAAACAGACATAGTTTGGCCTTGAGACTTATTGATAGTCATTGGAAATTGAAGACGTTTAAATTGAATTGGCACATCCGATGGTATAATAGGGATCCATGGTAGTAATACATTTTCACCTCGAAATTTGCCATTTAAAATGACGGCTTCGACAACATTTTTCATTAGTTTTTTAATAACTAATCGCGTGCCGTTACACAGCCGTGGTGGGTTCAAATTACGAAGCAAAATAACCGGAGATCCAACCTTCAGTTGTAAGGCATGCCTGGTAAATCTAATGAGTTTAAAAACTCTGCTGGATAATTCACACCTTCGGTGGCATCGCAAACTGTATCAATAGATTTGTATGACACTAACTCCCCTGGCAATAAATGTTGTATTTTAAGATTCAGTTCGTTGACGTCTACATTTTTTGCTGCTAAAATTGCTCTTTCTGCCAGCCACTCATGATTAATATATTGTGTATGTACATCGGGAAATATCTGGTCAATGAGAGCATCTTGCGAATCAGTAATTGTGCAGAAATCGGCCGGTAATTTTATGCATCCAGTTTCATCTACAGTAACTTTTCCATCGCCGATATTTAACAGCTGTTTTGAGAATGCCTCAGCGGATAGATCTCGAAGTATTTGAACGCGCATATTTACTTTCAGTTGTAATTTTTCAACATTACGCCACAGTGGCGATGATTTTAAGCAGGCGTTGATTTCATCAGCATACGTTGAACGTGGGATGGCGGGAAGTGTTTGTCTAAAATCTCCTGAAAGGAGTACCAGAGTGCCGCGAAATAGTTTCTCCTTGTTTTTAAGATCTTTCATTGTCCTGTTCAACGCCTCAAGCGAATGTTTGTGTGCCATAGTGCATTCATCCCAGATGATAATTTTACACTGTTTCAGCACTGTGGCCATGGGCGATTGTTTTTTTATGTTGCACACTGCATCTGGGTTATTTTGAATATTTAGTGGTAGCTTAAATACTGAATGAGCTGTTCTGCCTCCATCCAATAAAGTTGCCGCAATACCAGACGATGCAACGGCCAATGCGATGCGATTATTCGATCGTATTTCGGCTAGGATTAGCGAAATAAGGAATGTTTTGCCAGTTCCACCTGGTGCGTCCAAAAAAAAAGAATCAACCTTGCCCTGCCGAAACTGCGAGCATAATGCAATCCTAAATGCTTCTTTTTCCTCATTCATTAGTGGGATATTGCGAGTAACAATCGCTGCCATTTCTGCAGTATTGTATTGTAGTTCTCGATTCATTTCATTATTTATTAAATAAGATACACTACGATTTGGCGAACGCATGCCGAAATGACTGAGTGGTAAGTTGGCAATGATAATGCACAGATCCTCAGTAGCAATCAATGCTTCATTGTACATAGCGTCGCTGAATGGTATTGTTAAATCGTTGCACCGTGTATGATGTTCATGCAAAATATCATCACTCATTGAATCTTTATGACTATCCCACAATGTCTCTGCTCGGGCCGGGAAACATGCAGTCAACACTATAGCGAACAGTAGACGAATTTGTTTTGCCATACAGTGCAATGCTGCTTCAGCAAGCATACATTCCCACTGGTTGTCATCTTCCAGCAAGCCTAGTGCAAGGCATGCTTCTTTATACGTTGGATATTGTTGTCCATTCACTTTACGTATATCTTGAAATGACAATGGGCCGGTAACATTAACCAACAACAGTCGAAGATAAAAGCACTCAGTTTGCTTTGGATTTACTGCAAATACTCGTCCCAAGGTGTTTGATTTATATAAACCGGGACATGCATCAATCGGTGTACCTTGCTTGCGAGGCATCCATTTTTTTGTTTGAGCCCATGTGAAAAAACTTGGTACTTCTGAATAGAGTAATGTCCGTGCAGAGGCACCAAAAGCATCCGCACGATTACACAATTCAAAAAATTCGGTGAGTGTAGTTTTTGGTGGATTTATAGCAAGATCAATCGCTGTCTCGTTCGTAAAATATACGCGCTGGCCGTTCTCAAGATGGACGGCTAAATGAATAACTGCTGGATCCCGTTCATGAATTGGGAAACCAAAGATACGCCAAACAGCTTCATTGGAGCTGATGTATCGGCCCGTTTGATAGAGAGTTATTTCATCATTTTTATTCACTGGAGGAGCATTGTTATTGGTATTTTCAACTCGAAGTACAGCCATATCACTGCCTTTATGTACATACTTACAAATGTATTTAATGCTCTTCACGGAACTGCAGAACTCAACGTTAATATGAGCATCGTATGTTTTGCTCAATAGAGGCGAATATGGCACCACCCAACGATTGTCAATGCCAATATCTATGTTGTTGATATTTTTAGTAAATGATTGTCCGCCATTATCGGGACTCCTTCGACTATATATTGGATATCCGTCAATTTGTGATCGTATCGTTAGTGAACTTTTTAGGGAAACTTTTGGTGCATTTTCCATCTGCCATGCAAGGCGATGAACGATTCAGGTCACCGCATGGGCCATGAATCATGTTTGCTGTAACAATATCAAACAGCAATTGATCAGTAGACGGATCTGGAATTTCCGCAGAAATTATACTATCGATTTCTTCAGGACGGATTTTGTCGATTAACCAAACCAAAATGTGTGCATGAGGTAATCCCCTCTTTTGCCACTCAACCGAATACATCCAGCAACGTGTGGGACCGAATACATGTAATTTTGTAATGAAACTTATTAAAGACTTTAATTTTTGTCTGAACACACGTGCTGTAATGTCATGACGCTGTATTGCATTTTGTCCAGGCAATAACAAAGATGTGATCTCCGGCCATTTTGGATTACACGTGAACGTAATAAATAAACATGGTCGTCCATATTCGCGCACGAAAGTCAGAGCATCCTGTATGTATTCTTGCATATGACGTGGACTGCCTATATACGATGATGGTAGAATGACAGAGCTACCAATTTCGGCGGCATCGGCGTTGTTGGCAATAGCATCTCGCAAGTGAATGTATTCTTCCGCACGCAGCTTTTGCTGATTATATCGCAAGTACCGTAATCGTTCGCTCTCTATCTTCACGTACATGTCGACCATGAATTGTTGACAAAGCTCACGACATCGTAGAATGACGTTATCCTGACCGGGTCTAATCATCAACCGATAAGCATAAAAATCCTTCGAACTAACGTTCTTGCTTGTTTCGGCTCCTGTAATGATATATATATGAATAAAAACAAATACTAATTAATAATTAACAATAGTTAAGTTTAATGAATTACGATTAATAAATTAAGTTTTTGGTAAATGAGTAATGATCAAGTTCATAATGAATATAGTACGTGTTGTGGGATCTCGTTGTTTAATATTTATGCAATACCCGTCTTGTCCCTTCCAGAATATTAGTGGATATTGGAGAGCGTCATATAAACGGTGTGTATCAGCAATGAACTGGAGATTATTACTTCTTCTACGAATCACAATTTCTCGTGTAGCTGTACAATCGCCAACCATGATTCCAGCAACGTCGTCAACAATAGGTTCGTTAAATCTAGGAATATGCTCTCCAGCAGGTGTTTTATCAGGATTGATGACAATAGCATGATTATCACTTTGTAATTTGTGCATGTGTGATTTGAATAATTTCAACAATTCATTGTGTTCATTTAATAGAGCATCCAGCTCGCTGACGATACGTCTTGCAAAAACTGAATAAAGGTTATTGTAGCCGCAACGTTTATCCTCACCACCCATAAAGTAAATTTTGTAAAAATTTATGTGGTTTGTTTGGCATTGGCAGCAATGAACCCACTTTGTGATAAATTTGGCCTTTGATTTTAAATGTTGAATTGAATGCTCGAATTGACTTTAGGAACAGGTTGGAATCTAGATCAGTGCCGATAAGTAAACCGTTCAATGGCTCAGGTGGTGTTTGAATTATAGGCAGCTGCACCTTTCCGGACGCGCAACACATTCCGGCTGGCTCATTTTTAAATTTAAGAGCATTACAATGCGGACAATTCCTTATCCATAGCACCAATTACTACATTTGAATGAGCATAATATTGAACATCGGGTTCATACTGGAACGCTAGACGCAGGAATGAAGCAGATGTAAATGATCGATGTACCTGTTTGCGGTGTTGTTCATTTGCTCTGAGTCTGCTAACTATAAAATAGCGTGCTTGTCTTTGTTCTAATCTTCTTTGTTCATTTCGTTCAGATCGTGCATCTTCTGATTCTGCTTTACGCAATTGAGCCATGCGCACACGCACATTAGTATTATCTTGCTGCTGCTGTTCTTCTGTCCTTTGGGCTCTTATATTTCGCTTGCCTGCAGTTCTACGTGTTTTCCTGCCCAAAGAAGCCTCTTAGCGTCTTTTTGGCATTGTTCACGGTTTAAAACACACATAAATAGAACAAATTGAATTATTTTATGATGAAAAACAGTAATAATGTATTAATATTTTTTTTTGATTGTATTTATACGTATATATTAAATTAAATGTACATCGTGTATATTTTCTATTATTATTTTACGTACCTTTTACAATGTTTTTCTTTTGAAATGATTCTTACAAAATTTTGCACACACTCATAATAAAAATAATTTAAACGTGTAACCATGGAGCTAGAGAGTATAAGAAAGGAAGAACTAATACTGTAAGAAGTAACCCTATTTTTCTCTTCCTTTTATTCTCGGATAATCTCCTCCAATTCGCCGAGCGCGCCATCTATCCGCCTGGTATACTTTTGTAGACTCTAGAAAAAAAATATTTGTTGCAACTAATTTACGCAGATTGCGAGTGGCAACAACGATGAATAAAATAATACTATGATTTTTAGAACAACAATGTTTAGGAAGTTTAATCTGCTTTAGTAAGGAAATAAATACTTTTAAAATACCGCAAGTTGAAAGTTATTTTAACATTAAATAATATTTTATGAGACAGCAACCGCTCCACTTTAATTTCATAGTCTCTCTCTTGCGGAGGTAGCGCTGTTTAGGAGCTATCGTGTTCACACACACACACACACACACACACACACACACACACACACACACACACACACACACACACACACACACACACACACACATCTCGTACAAATAGCATAAATGAATTCAGAAGACCTCAAAATGTGTAAATACACCAAAATCTCGAAGTTGAATTTTTTCATGATTACAATACTTTCCTTAAATGGTACATGTTCGGAAAGTAAAAAGGGTGAAAATCTGAAACACTTTCAGGTTTTAAATACGCACTATAGTGCTACATATTAAAATCGTATCATAATTTATACGTCGTCCCTATTTTACTTACTTATTCCATTAAGTTGCAAAAGTGTATCGTTATTCATGACTGTGCTGTATTTTTCTTTCTTGTTTCGTAAAACCCATCTTTGGAATCGAAATCTATCTTAAAATTGCCTACTAAGACTATTTTACAATCTACGCCAAGTATATTACAACTATACTTCATCGTTTTATATCTTGTTTCGAATGTGCATCATAATCCATGAGTGTACCGGTTTGTCTTTCTTGGGTTGATTCCCACTTTAACGCCTCGAATATCGCCAAGGTTTGCGATCATTAAACATATGCAGTTACCCTGACGATTTTTTGCTTTTATGTGGCAATCGTAATTTAGAATTAAAATGGCGATTTGGAACAACATGTAAGTACAGCATGTCGTTACAATTTTATTTATTTTGGATTGCCAATTAATGAAGTTTTAATAATTAAATGTCTTAAATTCCTTAACTGGCGCGTTTATCGCTAGTTTGTTTACTTTAATTATCACCTAGTTTTTTTGGGAGCGTTGAAACGGTACTTATGTATTATCCCGGCGGTCACTTCCGCCAAACTACTTTTTCGTAGATTTTAAATACGTTGCCAATCGTATTCCAAACCATCAACAATTTCATGTGCCCGGCATTTATCTTGGTGAAAAAATTGCTTGTCTTGGCGGACCGCCTGGAAAATACGTATGTACCGTTGAAACTTGTGCATAACTCCCAGAGACCCATGACTGCAAAGCTCGCCAAAGTACGGGAATTTTTTGGGTTGGCGAGAGTGGGGGAGCTAAAATAGGAATCAACTCTTTCTTGTACCATAAAACACATCTTTGGAATCGAAATCTATCTTAAAATCGCCACCTGAAACTGTTTAGAATTTCCTCCAGGCATGTTCTTCCTGTAGGCATATTCCAACTATACCGCAAAGACATTTTAAATACTGTTTGGAATGGACATCATAATCCATGAGTGTACCGTGTTTTCCTTTCTTGTTCCACAGAGCACTTCTTCGGAATAGAAATCTATATTAAAATCGCCTAATAAAACTCTTTTACAATATACGCCAGGCGCTTTCTAACTATACGCGAAATATATTTATAATAAATTGTCGCGTTTTGGCACTACATTTAGCGATCAATTATCAAAAATTGGAAAACCTTGTGCGACTTTCAACATTTTATAAACTCCCCCCCCCCTCTCCACATTATCTGGCAAACACATTTGAAAAGTGATTCGACACGCTAATGCCTGCACAGAAATCCTGATTGAAATTAATAGCACTCGGGGGCTAAACATTTTGGGGTGGACCGCCCTTATGACTTAGGGGTATGAGACATAGTTAAAAACCTATTCTATGACCTAACGAATGTACATAGAAAATTTCATTAAAATTGGTCGAGTGGTTTCGGAGGAGTTAGGTGACTAACACTGTGACAGGAGAATTTTATATATTAGATAGATTATATCAGAAACAATCGAAGTCAATATATCAGTATAAAAATTACGAAATTTAAATTGTTATACGGTCCCCCGTCCTATGAGTTATGTTTAGAAAATTTTTCTTTATACAATTTGAAGCGCAATAAAAAAAATTCGTCCTTCTACGACCGAAATTTAACGAGTGATAAAGCAACAAATATTTGACTTAAGTCACTTTTCCACGTTTAAAAATGTCCCGTTACGGTAAACCGTCAAGGCATCATATAAAATTTGAAATTTGAAATTATTGGTTTTAATTTCATTTCTTGGCATAATGCGGGAAAAGAAAAAGCAAAACTAAGTTCAGAATAGTAATCTTTGAGCAGAAGGTTATAGTCAGGCTCTATAAAAATCCATCCGGGGTTTGACTTACTAAATCGTACATGCGTAGCAAGGAGTATGCTACTCAAAGTACAGGAAGAGTTTTCTACACGGGTGCATGTTTATATTGCAGCTGATGGAAGCTTCTTTTGAGCAAATGTTACGCTAACAGAATTCGCAGTGTTATTTTAAGTTTCCAAAATGCAAATATTTGTATTTTAAAATGCTTCATTTTCTAATATAATGTTTAATGAAGTGTTTTATTGCCTTGCTTTTTTATTTTAAGTTATTTAACACCAGTTCATTTAAAAAACTCCATTTTCAGTATAAGAAATAATTTTATATTAATTTAATATTTCGTTAATAATAATAATTTAATATTATGTTAATTTAATAGAAGCATATTGGATACGCGTAGTTAAACGTTAATCTTCTTTATTACAATCTACATTCATAAAATGGTTAATGAAATTGTTAATAAGTATTACAAGGCTCAAAACCATGTACATTAATTTTTCTCACATTCATTTTGTATACAACACCTATTTCGTTGCTCGAAAAATGCTCTTACTTTAAGCTGCTGTAACTCGGTGAATTTTGGTCGTAGAAAGACGAATTTTTTTATTGTGCATGAAATTGCATTAAGAAATTTTTTCTATAGGAATTAGTTTACTGACTTCAACTGTTTCTGACATAATGGATTTAACAATTTAAAGCATTTTTGCAATTGCAACTATGTGTCACTGACTAAAGGTTAAGGAAACAACCATTGGACACCGTTAGCACTGGATACCCTGCATGTATATACATAGGGACAAACTTCTATTTTTAACGTTAGCGTCAGTTAGTCAAAGTAACGTTAATAGACTTTAAACAACCGCGAACAAAATGGCAGTAATACTAAAACTACATCAAGCTGTAAATTAATATAGTTTACTATTTTTCTGAAAGTTGTTGGTAAAAAGATTAAGAAATGTAAATTTATAAAACCTTCGTAGATATACATGACATTTGTTGCAAAAATTAAGGTATTTCAGACTTATAGACAGAATGCTAATTATAGCGCATAGCTTACAGAATTTACAGTAGAAAAACTACTGTATACGTGGATTTTTTTTTCTTACTAAAAGAAAAAAATGCGTATGGAAAAAAACTGTTGATGCTGAGGTATGAGTTTGACCTTCAGGTTAGCCGACTGCGCTACGGTAGAAAAAAAAAATTGTTTTACTCAAAAACTGATAGTAGGCATAAGCGTAAAGTTTTCAAAATTATTGGGGGGGCCGGGCCCCACAACCATATATATTCACGTCAGTGGCGTATCCAAGGGGGCTAGGGGGGTCATAACCCCCCATGAGGAATTTTTTGCAATAAAAAATGTATATTCTTCATTCCCTTATTATATACCCGTATACATATATGTGAGTTGCAGAAGCAATACACCCCCCATGAAAAATTTCTGGCTACGCCACTGATTCACGTACATGTAACTTACTCATAGCTGCCAACTACTATGGAATATAATTAACCACTTTTTCTACATGATTTTTCGGCTTAAAATATAGCAAAATTTTTGTGGTTATTATTTTGAAAAAAATAATTAAAAAAATATACTGTTTACGAAAAGTGGTTAATTATATTCCGTAGTAGTTGGCAGCTATGACTTACTGTATATAAGTGTAAATTATTGGAGGCGCTCGAACTCTATGGGTCCATAGAATTCTACACCTATGTAAGGTAAGTATCCATGTTAGTATCTTCCTACCATGTTATAAGTTAAAAATAGAAGCAAAGTAAAAAATCCAAAGGAGGAAAAAAAAAATTTCGATGAGATAGTGCATTTTAGACACATCTGAACTTTTCTTCATTTCATAATCTGATTTTAATTAACCAGAGCCTGGCGAGGGCAACTTATAGTAACATTGTGTGTTACGTGGAGTCACAATGAATACTGAATCATGATTGAAATCAAAAGAAGGAAATTTTTAAAAGTACAAGTAAAGGTTTTTTTTAAACGTTTGTAAATGGAGTGAAATACTTTTTTTATGGTAGTATAAATTAGTTTTCTGTATTTAGTGGTAAATTATTGGGTGGGCTCAGCCCCTAGTCACAATTTATTGGGGGGGCTCGCCCCACGGGCCCATATAACTCTACGCCTATGATAGTAGGATTATTAAATGAAGTACTGCCACCTCTAATTTATGCTGGGAACACTAAACATCGTTTTAATACCACTTTAAAGAGTAAAAAGACCTCCTTTAAATTAATTTAAGATAATTTTAATAAAAGAAATTGATTGAGTAGATAATTTTGGCTTTCCTCTACATCACAGAATCAAAGTTAGAAAAACAGATAGTACGATCGCACAGATAGAAGAGGTATTAGCTTAAAATGTTACAGATTCTGGAAATACGTAACCTAATTTCAGTGAAAGAAAGTTTAACGTCAAGAAATTTTGTACAAAACACAAAGAACAAAATTAAAGTAACGTAGGGTTACTGAGGCCACAAATGTCCTCACTTCTTCAGAAGCAGTATATTCAAGTCCGCATCGAAGAAAGAGATAAAATATTTAAAATATAAACAAAAAAATCCTAAGAGGAATAGCACTTTTGCGATTCTGATGAAAAAAAAGAGTGGAAAATAAAAGTGGGGGATAGAAGATGAACAAAAATCAGGAGGAAGAACAGAATGAAGAATGAAATAGATAAATAATAAGGAAAATGCGAAAGTATAGCAGGAAAAGAATAATAATTGTATCAAAATATAAAAACAAGAAAACAATCTAATTATTAGAAGCATAATAGTTTTTATTAATATTGTTATTAATTTAATATTTATTTTTACTCCTAGAAATATGAATTATAAAACAAAATGAATATGGAAAACAAATTAATAAATTGTATGTTTTTGTTTGCATCTCTTGATAACATTTGGCAGTCAAGTTTCGAAATTTTTTCTTAAGAGTTAATATATGCAAATATATATTCATATAAGTGATAGTTTCTTAATTTTTGAGCACATGATATACCAGTTTAAAAAAATTCTTAACATTTTTTTATATAATGGTAGCGAATTTAAATCAAAACATAATATTCAGTTACTATTCCGAATTAGTTTATAATTCTGCATGGATAAAATAAAATAAAATAAAATAAAATAAAGCAAAATATAAATGTATGGTGATTATCAAAAAGTGCCTCAAAGCAAACTATTTTGTGTAATAGATGGTATCTCAAGCCATTACCTTTAATTATCATTTAATATCTCAGAGATACAGTATTGCTTTCGTTAAATTAACATTTGTATGATTAAATAGCATTTAAATACTGTAATAATATTTTTTATGAGGCGTCTACAAATTTCAATGCCTGGGGAAAGATATCTATTTTTTTTTATTTGTTATTTTTTTAATAACCAACGATAGCATGCGGCGCTATTATCACCGTCTAAAAGGATTTTTTTTCTTTCTTTATTTTAATGATTTAGTAACGTAAGTATTATGAGGTTACATAAGAAAAAAATGAGGTTAGGGAAAAAGACTAATCAGGTTCTTCTGCAAAAGGGAATGCTTGTAGAGTAAAATCGATTGTTCTAGAACGAGCGGTGACGAAAGATTTACTACGACTGAGAAAGTTTTTTGTTATTATTTCTTGAATTAAGATGGCAACAGCCTATACATCAATCACTTTTAAAATACAGAACTGCTAAAGTCAGAGACAACATTGAGCTATTCAATACTACAAATTAGGCTGCTCATTGTGTGTTGCCCAACTACATTTTGTTTCATTTTGTGCTCAAAGTAGAGCTATAACTGCTGTTGGCGTTTATTAATTTTGTGTCATAAGTGTAGTAATGGCGTGGGAACTTGCTTTTGAATGGGGAGAATGTCTTTTTTTCGTTGAAACTTTTCGACAAATCATAACACAATACAAATTATTAAGTGAATGGATGCAAATAACTATGCCTGTCTCACTTAAAATTATCTTATCATTCAATGTGATTGCATATGCATTACCTAACATAAAAGTTCATATACAAAGGTATTAATTACAGCTTTCATAAACTTCTGCGAAAGTTAGATTACTCAAAGACAAATTGGAATCACAGCAATCTTCATAGAACAATTAAAAGCGCAATAAAAATGCTGTCGTAAATCTTCATTTTCCTATGATGGTTTCCGAAAAATTAATGGAAGTTGCCACAGAAAGAACTTTTTCACAATTTATTGTTAACTAGTACTATTTCCTTTAAATAATGCCGTGTTTGGAAAACAATTTTGATAATGAAACCAAAGTAAGAAATTTGATGTACACTTGAAAAAATTTTCAAACGTTTTTATCATCTACTAGCTGAAGTACCCGTCCTCGACGGGTAAGTGAATGCAAATTTCCAAAAAGCAAGAACTTTCGTCAGCATTGTAGGAGTACACAGAATGGATGTAGTATGTTTCCAAAGTAAAGAAAGCGAAGTTATAATTTTTATGTATTGTTAAAATATTACAGGTTAGAGAGTAACTAAATAATATCATTTCATTCGCTTTAGTCGTAATTATGTGATGCGCGAACGAATATTTACGCATATTGAAATAATTTTCGCAAAATCTCAAAATTTAATCAACATTTTTTTTAAATTGGAAGCCTAGAATTTAAGTTGAGTGACAACCTATCATGTCACCCAAATTCGTTTCATTCCCTGCAGCCTTTATTTCGTGATGCTGGACCAAATTTTCAGCATTTTAAAACGATTTTCGCAAAATATCAAATCAATTTCGTATCATTCGTATTAGTCGTTATTACGTGATGTTTGAAGAAATATAAACGTATTTTGGGAAAATTTTCACAAAATCTCAAAATCTAATAAAAATGTTTAAAAAATTGGACTCCATAGTTTATGTTGAGCAACCATCTATCGTGTGACCAAATTTCATATCATTCGCTTTAGTCGTTATTACGTAATGCGGGAACAAAGATTCACTCAGTTTTAAACGATTTTCACAAAATCTCGAAATCTGATCGATTTTTTAAAAATTCGATGCTTATAGTTTAAGGTGAGTGACCACCTATCATTTCACCAAATATCATTTTTTCAACTTTGCAGTTATTACGTGATGTGCGAACACAAATTTACGCAGTTTGAAATGATTTTCGCAAAATTTCAAAATCTAATCAAGATTTTTTTTTAATTCAACGCCTATGTTTTAAGTTGAGTGACCACCTATCATGACACCCAATTTCATATCATTCGCTTCAGTCGTTTTCACGTGATGCTTGAACACAAATTTACGCAGTTTGAAACGATTTTCGCAAAATCTCAAAATCCAATGAGGATCTTTTAAAAATTGGACGCCTATGTTTTAAGTTGAGTGACCACCTATCATGACACCCAATTTCATATCATTCGCTTCAGTCGTTTTTACGTGATGCTCTAACACAAATTTACGCAGTTTGAAAGGATTTTTGCAAAATCTCAAAATCCAATCAGGATTTTTTAAAAATTGGACGCCTATGTTTTAAGTTGAGTGACCACCTATCATGACACCCAATTTCATATCATTCGCTTCAGTCGTTTTTACGTGATGCTTGAACACAAATTTACGCAGTTTGAAAGGATTTTCGCAAAATCTGAAAATCTAATAAAGATTTTTAAAAATTGGACGCCTATGTTTTAAGTTGAGTGACCACCTATCATGTCACTCAATTTCATATCATTTGCTTCAGTCGTTTTTACATGATGCTCGAACACAAATTTACGCAGTTTGAAAGGATTTTCGCAAAATCCAATCAGGATTTTTTTTAAATTGGACGCCTATGTTTTAAGTTGAGTGACCACCTATCATGACACCTAATTTCATATCATTCGCTTCAGTCGTTTTTACGTGATGCTTGAACACGAATTTACGCAGTTTGGAAGGATTTTCGCAAAATCTCAAAATCCAATCAAGATTTTTTTTTTAATTGGACACCTATGTTTTAAGTTGAGTGACCACCTATCATGACACCCAATTTCATATCATTCGCTTCAGTCGTTTTTACGTGATGCTTAAACAAAAAAAGCGTCACGGACAGAACGATAGAACGACAGAATGACAGAAGGACAGAACGACAGAATCACAGACAGACAAACTTTTTTTTGAGGGTCGCATCGGATTCCCGGATGCTTGAAACGGATAGAAATCGCAAAATTTTTGAATTCCAAGAAATGTACAGACAAAATTCTAATTTTATTTATATAGATTTCATAAGACAATGTTTGCAAATCTTTATTGAAATGTAACATTCTGATTTTTCTTCGAGTAACTCATTTCTTTTAGAAATTTATAAATGTGGTTATCTTTTATGTAAAAATAAATCCATATAACTATCGCTACTGGTTGCCAGTACTGTAGTAGATTGTCTGTATCTAATTTTAATCCCCTAATCACAGAGAGATTACCTGATGAAACATCTATCTCCTTAACTTGTCTCTCGTAAGTGTCTAATATCCCAAACACTCAGCGGCTTTACAAAACGATTGAACATGATCCAGATTCTAGTTCGTTATGTAATAAATTTACATTTTAATAACTTGAAACATTATCGTGAATGTGTTACTCACAGAATTCCCCTCACTATTTATTTTTAAATTTCTTTGACACTAAGCATTTTCAGTGACTTTTAGTTTTCCTTTGAAAATCAATAAAATTTCGCACTCGGAGTTATTTTTTATCTTTTTTCTTTCTTTCTTTTTTTACGAGATGAATCCAAACATCAAGGTAAAAAAAAGATAGGCTTTCCCTATACAATCTAAATAAGAAAAGTCTTTTCTGTTACAATCCGTTGTACCAATCCAAAACACAACTTTTACCGCAATTATTTACTCCGCAAATATTAAAAAGTTATGCTAAAAGTTATGCCGCAAATATTAAAACATAATAAAATCCACACCGTTTGTAGAAGTTGGACCTTCCAGAAACCGTCCAGAAGTTGGCTTAAAAATTTTCATAATTACGTAAAGAGTTATAGAAAAATCTGTATTACTTCAGAAATATGAAAATCCACCCATTCCCTACTTTTTAAGCGACTTTCCGCAATTTTTACCTCACTCATATCCGATAGTGTGATGATAGTGAAAAAGGTGAGATGTCGTAAATGAGATCTAAGTCATTTTAATGTCTCGAGTATTACCGTGTTTACTCGCGTAATAGTCGCGCTTTCTTCGCCAAGTTTTCATGGTGAAAGTCTAGGTGCTAATATTATGCAAGTAAAATCTATTGCATAATATTCTAACTCTATAGCTATTTTTTGTGCTTCTAAACGAGGGTGTGACTATTATGCGAGGGCGACTATTACGCGAGTAAACACGGTACTAAAATGCGTTGCGTCTTAAATTTGGCTAGTCATGCTTTAAAGTGAAAGTTGCCTCTCGAGCAAAAAATTTCATAATTTTTATCATTTCAGTTACTTGGAATAGCTCTTTGAGGTTATCAAGATTGAAAATTGACCTTTTTCAAGAGACTTATAGATAAACCACGGATCAGTACTTGAAATAAACGTTGAGTTAATAATTCAATGGTATTTCATCAATAATGGACCAAGGATATAGATTAAGGATGAGGATCTTAGTTTCCTGAAGTTCAGTTTTAAATTGTGAGTGAGATTAGAACTCCTCATCACCGAACAGAAACTACGTTTGTGTAAAATAAGCAAACCTCTGGATTTTTCGAAGCTGTACAAAGATATATAGTAATAGTGTAGCAAAGATGTATAGGAAGCAAAGTGTTTCTTAGAGATGCAAGAGAGATACCCCCCCCATCGCCGAACGTATTACCACGACAGAAACTATGTATGACTTAAACAAATCTCTGTTTCTGTCATATGCAAACAGGGTTCCCGTTATCGAGTTAACTTCGCTACGAGTTTTATGTTTCTCGCTAATGCTAGCAAGTGAAGTTGCTTGATAAAAAATAAAACCAAAAGTTTACAGGACTCGGAAATTTCGTTGAATTAAGAAAGAGTTCATATGAATAAAATAAAATCGAAAGATGATACACGGTTTGAGGCGGGGTGATGCCAGATAGATGAAAAAAAATGCATTTTATTGAGCTCTTAGGTGCAAAGAGAAAAGTACTCAATCAGCGCACAGAGTATAAAATATATTAAAGAAGGTACTTTTTGAAAAAAGTATGGCTAATCACAGGAGGTGTAATTTTCCCGGGTGCCCAGAACTGTTATGTCTGAGCATGGGATTTCTGAGGATATTTTGAGGGACTTGGGTATTCAATTTCGTTCCACCAAAAACTAGCATCTCGTTTGTTTGCAATATTCAAAGTACACATTTCCTCTGTTACAATATACAAAACGCACACTTTTCACGTTTAAAATATTTTTAAAAATTTTTAATTTTTTACTATTTAAAAAGAATATGACAGTAAGTGAAAGATGCAGGATAGTAAAAGTAGATGAAACCCCAGAACATATTTTAAAGAAATTAAGTGATTTTTTTTTCAAAACGCACTTCACTCTTACTTTATAAATAAAAAGTAAAAATAATCAGTTTTACATATACATATATAATTGTATTATGTAGAAACTTGACATCTTCCATTTTCCAGTGCCTTATAATTAGACAGTATTGATGAATTCGAACTTCAAATAGTGAAAGTACCATTATTTCAAGAGAAGTAATAGATTGAAGACTAACCAATGAAAATAATAAAAGGGCTATGGAAGCTTAAATAATGCTTGATATAAGAGCTCTATTTTCTATTTAATGTATGTAACGCTTTCACAACCTACCTGTTTTGCTAAAGGGTGGGTCCACTATCTCACTTCATCAAAAACAGACACCCATCCACTCAAATATACTTAGCTGTCAGTTTTATGATAGGATAAACGGAAGCGTTGTTATGTTTTTGTTTTAAATTATTTTAAGACATAATAAACAGAAAAGTAGAGACTTTTTAGATTACAAGCCAAAAGAAAAATCGTATGCATTTATACGAAGCACTGAAAACTACAATTTTTTCTAAAGTGATATTTCTGAAATAATTTGGCCATTTAGCCAAAAACTTAACATCGTAAACTTGATGTGCTTGTTTTATATTATCAGGTTGTAACGAAAGTTTTCCGCCATATCTGCCTGAAATACTAACTTATAACTGTTTTTGAACTTTCGGTACCAAACCTGCACAGTGTCACATGATACAACAATAGTACTTAAAGCTGTACTCATAATTCGTTGATATTATGTAGCTGACTTTTTGCAACACAACTGGAAGTAAATGATGGTTCTAATCCTCTATAGTGATAGTTCTTTTTGAGACACCTTATACTTAATGATAACTATATTTTTTACAGATTTCACAACACAGTGTTATAAAGTAAACCTCTTTCTTTCAAATGCCAAAAATCGTTTGACAAAATATGAGCAAATACGCCAACGAGAACTGTGTGCTGACGAAGTTTGCGGTGGCGGGAAACTTTCGTTACAACCTAATATTTTATTAGATAAATCACAGTGCAAAAATGTCAATGCATTTGGGGCAAACCTGTTTTTAAAATATTATTGTTATTAATATAATTATTTTAAAATAGCTCTTTTTTAATAATTGCTTCACATTTTCGGAGGAAGGTCTGGCCCCCTGCCCAAGTACGCCCCTGGTGGAAGAGATCATTTCCTGTGAAAATCGTTGCTTAACGTCATGGGTGCTAATGCTTACAAAACCACGTCGCTAAAACTACCCCTAAACATAGGTATTCAAAGGTCTTTTCTCGGGAGCAACGATGAGCGTAGAAAGGAAGTCTGTCGTGGTGTATTTGCAGCAAAAAGAGTGCGTGTGAGTAAGTTTAAACATTTTAATAGTTTTCTAATCCCAGCTTAGAGCACACATGGGTAACTTCCGACCCGAGGCCGGATGTGGCCCGTCTCGGCTTTTAATCCGGCCCACGGAACACATCAAAATCCCATATAAACCATTCAAAATCCAATATAAATCATAATTATACGGCCCGAGACTTCGCTAACACCCTAAAGTTAGGCCCGCCACTTCCCTAACTTCCTAGAGTTTGGCTCGCAACTTTCAGAAGGATGCTCATATATGGCTTAGAGCTTGATTTACAGGATTTCTTTTGTTTCCATCTGCTATAACATTATTTCTGACAAGAGCATTCCTTCATATATTACAATAATCTTAAAAATAAGGTAGAAAATCTATTTGTGAATTAGTTATCTGATTTTTTAGTGTCGTATACTACAACATTTGTCCTATCGGCTTGAAACTTTCCAGAATTACTGAAAAAAATACAGAAAAAAGACCACGCAACTTTAAAAATCTGAAAATTCACCTGTTGTCCAATTTTTATAATTTTTGCAGTTCCAAAATTAGTAAAAGAAGGTTGAGGACACGATTCTGACGTACCACATGTACGCTTCATTCTGAATATCACAGTGTATATGCTGTAGTTAAATCCATGGTCACCAACGTCCCCTCAACGGTGGCAAGCAGTTTTCGAGGGATGACAATATTCAGAAGTCCCTTCTCCAGATGAGGATCCAAATTGCCACGGGAAACTCCTAGAAGGACGCATGTAGCTATAGATGACACATTCGGTGAGATGACATCTCCTATCCTGTCAAACAATCAAACTTTCGCTTTAAACCCCAAAATTACACTTTTACATTTATCCACTTTTATTGTGTTATGTTTTATAAAATTACGAAATAAAAATTGTTTTAATGTTTTTTTCTAAAAACAAACCTGAGCTGTAAAAATGTCATTTGAAAAGGCAGCTGAATGCAAACTTGAACAGTTTGTTTCACATTATAGAAAGTATGCTATCATCAGTCGATTCACATGTTAAACCTATGGACATATTTTTGTGATGCAATAGTTCACTCGTGTAATTTGTATTTTGCGGCTTTTATTTCCTACAGAAAGTTTTATCGATAAGCCTGTTTAGAATACCTGAAACGTAATTATTATTATGGATTTTAAGTTATGCGACCTATTTTAAAAATTCGTTTGAGGAAAATAGTGATGATAATAGTCGAAATATATCGACGAACGGAAATAGAGTGAAAAGGTAAAAGTTCAAAGTTGTTTCAAAAATTCGTGTTTCGGAGGAATTTCCTCATACTAAGGTTTTCGTTAATTATTTTAGTTTGTATTGATCATTGGTATATTATAATTAAATCTCGTATCTCTAAGTATATGAAATTATTCTAAGATATTATTTTTATTCATTAATATTCATGTGTTTACTCGAATTTTTTTAATGTTTTCATCTAAATGTAATATGCTAATAATGCCTCTTTATAAATTAAACATAGCTTTTACACTTCCTTCAATGATTAATATTCTGTATGTATATAGGTTAATTGATTTAAGTTTAATGGTTAATGCTTCTTTCCATTTTTAGACAGATGATGCAAGAAAATTAAAAAAGGGGCCCTTTCCTTAAACATGAAAAACTCAAGTTGTTATGTTAAATATCTTGGGCTCTTATACAGTATACCTACCCTACCAAAACAAATAAATTAGTGAATAAATAAATAAAATTAAAAAACGAATTATAAAGAAATCTTTCCTTGACTTACACGACAGGTATGTTCCTGGAAAAATTGTGCTAACCAAAACCATTTAAAACCAGGAACTGAATTCCTACAAAATAGTAGAATATGTTCAATTAAACTGTAAATCGATTTGAATGCGGTGAAGAAAAATCCGAGATATGTTTTGTTTTTCTAAATAAACATCTAAAAGGTGAAAAGGATTAAAGAAACAAAGAAGGATGTGTTCATTAATTATTTTTTATTGACCACTGAATGCTCATACTTTAGAGATCTTCAGAGAGGAGCATGTGTATTTCGCAGACTCTTAGATGGTGCCAGAGTCACAATCTTACAGTCTGCGAAAAGGCTAACAGGCTCAAAATGGTAATTTATTGCATAGATAAGACTTTATTCATCTGAATTTAATAAAAAGATACCCCTATTACCAATTCCGGGTTTGATTGTGTTTACGTATAAAGTTATATCATTTTAAGAAGCCTAAAAATAATTCATACTTCCCTATATATTTTGCCTAAACTCAAAAACCATGCTTTTCTGTATATACAAATCATCTAAAAACATTTCTAATTTATGACTGACATTGATAGTTCTAAATATTTTCAGTGGTAAATAAATGTGAAATTTTATATGAAATTAAAAATAACAGTGAAAATTAAGAAATGTTAGGATTTGGTAGTTTTATAGACTCTGCACCCTTATTTGAGTGATATATGTTAAGCTTACTTTGATCTGTAGAACAAAACAAAAATATTGCCAAACATTAGCTTTTTTATTTCTAATTTTGGAACACATATACTAATGCATTAAAAAAGAAACTTCCGCCGAAATAAGTTACTAATGAAAAACGTCGCATGTCAGACTAACATTAATAAAGAGGTAAATGGTATACAGGAATTGAAAAGCTTTTTAAATCAGCGTAAGTCAAGAGAAAGGTCATCCAGCAAAACACTTTCCATTTCATTAAATAATCTCAAAAGTTTTTCAATGTGTGTAATAATCCACTTAAAAGCCTGGAACAGTATTTGGACTAAAAGCCTTTCTATACAACATGTTTCGGCTGTCATTTAAAGCTACGGGAATTCACAGTAGTTTTTTTTCTTCGTGTGATTCAACTTACCATTAAATAAAAAGAAATGTGCATTTACAGTTTCAAGATTTTTTTTCTCAAACGATTAGCTTTTGATCTCAATATTCTTTCTGGATAACATTTTACCACTAGATGATATGCTTTATTTTTATGCGGTATTTAGAACCGATCGAAGGCATCTGTAAGTTCAATTTAAACAACAAGCTATAAGGTTATTGCTTTTCTGACAGTCAATACATATAAAACTTTCTAAAATCTACCAATAAAGGTAGGCCACATGACACACAGATGTAAATACACACCGATGTTCTTTTAGTTAGAAAAGTTTTTGAGTAATTTATATAAGAAATCTATATAAATAAAATAAGACATTTGCATGTACATTATTGGAATGCAAAAATTTTGCGATTTTTATCTGTTTCAAATATCTATGAACCCAAAACGCTCATAAAATACGTTTGCCTGTCGTTCTGTCGGTGACGCTTTTTTGTATCCGCATGACGTAAAAATCAAAAGTTGAATGAAAAGAAATGAAATTGTGTGACATGATAGGTGGTCACTCAATTGAAACTATAGACCGTCGATTGTTTCCAAAAATTTATATGGAACTTGAGATTTCAGTGTCTAGATCTTTTTCGTTATCATCAAGTAAAAACCCCTTAAATAACGAATGATGTGAAATGGCTATGATTAAAGAAAACCACTTAAACTGTAGGCATTGATATATATATATATATATTTAATTTTTTCATAAATCTTGAGATTTGGGGAAAATTTATTAAACATGTGTTACATTTTTTTCATGCATTACGTAGAAACCACCGAAGCCAATGAAATGAAATTTAGTGTCTTAATAAAGGGTCACTTATTTTAAACTATAGGAGTCAAACTTTTGAAAATTTTTTGCGAAATTTAAGAATTTATGAATTTTTTCTAAATGTTTGTTTGCACATATCTGAAAAAAGGCGAAATTTGATTTGATTGATAGCAAGTTAATTTAAGTTATATTAATTAAATTTTTTAAGTCTACCATAGACAAAGATGGACGCAAGACGGTTAATACGCCTATCCCGTCTCGGTCTCTCATCCATCCCGAATCACAGACACTGATTTTTTTTTTAAATCATGTAAATGTTGTTTCTCGAATACCACGAAAACGGTGCAAGAGAATGCAATGGAAATTAGTAGCATGATAGGTAGGAACTTAGTAGATAAAATAATTAAAACTTTGTAAAAATAACACACATAAGAAGGTGCTTATCCACAGAAAGATCTTTTCGGGTGGTACAAAAGGCCCACCCTTCTACCGATGAAAAAAAAAAAAAAAGCCGTATTATCCACACGAGCAGAAAAGTTGGAACTTAAATACAACTCCAGCAAGAGTTCCATCCGAAAACCATCCTTCTCGCGATGAATACTTTTCACAAGTGTTACTTTTACAAAGTTTTAGCTATATTTTATGTTTCAACGCCATTTTTGTTGTTGTTGTTGTTGAATGTTCTTGTTAAGCATTAGGTTTCAAATTTTTCATTTTACTTAATTTTTTTTTATTTGAGCCAAATTAAAAATTTTGAAAAATTACATTTATATGGTGGTAGTGCTGGGTTAGGGGAAGGGTTATCCCTTTAAAGCGTCCGAAGCGGATGAAATGACATTAGGTAAAAATAATAATTGTCTGTTCAACTTAAACAATTGTCGCAATTTTTTTTTTCAAAATTTTTATTGGATTTTTAAGATTTTGTGAAATCTGCAAAATGCTCTGTCCAAATATATCATCTTAAAATATCTACATTAATTTCAATAAATTTGAGCTACAAGTTTAGAGATTGCAAAAGTTGATAATGTTTTCTTCTCTTTACTTCCTCGTACTTCCTACAAGGGAGTAATGTGAGCGCGAAAAATATCGTTAGCCAGATTTTCGCGAAAAACCGATTTTGACTACCTCAAAATTTACTTTTAGAATTTTTGTGATGCATCTCATCGTACGCATGTATGCAACTTCATATAAATGCATGTCCAACTCATTTTGACCGAGCGCAAGTGCATTTCGACCAGTTGTTCCTTGGCATCTGTAGGCACGTATGTATGTAACTCTCATATCTCAAAAACTATTGGTCGTAGAATGTTGAAACTTTATATTTAGGATTGCTGTAACATCTACTTGCGAACCTCTTCTTTTGGTCCCACTCGACTGGATAGTTTAGGTACAGGGCCCCCCCAAAAGATTTTAAATACATTACGCTGTATGGGCAGAAAATCTTTAAAGAATATTATAGAGGTACTAGCTGACCCGGCAAACGTTGTTTTGCCATATAAATTATTCCTAGGTTTATTTTAGTGGAAAGAAATGACTAACTTATTGTAAGTTTGTGAGGATGTGGTATATGAGTGGAAGAGGCACGGAGCTCTGTGAACGATGCTGGAATATAAAAATAACACAATACCAAACATTTGTATTTTTAATTCATTGTAATGTTTTCTTTAAATTTATATATATCGCTAATTACAATAATTTTACAAAAAAAAAAATAAAATCAATCTCTTAACGGAATAGAGTGTACAATATTTTTTGTTACCCCACCTTTAGCTAACACAAACAAACTGGATGGTTTGCCCACTCGAGAGCATGCCACGTATAATTGTCCGCGTGAAAAACATGGTGTGCTCAAATCTAAGCCACAAACAGACATAGTTTGGCCTTGAGACTTATTGATAGTCATTACAAATGCCAATCTTATTGGAAATTGAAGACGTTTAAATTGAATTGGCACATCCGTGGGTATAATAGGAATCCGTGGTAGTAATATATTTTCACCTCGAAATTTGCCATTTAAAATGACGGCTTCGACAACATTTTTCATTAGTTTTTTAATAACTAATCGCATGCCGTTACACAGCCGTGGTGGGTTCAAATTACTAAGCAAAATAACCGGAGATCCAACCTTCAGTTGTAAGTTATGCGTCGGCATGCCTGATAAATCTAATGAGTTTAAAAACTCTGCTGGATAATTCACACCTTCGGTGGCATCGCAAACTGTATCAATAGATTTGTATGACACTAACTCCCCTGGCAATAAATGTTGTATTTTAAGATTCAGCTCGATGACGTCTACATTTTTTGCTGCTAAAATTGCTCTTTCTGCCAGCCACTCATGATTAATATATTGTGTATGTACATCGGGAAATATCTGGTCAATGAGAGCATCGTGCGAATCAGTAATTGTGCAGAAATCGGCCGGTAATTTTATGCATCCAGTTTCATCTATACAGTAACTTTTCCGTCGCCGATATTTAACAGCTGTTTTGAGAATGCCTCAGCGGATAGATCTCGAAGTATTTGAACGCGCATATTTACTTTCAGTTGTAATTTTTCAACATTACGCCACAGTGGCGATGATTTTAAGCAGGCGTTGATTTCATCAGCATACGTTGAACGTGGGATGAAGGGATGTGTTTGTCTAAAATCTCCTGAAAGGAGTACCAGAGTGCCGCCAAATAGTTTGCCCTTGTTTTTAAGATCTTTCATTGTCCTGTTCAACGCCTCAAGCGAATGTTTGTGTGCCATAGTGCATTCATCCCAGATGATAATTTTACACTGTTTCAGCACTGTGTCCATGGGCGATTGTTTTTTTATGTTGCACACTGCATCTGGTTTATTTTGAATATTTAGTGGTAGCTTAAATACTGAATGAGCTGTTCTGCCTCCATCCAATAAAGTTGCCGCAATACCAGACGATGCAACGGCCAATGCGATGCCATTATTCGATCGTATTTCGGCTAGGATTAGCGAAATAAGAAATGTTTTGCCAGTTCCACCTGGTGCATCCAAAAAAAAAAGAATCCACCTTGCCCTGCCGAAACTGCGAGCATAATGCGATCGTAACTGTTTCTTTGTTCCTCATTCATTAGTGGGATATTGCGAGTAAGAATCGCTGCCATTTCTGCAGTATTGTATTGTAGTTCTCGATTCATTTCATTATTTATTAAATCAGATACACTACGATTTGGCGAACGCATGCCGAAATGACTGAGTGGTAAGTTGGCAATGATAATGCACAGATCCTCAATAGCAATCAATGCTTCATTGTACATAGCGTCGCTGAATGATATTGTTAAATCGTTGCACCGTGTACGATGTTCATGCAAAATATCATCACTCATTGAATCTTTATGACTATCCCACAATGTCTCTGCTCGGGCTGGGAAACATGCAGTCAACACTATAGCGAACAGTAGACGAATTTGTTTTGCCGTACAGTTCAATGCTGCTTCAGCAAGCATACATTCCCACTGGTTGTCTTCCAGCAAGCCTAGTGCAAGGCATGCTTCTTTATACGTTGGATATTGTTGTCCATTCACTTTACGTATATCTTGAAATGACAATGGGCCGGTAACATTAACCAACAACAGTCGAAGATAAAAGCACTCAGTCTGCTTTGGATTTACTGCAAATACTCGTCCCAAGGTGTTTGATTTATATAAACCGGGACATGCATCAATCGGTGTACCTTGCTTGCGAGGCATCCATTTTTTTGTTTGAGCCCATGTGAAAAAACTTGGTACTTCTGAATAGAGTAATGTCCGTGCAAAGGCACCAAAAGCATCCGCACGATTACACAATACAAAAAATTCGGCGAGTGTAGTTTTTGGTGGATTTATAGCATGATCAATCGCTGTCTCGTTCGTAAAATATACGCGCTGGCCGTTCTCAAGATGGACGGCTAAATGAATAACTGCTGGATCCCGTTCATGAATTGGGAAACCAAAGATACGCCAAACAGCTTCATCGGAGCTGATGTATCGGCCCGTTTGATAGAGAATTATTTCATCATTTTTATTCACTGGAGGAGCATTGTTATTGGTATTGGTAAAGTAATTAAAAAACTTTGTAAAAAAACACACATAAGAAGTAAAAGGAAAACAAAGTTTTTTAATTACTTTATCGTTTAACACCAGTATTTTGAGTGTTTTTTCAGTTGTTATTGGTATTTTCAACTCTAAATACAGCCATATCACTGTCTTTATGTACATACTTACAAATGTATTTGATGCTCTTCACGGAACTGCAAAACTCAACGTTAATATGAGCGTCGTATGTTTTGCTCAATAGAGGCGAATATGGCACCACCCAACGATTGTCAATGTCAATATCTATGTTGTTGATATTTTTAGTAAATGATTGTCCGCCATTATCGGGACTCCTTCGACGATATATTGGATATCCGTCAACATTTGTGATCGTATCGTTAGTGAACTTTTTAGGGAAACTTTTGGTGCATTTTCCATCTGCCATGCAAGGCGATGAACGATTCAGGTCACCGCATGGGCCATGAATCATGTTTTCTGTAACAATATCAAACAGCAATTGATCAGTAGACGGATCTGGAATTTCCGCAGAAATTATACTATCGATTTCTTCAGGACGGATTTTGTCGATTAACCAAACCAAAATGTGTGCATGAGGTAATCCCCTCTTTTGCCACTCAACCGAATACATCCAGCAACGTGTGGGACCGAATACATGTAATTTTGTAATGAAACTTATTAAGACTTTAATTTTTGTCTGAACACACGTGCTGTAATGTCATGACGATGTATTGCATTTTGTCCAGGCAATAACAAAGATGTGATCTCCGGCCATTTTGGATTACACGTGAACATAATAAATAAACATGGTCGTCCATATTCGCGCACGAAAGTCAGAGCATCCTGTATGTATTCTTGCATATGACGTGGACTGCCTATATACGATGATGGTAGAATGACAGAGCTACCAATTTCGGCGGCATCGGCGTTGTTGGCAATAGCATCTCGCAAGTGAATGTATTCTTCCGCACGCAGCTTTTGCTGATTATATCGCAAGTACCGTAATCGTTCGCTCTCTATCTTCACGTACATGTGGACCATGAATTCTTGACAAAGCTCACGACATCGTAGAATGACGTTATCCTGACCGGGTCTAATCATCAACCGATAAGCATAAAAATCCTTCGAACTAACGTTCTTGCTTGTTTCGGCTCCTGTAATGATATATATGAATAAAAACAAATACTAATTAATAATTAAAAATAGTTAAGTTTAATGAATTACGATTAATAAATTAAGTTTTTAGTAAATGAGTAATGATCAAGTTCATAATGAATATAGTACCTGTTGTGGGATCTCGTTGTTTAATATTTATGCAATACCCGTCTTGTCCCTTCCAGAATATTAGTGGATATTGGAGAGCGTCATATGAACGGTGTGTATCAGCAATGAACTGGAGATTATTACTTCTTCTACGAATCACAATTTCTCGTGTAGCTGTACAATCGCCAACCATGATTCCAGCAGACGTCCGTCAAACAATAGAGTGCGTTAAATCTACAATATGCACGCCTAGCAGTGTTTTACTAACACTGCGGGACCAGTGAGAATTTTATATAATAGACTAGATTTAGGCATCCAGCTCAGTGGTAAGATTTTTAACGGTCAATGACAAGATTTAAGCGGAGCATTCATATCATAATCCAGCACAATAAACCGTCCTCACCATATAGTTAAGGTAATGGTCTCGACCACCGTCAGTCTTGCCATCCCTCCAACATTACGCCAAAAAGTTACCTAACTTGGAGAATTTGTTACGTGTGTATGTATTTAACAACACATATCTCAAAAACAATTAATCAGTACAATGTGCTGAAATTACACATATAAGATTATTGAAACATCTAGCTGTGCAACTCGATTAAGGTTCCAATCTACTGGAGAGAGTTTATCTCTAAAAGACCACCCAGAAGTAAGTTTCAATACATTAATGTTCTACGGACAATCTTCCATACATTACGTCTGTAGTTTAGTTATTGGTTTGGTCCATGCTTAAAATTCATTGCCGTATATCATCGACCTCTGGAGAAGTTTTGTCAAAAACGATCACCAAATGGGCGCCAAAAATGATGTTCGTATTTCGCATAACAACTTTTAACCGTAGAATGTTTGAAATTTTTGGTTTTCTAGAACTATTAGCAACAGATAACTGTGGTGCAAGTCTCTGATTGGTATAGCGAACAATCTTGGGTAATGTAAATTTGATTTAGCGGGGTCACCTCGATTGACGTTTTAAAATACACTTAAAGGTGTATGGGGGGGGCCATAACGGATCAGACTCGAATCATTGATATCTGTGGCCATTACAACTTGGCTATACCCCAAAATTCTCGTAAAGCAAACCAGTCCTCAAACCCAGATGAACACGCTTGTCGCATTTTATTGTCCATATTTCCATCTTTTGGGTGGTTTTTATTTTTTGGTTGATTTGTCTTGGGGTTGTTTGGTATTTGTGGGTTGTTGTGTTTTTGGTTGTCTGGGAACTTTTGAGAATTAAAATACTCCTTAATGTATATTATTATTTCCTATAAAAAGCGGCCTTGTGTTAAAAGAAACTAATATCCTCATACGAAACACGAAAATTTTCCTAGCGACTGCAACATCCAAAAAACGCACGCACATGCAATATTTTTCTTCTAAGTTCCCAGTCTCGAAACTAACATTAGCTTTACTTCTTCAACATTTTGCCGCAGGCAACAGCAAGCTCCCGCTGAGTATGAGAGGCTAGCACACTCTACTCTGTAAGATCCATGAATAACGGGTACGCAATCTGAAGGCGGGGCAACGTACCATAAAGTGGTTAGTGTTTTAAAAAAAAAGAGTAACGAAGGTTTTTAACAAAAATATCGTTTTAAGATGTAACGATCGAATTTTAACATTAATAAACTGATTAGCTATACATAAAATTAGCTAAAAATTATTAAATGGTTTATGTAGTATTCCCAGGATTTATGCCCAGGGGTCCGCGTAAAAGGTCTATTAATAGACAAACACCGCGCCAAACACACACAAGCTTCTCTATCTGACGTCTATTATGTCGATATCTCGCACACGCTATGTCTCTGAACGATAATAGACGTACAGAGAACTCTGTGATGATTGTTTTGCTGGGAACGTCCATAATACTTACTCTCACACTATATGCCATGTCTATAAGACGATCATATGGGTGCTCAATAGTGCCATATTGACGTAAAACGGACGAGAATCTGAATACGAAATCCGGGATGTTTCAAAGACGACATGTCAGCTGAGTCCTATAATAACGTACTTTCTAGGCGAGTACAACTGTACAAGTTTGTGCGCAACACTGGAGAACCTGTCGGCCTTTGGGGCAGCGACAATATCGCCATTAATTAAGAGTCAAAAACATATCTTCCAAATTGAACCCAGCTTGGCGATGTGGAAAAATCTATTTGGCTAGATAAATCGCTAAACACACACAAGCATTACTGCAGTATTTTTATCTCTTTCAGAACAAAATAAGTTTTAAATGAAGTGGCGCCCGACCAATATTTTTTGATTTAATAGACAGAGCCAAGTAAGTCAAATTGTGAGTTGTCCACATATCAGATTTTTTTTCCATTTAACTGAAAAAATAAATACAATTTACAAAAATTGCAAACTTGTGTTTCGTCACACGTGAATACGTTGGAATGACTAAAGATGACATGAAGTGCGAAATTTTTGTTTAAAAGAAAGGGCTAGGAAACGTAAATACAAACGCTGACAATGATTTTAAGGTAATAATCATACCTCAAGTATCAAGGAGTAAAAAATTTTAATCTAAATATAATCAAATAAACATACTTTAGTATTAAATGACGAGACTGCTGCCAAGTTATAGAAAGAGCATTTTTACAGAGATATCTCTTCGAGCAATTCCAATGTGTTTATTACAAGCATCTTAATTCTTAACTTCAAATGACCACTAGTTTAAAAGCTCAATTCACTTACGACGTTTCTTTTTCGAAATTTGGTTGTGAGTGGAGGGGGGGAATAAAAAATTTTTTAAATCGACTATATTTGATTCAGCAAGTTTGGTTTATATTACTATTCTAACACGGACGTTTTTTAACAAATACACAGTGAAGTTATTCTACTTTTCTTTCTATGCCAATTCTATTCCATGGTATTCTTTCTCCGACAATTCAAAAACGAGAAAATCTTCGAAAAATTTTTAATGAATAGTTAATCTGCTCAACCACTTGTACTTCAGCTAAGTAAAATAGGTTAAAATCATCTTATATAGAAAATTAGTTATGTACTGAATAAGTCCAAACGAAGACGTATTAAAATAATATACAAGAATTAAAAAGTATAAAATAAATAAAGTTAAAATTAATTTAAATGATATATGTTTTAATCAGTTATTACATAGTACTCGATTTAAACATAATCTTAAAGTAGTTTATAAATAACATTTTAAGTCATATTTACTATTAGTTAATATTCGTTGGGTCATATAAAAAGCCAAACACCGTGCAGCACAAACCACACACAGCAGAATTGATGAAGTGAATAAAACAAGTGGTTTATGAATAAATTAATAAATAACATGTTATCACATACATCCATATTTGAAGTAATTCACATTAAAGAGGAATTAATCATCAACAATATGTCTTAGGAAAAACCTTCTTCGATTCACTATATACGATACCGTCATTCTGAATGTATGTTCTGATCTACCGACATTTCTGTACAAGTAAAATGAATTAAACACACACACACATACCGCACATAACTTACTAGTTAAACAAGAGCGATGGGATAACGATTCGATTACTCCGAGACTCCTCCACGCATGAAACATTGCACTCAATTTTTTCATACTTCGAGTTCGATTACGCGACGCTGTCAACACACACTACTTGAATCTTAAGTATTTTTAAATGAATTTAAGATGAAATTTGTAAAAAAATAAAGAGAAAAACTCTTTTACTAAATTAATTTATTAGTGAACCTGGAAATTAACATTCGAAGAAATGTGTTTTCTTTTCATAACGAATGTCAATTCTTACGGGGTGCGAAACCAGAGGCATAGCGCCGTCAAAATAAGGAAAAAGTAACTTTTTAGGTACTGACTCAATACTCTAAATAAGGGAAAATACTTTTATTATTAAACAGTTTACAAGACACATTCACGTAAAATACATTACTTATGACAGTTTACGCTAGGGATTTGTTGATGTTAAGAAAGGGATATTATTAGAAACATTACCTCGGGTATGATATATTCTCGGTACCATTGAACATTCTCTTCCCAGGTGTCCACCATGTGAATTTGTATTGTAGACTTAATGAATTATGGCCCACACTCGCGTTGAAGGCACGTTTAAGATAAGACCAATAACATGACATATGAGAGGGAAAAGCAAAAAATAGCTTTAAAAAGAACTTTCATTTAGACAAATTTTATGTTAATAACCTTAAGTATTAAATACTTGTGGAGTTGAAGCAAACTACTTTCTCAGTTACCATGAAGTAAATAATTACTTATATTTCATTATTCTTTAATTTTATTTATTACCAATGAGATTTATTTTCTAATCTTTCTCATATGGAAAAAAAGAGAGGTAAAAGATGCTAATATATAGCCGCTATTCTCCGGAGACACTCACACACTACACACGCAGACACATCATAACTTGACGAAAGATTCGTAAATCGCGACAACTGCGAAGATATTTACTGAAATAACATTTATAACTAAAGTGAAATATGCCCTGACTGTTATACGAATTTATACATGCAGTAATTAAAAGGGTATTTTATAAATAAATAAAAAACACTTTTCCCGATTTAAGAAAAACTTTCGTATCGTAAATGTCAGAAAAGGGAATGAAAGTTAAGACAATATTTTTCCCCTATCACAAATACACCACCAGAAAAAATAGCAAAAAATTTTCTCAAATGCGTTTCTATGCTGCTCCTATAATGAAGCACTTAATTTGAATTTTGGAGAGTTTTATTTGTTTTTGGAGTTGCGCTTTTGGAAAGTTTAAATTTTCCCCATCTCCCTAACCATAAAAATTAAATCATTTTATTAAATCAATATCTTTTTTAGGCTTTTGGAAAAAAATAAAGTTCTTTTCCTGAATTTTCATTACCCCAAGATCATCAAACGTTTCGATACTGAAATATTCCTTAACTAAACCCTTTTCATTAATCACTTTTTAAAAAATCTGGGAAATTTTAATTAAAAAAATACTATTAAACTAATACAGACTTTTTCATTTTTGAATATAACATTAATTAAAATTTTTTGATCTAAAGTAAAATTTTTATGAAAAATTTAAAAAACAATTTTTTTGAAATTAAAAGTATTTTCTTATGAATAAAATTTTCCATAAAATAAAAAAGTATTAAACTTAAAAACGCCCCTTTTTGGGCTGAAATGGTAATGAAAAAAAAAATAAATGCTATAAGTTTTTAAACTTAAACTTTCACAAATTATTGAAAGTCAAAGCATTACAACTATTTTTATGCAGAGTTTCGTTCTTTTTATTTAGACGCAGAAACATTTTTTATTAAACTTCAAAATGAAAAAAGGTTTTTGTGTACATTATAATGAATAAATATTTAAAAAAAAATAAAAAAAAAAAAAAAAAAAAAAAATTTATCGAATAACGGTTCATTTATTAAGGCGCGATCTTAGTTATTACAATAAAAATAAAACTGAAATTTTAGTATTTGAACCTTTTTTTTTTTTATTTATGAATATTTTTTTTTTATTCAGAAAATTATTACGAAAAAACAAATTTAAAAAATTTTTATTTGCTGTTCTGTATTTTTTATTGCTAAGTTTCAATTTTTAACGGAAAAAAAATTAAAAAAAAAAATTCAAACTTTATGTACGAATAAAAAAATTAAAAATTTTTTTAAGGCCCAAATTTTTTCAAAAATTTCTTTTTTACAAGACTTTGTACTAATTAAACCAAATTTTTTCAGTGATTAAAATAATATTTTTTAGAGGAAAAGAAGTTGTACAAAACTAAACAATATTCGAAACCAATACATTTCGAAAATTTTTTACTAAAAGTGTTCCGCTCATCTAGACCAATACCCCTTTCCCCCTTGGGTCTAAAATCAAATGATCCCTTTGTTCTGCGTTGGGGGATGTAGGGTTTTTTAAAGACCACCCGACCCCTTTGCAAAAGTAAACGATACGAGCTCATAAAAAGAACTCAATACAAAAAAAAAAAAAAAAGTTCGGGGGCAAAAAAACGATTGTTTAAACCCTTTGAGGCGGACCCATTTCCCCTGCTGAAAAAGGCAGCCGTTGCCATCGCTCGACTTAATACAGCAAAATTGCGGAGATCGAAACGTTATCGCTGCACGATCTAGAGACCCCTTTTTTAGACAGCTGCTTGCCCGCAGCCGCTTTTGTCAAAAAGGGCCCTAATCGTGAAAGCGATTTAGTTTTGTTGTCCCCCATTTGTGTAGTTGTCGGCGAGGCCGGCGCCCCCTTTTTTCAGCATTTGGCAATCTTATCCCGCTGTTCTCGCGCATTCCTTCCGTTCTTCCAGTCAGTGTCAGAGCTGTTAAAAATAATCGTGGACCATGTTTAGACGGGACGTGACGGCGCTAAAAAGTAAAGGATTTCTCACGTGGAGAGCTATGTCCACCCGCAACAATAGTCTTGATCGCAATCCAATCTATTCTTCGTGACTGGCAACTGTCAAAACGTCAGATTTTGGGTGTTTAAGGGGGGAAACTGCGCGTTAAAGGGGTTAAATAAAACGAGCGATTTTAGTTATTTAGATTCGTCTTAGAATTTTAGGCAATTTGTAGAATTTTCAATGACAATTTTTTAAAATGATTTCCCGTTTCATTAACAGAGAATGAAAGTCAAATTTTTTGGACTTTTTTGCCCAATTGTATAAAATCATGTGGGGGATCCCGTAGATTTTACATATGTTTTGGATGCAAATAATAAAAGACATTAATTTTTAAGTAGCAAAATAATGACAAATTTCGCACTAAGTTAAAGAATAAAGTATCAATTTTTGCGAAACGAAAGGGATCTAAAAAAAAAAAAAATTTTAACGACGGCTGACATGGCAAAAATTTCCAAAAGGTCAGGGGAGCATTCCCCACGACTCTCCGAAATTCGATTAAAAATTAAAAAATTAAGCTATTTTTCTCGGCAACTTTTCCACGAAATAAGACCTAACTAGTTTTGTCCGCCTTTTGATCTGACTCCCCCTGTTAAATTTTTTTTGGGTGAAGTGTC